>JAQMWT010000442.1:0-28483 GCA_029834535.1 Chrysophaeum taylorii
ACCTCATCACCATCGGTTGCCTGGACCTGGTACACTTACGTTTATAGTTGGTCATATTTATAGACGACGAGACGGGCCGAAGTTCGCAACGACTTTAGGCGTGGATGGAATGGCTGATGTCTCCTATATTTGTCGTGGGATGGTCGAAAAACTGAAGGATAGCATGAAATCCTTGACCGGGGCGATCTTCCAGTCGAGCGCACCCTGTACGGGTCAGGATTGAACAAGACGACTATCCACAAATGGGTCGCATTGCGGATTGCGCTTGCGGACGACGGCCGTTCAGTTGTTGCTATTGTGGCCGATACTAGTCATCTATTTTGCTGGGAGCGCGCGATAGGGTGTTGGGAGCCATAGTGGACTACCCGCGAAATCGCATTGCGTTTCTCCGCACACAAGTCGTTTATGGGCGCAAGAAGTTAAAGGTGCAGGATCGACGAGTCGTTCTCCGATTTTGACGTTCAGAACAACTTATGACGAGCGCAATCCGTGGTAGTTCAGGTTTATGGGCAACAGCACCATGCGATGCAAAAAGCCTGAGCACGCACCGAGTCTACGCTCGCTTGTGCAAGATTGAAGACCTCCAGCGTCCACCGCCGAAACGAGCGGGAGCTTCGACGACTTGGGAGTCCCAGTTACGCCTTCTCAAAGTTCGAACAGCGATGCCTATGAAGTGATAGCCTATGCTGCGCGCACGATGAAGGTCGAGCCTGGGCGCACCTACCTCGTTGCTACGTCCTTCTGGGTACGAGCAACGCAACTCGAGGTGAATGTGTTCTTCTCCTGAGGATCATGATAAGTTCGCAGCTCGAGTGGCGATATCCTCTACCCAGGATGCGCCGACCGTGATTACTCAAGGTGAAGTCCTTGCTTTTGGCGATATTGTTCGTTTTGATGACGAGCTGAATGATGAGACGGTCGACGATTTAACGAAGGATGGTGAAGCCGAATCTAACAAGGCTAACCTATCATTCACTGTTTCGGTCGCAAGCCATCTGACTCAAGGCGATGCGGCTCCCGAACCGATGCTTTTGAGCTCGGTGCAGAAGGCGTCTCCTTCTGCCGATCAGAAGAAGAATTCTCGTCGAGAATCGCTCGGTGACGACGATTTCGACCGACGAACTGACGAGGAGGAAAAGAAATGCCGAGAAGTTACAGAAGGCGAGATTCGCCGAAGGTTTGAAATTGGGTGCCGATCACGTATCGCAAGGTTGTGATGCTCTTTAGCGGCGCCGGAGGAAGTACTTTAGGACTGCAACGAGCGAACGAGTTGTGCGGGATGTCGTTTCGAGTCGTCCTTGCTCTTGACTCTTCAACAGCTGCCAACAAGGTTCATCAGAAGAATTTTCCAAAGATACCTGTGGTTCAGCACACGCTCTGCGGACGATATGGCTCGACCCTCCGATTGATCAAGGCGTATTTGCCTGAAGCGGAATGGTCATCGTCGATGTGTATAGCGTCTCCACCCTGCGTTCTTTCAGCACTCTGCAACTTGACATCCAGAGATGTTGGCAGGGGTGTTACGGCCACTAACTGGACGATGAAGCTGTGCAAAATGGCTGGCTTCATGATGTGGCTGATCGAACAGGAGGCGTCCATTATTTCTTATATAGCGCGCTTACACCCTTACGTGTACGTCGTCAATTTTCATGATATCACGCCCACTCTGATGAGCTCTCGCGTGCGATTGTTGGTTTCCAGTCACCCACTGCACTTGCAAGAGGCTCCGAAGACATGTGTGAACATGCAACAAAAATTTGCTGCAGCTTTAGGTTATGCTCATGAACGCCACCTGCTCCAGCTGAATAATCTTGGCTCGTCCCGAGAAGCAACAGATACGGCTTACACCGTTACGCGAGTTCCTCTTCGTTTGGGACCGCATCGCTCGGACACTCAGCCTTTGACTCTCGAGATGACGGCCGAGTTGCTCACGATGCCGGTGGACCATGATTGGGCTAGCTTGTCTAAGACAGATTCGTTCAAACATTTAGCGTCTGTCGTCCCTCCAGACACTCTTGCGATTTTAGCAGTCGATCTGCACAACTCCGTGACCAGAGGTTTCCGCCAAAGTGGCGAAGTCCTGCCGACCGCGTTGAGCCCGACAGATCGATCCTTGCAGCAGTATTTGCGAATTTCCGACACCCCCTTCGTCACGTACAGATTCCGCTGTTAAATACGCGTACTCGTGTCGTTAAGTGGGTGTCAAAAGATGATCTCCAGGATCCCACGAAATGGGAACCGCCAGAAGTCCCTATGCTTCCGCTTCCAACAGATGCGCCGGGGACGGCTCATGCTTTTCTGCTGCCCCCCGACAATCAAAAGTGGACGTTCCGCCGGATCCTGAACCTGAACAGGAGCCGAAGTAAGGAGCGAGCCGAATGTGCGCGTCAAAGGTGAAAAGATCAATAAGAGCCACCCTGAGGTGAGGTTCAAATACGAAGAAAAGTTCGATGTGCCATGGAAGGATGCGCCGCGCGACGCGGACGGTGTACCGTTACCGCAGACTCCGGAGCACGTCAAGGACAATGATGCGATGAAAGTCGTAACTCCGACGAAGGAAGAAGTCGAAAAGGCTGTTCGAGAACTGGGAATTCCCGACAACCCGCATCTGGATGAGGATGCGAAGATGATGTTGAGCCACTGCGTGCAATACGCGTGGGCCTTTTTTGATCCGATTATGAGACCCGTGGACTCGCCACCGGTTTCTCTACGATTTTAAGACGCAAACCCATTGCGTGCTGCAGTTGACTTGCGTCAGCTCAATGATCAGCTGGTCAATGACAGTTGGCCGAATATTCGTCAAGATGATGCTTTGGCTTTTCTTGCCATGCGCCGTTGGCGGACGTGCATTGATATTCGATGGGGTTATCATAACCTACGTTTGGACGCCGCCGCTCAGGACGCCGTTACGATGGTTAGTCCACATGGAGCCCATAGTTTCTTGCGCTTGCCTCTGGGAGTAAAAACAGCAGGAGCTCGCTTCTGTAAGCAGATGGCTAGCGATTTGTCCACATGGATGTATAAGGACTTGGTCGCGTTTGTCGACGATATTGTGATGGGATCGGATGAACTCCACCGACATTTACAAGTCTTGATTCAAGTACTGTGCCATTTAGCGCAGCGAGGATATAGTGGACGAACTTCGAAGTTCCACCTCCTCAAAGATGAAATCGAGTTTTTGGGACACATTTCGACTCCGGAAGGCTTGAAGCCGAATCCCAAGACGTTAGAAGCGTTGCAGCAGATGCCGATTCCCGGTACGTTGCCGAACACGTCCCCGAAGACCCAGATTCGATCTTTCATCGGCATGAGCAACTATTGCCGCCGATATGTGAAGAATTATTCGAAGATTGTGGAGCCGCTGAGGCGATTGTGTCTTGAAGGCGTTAAGTTTGAGTGGACGCCTGAGTGCCAAAAGGCATGGGACACGATCATCGAAGCTTTGGTGGACTCTCGCGAAGTTTATCATCCTGACTACGATCTTCCTTTTCAGATCCGCTCGGATGCTTCCAAGGATGGTCTGGGCGCGTATCTTTTTCAGCTCGTGGAAGTCAAGGACGAAACCGGCAAGGTGACACGAGAGGAACGAGTAATTGAGTATTGGAGCCGAGCTGTGCCGAAAGAGATGCGGAACTATGAGCCTCGCCGGCTAGAGCTACTGGCAGTTATTCTTTCTCTTGAGCACTTCCGCTCTTATATCGAAGGTCACAAGACGATCCTTGAAACGGATCATCGCAACTTGACGTTTTTACGAAAGGCGAAGCAATCGTCTGGGCAGTTGGCTCGATGGGCGATGCGGCTCGCCAATTTTGATCCTGAATTGGGTTACAAACCAGGAAAGTCGCCGGGAATGAGTATCCCTGACATCTCCCTCGCAATCCTATCGATCATGTCATCGAGACGGGTGAGTTTGGTGAACCCTTGAACCACGCGTATCTAGTGTGCCAAGAACTTCCTCGCCCTGTCGATGATGAAGGAGTACCTTTACCTGGGTGCTATGTCATTCTGTCGTTTGTTACGACTGAGTTACCTGTGGAGGAAGAAGAAGAGGATCTCGATGATCCGATACAATTGGTCACGTCTCATGCTACGAGACAACGTCAGAAGCAACGTCTGCAGACCCGACCTAGTATTTTCCGTGATGTCGATGATTACCAAGAGTACATCGACAAGAACGCGGATAATTTGACTTTGGAGGAGATAGCCAAAGAGCAGATCACTGATGCTGCTTGCGAGGACATTCGTTATCGCATGGCTCAGGGCCATTCTCTTCGTCGGCACGGAGCCAATTATCGCTATCAAGTGGTGAAAGGAGTTCTCTACCGTGCCGCACCTGACTTGCACCCGTGATAGTCGCACCCCGAACTTTACGGACGCGCATCATCCGATTGTACCATGACACACCTCTCAATGGTGGTCACATGGGTCGTCAAAGTACAGTGCAGTCGATACTTGAACGTTTTTGGTGGCCCCACATGTCTAATGAGGTGGGTGCTTATATTGCTGGTCGCATAGTGTGCAAGAAAGCTCGTACGCCTGAACCAAAGAGACCAGGTCTTCTTCAGCAACCGGTGTATGATGGTGATTGCGCCGTGCTTTGTATGGATTTGTTCGGACCTTTGCCTAGTGCTGGTCCCGAGACATATCTGATCATCTTTTTTGATCCATTTTCTCATTTCTTGATTCTTGACGTACTACACCATAAGACTGCTGAGTCAATCCTCGAGTCTTTTGTCGCGAGTATATTACTCAAAGGTTATCTACCTCAGAGGATTCGTACCGACAATGGGAAAGAGTTCGTCAGCAAATTGATGGAAGAGTTTTGTCATCTCTTCAATGTTCGGTGTAGTACCACGATTCCGTATCATGCTCAGGCTAATCCTGCGGAAAGGGTCAGCCGCTTTATCAAGGCTTTCCTTCGAGCGTGTCTTCAAAACCGCAAGATCACAGACTGGCCCGAATTCGCGGAGTACATTGCTTTTTGCTACAATCGTAAGTTTATTCCGGGAACTCAGATCTCACCTTTCATGCTTCGTCTCAACCGGCAGCCTCTATTGCCCACAGATTATACGATCATGGATCTTGATGTCCGCCGCCTGCCGAAAACTCGCTCCGATGTTGTGGCAGAGACTCGCGAGAGGTTGATATTCTATACCGCTACGGTGAACGAAGCTCGCGAGAAGGATCTTCGTAAACAACGTCTCGCTTACAATGCGGGCCATGTCGATGTGGAGTATGAAGAAGGTTCACATGTTCTGCTCTACATCCCTTTTCTTCAGAACAAGCTTCGACCGGAATGGCGCGGTCCATTCGTTATTTTGGAGCGCTTGTCTCCAGTCACTTACAGGGTTGAGTCTCTTGATTCTCCTCCTGAACGCCGTTGTGTTCATGTCAGTCAGATCACCCCTGTGATGGTTTCTCCAGTGGTCGATCGAGCTGTGCCCAAACCCAAGGAGACATTTCGGGATGATTACAAGCACGGTAAGTTCGTTGTCTTTCGGATTCCAGATAACAAACTGTCCGACTGGCGAAAGAAGATTTACGTAGCTGAAGTTTATGAGCCCTATGATTTTGTGAATGATCGACTCGCTCTGCATTTTTATGCTGATCTTGGTCCCCATGACAAGGTTGCTTATTACAAGCCCACCTCACATCTCTATACTCGCAAGCTTAAGCCGGAATACAAGGACGTGGACGGTCGCAGTTTCACCGACAAGACCAACGTCAACAACAGTACCACTCCTTGTGTCACCGACTTCGCCCCGCATGAGATCGATGTGTTGATTCCCAAGTTCACTTTGCGTAGTGGACGCGTTCCCGAACCTGTCGTTGAACGTGTCTACAAGAAGATTCGTTCCCGAGATGCTCATTCAGCCAAGGCTCGTGATTCTCACCGGACTCGCTGAGGGCAGCTCGTATTCTCACCAGAGGAGTCTTGTGGCGGCAACTCCTGACCGCTAAGGCTTACCCTCCCTTCTCGCGGCTTGATGCCCGTTCAAAAGGACGCCTTTTCCTACTTTCCTAGTGACATCATACCTCTCCCTCGTGAGAAGCGTATCTTGCAGCATTCTCGTAGCATTCTTGCTATCATATACCATCTCTCCATCTTGTTGAGAGGCTTGGTGAGCGCGAGCAAGGTGTGTGGCGAGCATATCCGACCCCGAGTCCGAGTTTTCCTCGTTCAGTGAGGTCTAGGACGAGTCGGTGAGTACCCCCTTTGTCACCCGGGGGTCGGGAGTGGTTTTTCTGTGCCGCCGCCATAATCCCTGTGGACCTGCTTGTGCGGAGGCGTCATCTCCGCTAACAGAACCAGAGGTTTTGGCTGGTTTGGTGGTTGGTTTGGTTGCATTGCTCAGGTTGATCCGCGTTCGCCTGGTTGGTTGGGTTAGATTTTCTAGGGTCAAAAAATTTTGGTTAGTTAGATTTTCTGGGATCGCAGTTTTTCGGGACGTTGGAACGGCCACCTAGTCGGAACGGCTCGGCTAATGACGGTAAGCCAGACACGCATGCCACGGAGGAGAAGAAGAAGAGGCCCAACGGCGGGTGCGGCGGCGGCGCTTTTTGTGGTGATAATAATTTGCTACTATGCGATGGGTTGGCGCAAAGCGTCGTCCCACCGGTCCCGCGCCAAGGCTTCGGTCGCGGGCAGACGACACCGGCGTACGCTGCGTGCACTCGACGACGTGCGGTGGCACCCAGAAGACACGCTCGTGATCGCTCACCGGGCTTGCCACGCCACCTTTCCCGAAAATTCTGCCGAGGCAATAGCGGCCTGCGCCTCCGAGGGCGCTGTCCTAGCAGAAGTCGATCTCGACATGACTCGCGACGGCGTCGTCGTTCTGATGCGCGACAGCTCGCCCAAACGAACGACCACTAGCGCGCGCGCGAACAGGACCCGGACCATGCTCTACAGAGATATCGCTGCCCTACGCCTCGTGGACGCCAGGAGAAACCCAACGGAATTCCGGGTTCCAACGCTCGGTATGGCGATCCGGGCCGCGCGCGACTCGGGCACCGTTCTCTGGCTCGACACCAAAAAAAGTCTCTTTAGGGACTTTTTGCTCGCGAGCCGCGTTCGCGACATCATTCGCCGCCATCGCGCCTGGCCTCATGTCGTCCTCTCGAGCCTCGACCTCCGCAAAGGATACCAACGCAAACCCCCGCGGCACTACCTCGCCGCGAATAATGCGTTGGCCGACTTCGACGCGGCAAAACCCGAGCTCCGCAAATCCTCCGCCAACGCCTGGGCCCCGAAACACCCGCTCAGAACTAACGCCTCGGCCCTCTGCCGCCTCCGCGACCTCGCAGGTATCGGCCCCGTCCTCAACGTCCTCAAGGAGGAACGCGCCGCCGCCGCCGCTGCCCATGACGCCGCCTCCCCATTCTACAAGGACCTCGCGACCCGAGCCTGCGTCCGCTTCCTCGTCACCGAGTACCCGCGAGCAGCCTGCGCCCAACTCAACTCCTCCTTCTGTTGAGTAGTAAGACGGTTTTTGTTGGAAGGATGATTTCTCCATGTGCGCCAAAGTTGCGCGCTTGGTGGACGTTTCGCGCTATGAACCGGACTTCCCCCCAAAGTTGATGCAGCGGCGGTGGCTTCTTATTTCGTAGATGGATGGATACCTGAGGTTGTTACGTTGACGGACGTGCGAGACCACCCTCGTCGGTCTACTTCTCTGTCGTCGTCGTCGTCGTCGTCGTCGATCCCTTTCCTTGGTAACCTTCTTACTGAAAGACTACTTTTTTTTCATGTCTCGTTCTGACGAGCGAGCGAGCTTCCTTGATGCCAATCGCAGCAACGACTCTAGTATTGATCACCCCACGCAGGAGCTACAATTCTCGAAATCGCTGTGCGGCATAGTCCCGGCCCTGGGTATTTCTCCCCGCGCATGCCAGTGATGGGGTCGTAGCCATAATAGACTATGCCGTAAAACAACACCCTGCGGTTACAACCACGAGGCAGTACGAGGCAGTACTGCCCCGTGGTACAACATCGACAACACCCCTCATTCCAACGGACGGAACTCCGTAGCAGCTGTTGAATAATCAACGAACCTCAACAGTCTCCACAGCAGGGTGTTGTTTGTTAACACGAAACGCAACCTTCTTTGCGAGATTTGAGATGGAGGTTCCCGACACGGTGCGCGCGAGGTTGGAGACCGCCGAGGTTGTGGTCGCGCATCCGAGCACGCACAGAATTGTATGTCGGCCGCAGCACAAAAAAACCGCGGCGCCGAGGCTCAAGAAGAAGAATGTGGACACCACGGCCGTCATCGCCGTCGAGGTCCGCACGGCCTCGAGTGCCAGAACCTACCGGCGGTCAAAAAGCTCAAGAGTGACGACGACGACGACGACGACGACGAAGGTGTCACCACCACCGAGGCAGCGGCCCGAGACTCGTGCCTGGCTCATCGCGCGTGCACGGTTGCGCCGCGCTTTCTACTCGGTCGGGCTCCTTATTCTTGCAGTGCACATCGTCGGTGTTCTCCCGGCTCCCAACTCGGTCCGGCTGACTTCATAGCATTATATCATACTTCGTCCTCGAGATCGAGGGTGTCGTGCCAGGCCGTCAGGAGATCTCGGAGAAAGTCGCGGGTAGATGGTCGGGCGTCCGGAGGCGCGAGCTTGACGGCGAGCTTGGCGTGGCGGAGGGCCGCGTCGATGTGTCCTTTGGCGGCATAGAGCTCGGAAAGGGCGAGGTGGGCGTCGAAGACATCGGCCAAGGCGACGGCCTTTTCGTAGGCAAGAAACGCCTTATCCACATCGCCGTTCGCACGGCGGAAGGCCCCCAGGTTGCAGAGGTAGTCGACGTCGTCCTCGATGTCGCAGGCGATCTCGAAGTGGGAGGCGATCTCCTGGGGGTCGCCTCCCCGAGTCGCGTCGAGCAAGAGGGCGAGGTTGTTGCGGGCTGCCGCGTACCCGGGGAACAAACGAATCGCCTCTCTATATTCGGCGAGGGCCTCCTCGGAGTTCCCGAGATCCTCGAGGGTTGCGGCGAGGTTATACCGGACCGTGGCATCTTCCGGTGCCGCGTTCCGGGCTCGACGGTGCGAATCGAGCCCCCGATCGGTGGATCCGAGGGCCGTGCCGAGATTCGTCAATGGATTGGGATCCTCGCCATTCGAAAGCTCGATCGCGCGCTCGTAGGCCTCGATAGCCTCCTCGAGGCGGCCGACGGTCTCGAGAGCGATACCGCGGTTATTCTCGAGGTCTGCGAGGTCGCGCGGCTCGCCGTCCGACCACGACAGAACGGCCAGGGCCTCCTCCATTTCCCCGCGCCGCAATTTCAACACCCCCAGGTTCGTCCGAGCGCGCACGTGCCCCGGAAACGCATCGAGGGCCTTGCCATACAAATCCTCGACACCCTCGCGACCCAGGCGCTCCCGGACCTTGGCGAGGTTGAACAACAGGTCGGCGCGAACCTCCGGTGGTGGCGATCGCGTCAGCGCGGTCTCGTACATCCGCTCGGCCTCGAGGTCCCCGCGCGGCTCGTTGTTGTTGCTGTCGGAGGACGACGCAACTGCTGGTGCTGTTCTGACGACATCCCCCGCCGCCATCCCGTCCGTTGGTCGCATGGCCCGAAGGAAGAAGAGGTGTGCTGGTTTCTTGTTCTACTCGGCACCGCGGCGGTGCGACGCCCTGACCGATCCGTGGGGGGACCGCCCGGGCGTCGAGGCGCGGTCGAGCTGGTCCTGGACCTCGGGCGACTCGACGGTCGTGCTTCATGTTGGATTCTGGGATGTCCGCTCGGGGTTTTACCCCGGCGAGCCCCCCGATATCCACGACCTCTCCACCCGGGCCCTGAGAGCAGCTTTGGTGGGACTCCTCGTGATGCCATTGGTCTACGCTGCCCTCGCAATCACCTACGGCGCCGCCGGGGCCGGGCCCGAGTTCAACTTCGCGCTTTCGGGAATTTTCTGGTCGGTCGCGCTGCACGCCTCGCTTCTCGTGTGTTTGGTCCGCGCCGTTCAAACCCGCGATGCACCCTACTGCGTCGACTGGTGCGGCTGCTTCGCGTGCTGCGGCGCCAGCCGACTCAAAATGTTCCGCTGCTACACCGTGCTTGCCCAATCCGCTTACGTAATCCTCGGCGTCGTCCCCGTCTTTTCCGTCCACCCCGAGGCCATCGTTCTCCTCCTGGTCGCACTTTTTGCCTGCTATCTGCTCCACCGCACCGCATTGATTGCAAGACGACTCCAGGACCTCCTTCCGAAGAACGACGTCTTTGAGGGCGGCGCCGTCGTTCTCGAGGAAGCAAACCTCCGCCCTCGACGAGACCGCGACAACAACAACAACAACAACCCACCCACCGACGAGGATGCCAAACTCCCGGATGCTATTCAATCCGGACGACCATCTACACCGGCCGATGAGAATCTCTCGGAGACCACCCGTGCTGAAGACGACGACGACGACGACGGAGCCGACCGCGTAGTCGTTAGTGTCGAGAGTCCACCTGCCCAGCTGCAGGAGACTCCGACCGCAGATCTTCCAAAGGCGGTGGTCCCTTGATCGACCTCCCACCGCCGCCGCCGCCGCCGCCGCACGGGCGCCATTTTTTTTTGTAGTTTAGAACCTCGCCCTTATGTCCGACGCGCCGAAAAGGAAGGGTGGCCGCTTCTACGGCGGATAGACTCTACTGTCTCGTTTCGACTTCGAATTTTCAAGCACATAACACTAAGTAGTGGGTCTCGTCGGCGGCGGCCGCCGCCATGGCGGTACGCGAAAGCATCATCATCGTCGGAGTAGTCGTCGGAGTAGTCGTCGGAGTAGTCTCTTGGCAGATATCTTGTGTGCCGTCGACGACGTCTATGCCAATGGCGGGCAGAAAGGAAGAAAGGGAGGCAGGCCTGCAGGAAGTCCAAGGAAGGGAGAGAGGGAGGATGAAAAGAGGGCGTAGATTCCTTTTCCCAAGAGAGAAAGAGGAGGCGGACACATAGTATTATGGGGGGCTTGACTTGCGACGCGACCCCCTTTGCTGCTGCGTGAATTGGTTTGGTTTGGTTTGGCGTGTTGATACGGGAGTTTGGGGGTTGAGATAGGCAAACTCGTGCCGCCGCCCACGTTTTTGTGTGTGTAGATTCGGAAGAAGTGAGAGGAGCGGACATAGAAACAGATCCTCGTTGTCGCGAGCCGACGTGGGCCACCTACACCCCGTCGGAAAAGCTTCGGGAGACGATCCGCGAGGGCATAAACGCGACTTGGTCAACGAAAACTTCGACGTCTTCCTGCTTGGTTTCGATAGGAACGACCATGCTGACGTCCTTGGTCGGTATTTTCGATGGTCGATTGTTGGTTAGGCTCTTGGCAACGCGCTTGCGCGCGCACAGGAGCGTGCTGTCGGATCTCTTGAACGAGTCGTCGATTGAACCGTTACGCAGCGCTCGACCGAGTTCGCGAGCCTGCTGCAGCTGCGGATTCCAGTAGTCACGACGCCACTGCTCGTACGAGATGCGCGAGCGATCCGTATCACTCAATCTCGAGAGATATGATTCTTCTTGGCGCAGTTGCGGCGAAGAGGCATACCGGGACGGGAGCTTGGGCGGGACGAGGTTGTAGGGCGCGCGATCCGCGCTGTCGAGGGAATAAGGCGACGACGACGACGACTTTCCCCGCGTCAACCCCCCCGAGACGGCCCTCAGCAAGAGCTGCGCCGGGTTGGGGTTGCGGGGGCGGTACCATTTCTCGTAGATGCTCTTGGCGTTTATCCCGTGGAGCGCGTTCCCGGGGTTTTGGCACGCGTACGCCGTCCAATAGTAGGCGCGCCGGATGGAGACGATGATCTGCTTGTCGATGAGGCCGTCCTGCAGCAAGGCCTCGACGATGTATTCGGACTCGGTGACGACAGGCTCCTCGAGGCTCTCGGGATCGTCCTGGGCCTTGTTCATTATGATCTTCTCGACGTCGACGCGCGCGAGCTTGCCGCGTCGCACGCGGCACCTCGTGCTGATCACGAGGATTTCCGAGATGGTGTTGGACATAACGCACACGAGCGCGAGGAGGAAGACGCTGCAAACTGCACGGTCGACGGGCCTCTCGGGCGAGATGTCGCCGTAGCCGACGGTCGTCATGGTGACGATCGTGAAGTAGAGGCTATCGCTCCAGCTCAACTTCATGCGGTAGTGGGCCGCGAAAAAGCACATGACCATCAGAACGACGAGCGGCATGAGAGCGCTCGCGTATTGGCGGGTATACTGCGCCTGGGCTTCGACCTGCTCGGGGGTGTGCGTCTCGACGGGCAGCTCGTCGAGCAGCACCGTCTTGAAGCCCAACGAGCCGAGGACCTTGCGATGGAGCCTCTCGTAGACGCGATGGCACACCATCGCGTACTGCTTCATCAGGGAGAAAATCAAGGTCATCCCCACGATTATCATCACCGTCACGAACAACCGCGCCGATTGGCGCTTGCCGACTTCGGGGTAGCCGTACCCGACGGTCGTCACCGTAACGCTGATGAAGTAAACGCGGTCAATGTAGCTCCACTCCTCTTCGACGATGCCGAGAATGACGACCGAGCAGATGTAGAAGGCCACGATCAACCCGGTGTCTCGGACAAATGGGCGAACCCCTTCGTCGTCGAAGAGTTTGGACGAGATCACCGCCGTCAGCATCTTCCAATCAAAAAGAACAACACTGAGCGGTGAATCTTTGGACGGGTGGTAACCCCTGCGGGGTGGTTTCTTACGCGAGATCTCCCACAACCGGAGGCCGCGCGCATTCGGTGTGTTCTCTCCGGTTATCCTCTCAGTCGGGGTGCGGGGACGGAGAGCGACCCATCTATATATGACTGACTTTTCTAGAGTGTGCGAGAACTGTAATAAATTCACTGGGTTGAAGCTACACTGGCCAGAAGCAGTTGCCTAAAAAAAGAAACTTCGGGGCCAAACGTAAGGAAAATTTGAGGAAAAGTCTCGCTGGGTTCCCATCACACAACAACTTCACCCCTCGCTTCCTCGCGCCACGTCAGGCATGAAATCAACGACGACCTTGGTTTGGTTCCGCAAATGCCTGCGGCTCCATGACAACGCGGCTCTCGTCGAGGCGGTGTCGTCGTCGTACGTCGTGCCATTGTTCGTATTGGACCCAACCCTCTACGCGACCCCTCATCGCCTGCGATTTCTCGTCGAAAGCCTCGAAGATCTTGACCGCGAGCTCGTCCGGCGCAAGAGCCAGCTCTTCGTGGTGCGGGGAAACCCTCCCAAGGTCCTCGAGGCGATCTTCGCACGAGAAGGCCCCCTCGGCGACCTCCGCGTCGACCGGTGTCTGTGGGAAGCTGATCCGGCAGACCCTACGAGCATCGACTCGGCCGCCGCCGCGATCGCCTCGACGCACGGCGTCGAGGCCCGCGCTGTCCCGGGGGGGCACACCATCTGGGACCTCGAGGCGACGCTCCGAGTTATCGGCACCGGATCTGTCCCAACAACGATGCGTGCTATGGAACGGCTCGCCGACAAGCTTGGACCGCCGCCCGCGCCCCTGGAGGCACCCGCGGAGATTCCCCCGGTTCCTCCCAACACGAGGATCGTCAGGGAGGTGCCCGCGGCGCCTCCGGGTGAGGGGATCGTATCCGGCGGCGAGACGCGCGGTCTATTGCGCCTCGCCGACGTGCTCGGTCGCGACGGCGGAAAGTTTGCGGCGACCTTCGAGAAGCCCAAGACGCGGTCTACGACGGTTTCGACCACGCTCTTAAGCCCCTACGTGTCCTTCGGGTGCGTCTCGGCCCGGCGCTTGTATGCTGACCTCGTTGTCGCGCTCCGGCCGTTTGGCGCCGAGACGTCGAAGCCCCCCGCGTCCCTCGTCGGCCAGCTCTATTTTCGCGAGTTATCCTACCTCCACGGCCTGCGCGTGGGAAGCGGCTTTGGCACGCAGCGGGAATCCCCCGTGTGCGTCGACGTCCCGTGGGACGACAATCCCGCCCTCCTCGACGCGTGGGAGCGGGGGAAAACGGGCTACCCGTACGTCGACGCCTGCATGCGCATGCTCGCCTCGACGGGGTACCTTCACCATCTCGCGAGACACTCGTGCGCCTGCTTCCTGACCCGCGGCGACCTCTGGGTCTCGTGGGAGAAGGGCGCCGCGGTCTTCGAAAAACACCTCCTCGACTTTGATTGGGCCGTCAACAACTTCAACTGGCTCTGGCTCGCCGGCACTGCCCCGTGGTCGGCCCCGTACTTCCGCGTCTACTCGCCGACCCCAGATCCTCGCAAGTCGGCGCTCAACGTCGACGACGAAAACGGCGACTTCGTGCGACGATACGTCCCCGAGCTCGAGCACTTTCCCGCCAAACACATCTATGCCCCCTGGAAATGCCCCATCGCGGACCAGCGCAAGGCCAGCTGCATCATCGGCAAGGACTACCCCAAGCCCGTCGTCGACCACGCCGCCGTCTCCAAGGCGAACATTGCCCGCTTTAAGCAGGCTGTCGACCTCGACAAGCGACGACGCTCCCCGGCGTCTTCTTCTGCGAAAACGGCGACTACGACCAACCTCCAAGCGAACAAAAAGTTCAAGCGAGCGTGAATATTTGCATCGCGAGGTGCGCTACGCCGAGGCCCCAGCAACGATACGATACGACCTGACGTGACGTGACGTGACGTGCCGTGCTTCCCCGCAAGATCAAGATATACATCGCTGGGTACTGCTTCGGCATTCGCCGGTGGCCTTTTTTTGCGTGTCAGCGGCTTCCCTTTCCCACGAGGAGTGTTCACACCCAGCTTGTTGTTGTTGTTGTTGTTGTTGTTGTTGTTTGTGGCTGTCGCGCCCTATCAATAGCTGGTATGGTCCTGTGCTTTACTTCTTTGGGGGGCCTGATTGCGGAGAAAAATGATTTCTGCTTTTTATACGAGTTATTATCATTACAGCCTTAATAACTACTTCCGCGTTTCTTGCTTGCTTGCAACCACCCTCGACGGAAAGTTGCTCATGGCAAAGAGGCTCTTGGCAACGACTCGTCGCGTCCTTCAGGTCGCCGAGGTGAACATCGCAAGGTCCAATTCCCCCTCGATTCGCCCGAGATGCGGGAATTTGTTGATGGTCTTGACACCGTCAACGCCGCAGCCGAACGGTCCCCGGGCTTCGTGTGGCGCCACGTCGACATTGTCATCGACGGCGCCTACACCATACCGAATCCATGGCCCGACGACATCATCGTCAATATCTCGGTCTGGGAGGACGTCGACAGCCTGAGGGCCTTCACGTGCGACGACCTCCACAGGTACGATATGCAGAAGCGACGGAGCTGGTTTCGCCGAATGCGAACTGCGCACCTCGCGCTCTGGTGGGTCGACAGAGGCCACCAACCCTCCCTCGCCGAGGCGCATGCCAAGATCAACCTTCTCGACCAAAAGGGCCCCACGCCTGACAGCTTCACCTTCAAGCACACTTCTATTCGCACCACCGCCTTCGAGAACAACAACCACCCGGTGAATCACTACCACGACGACGACCGGATATAGACCTCTCCTGCGCCCTTGATTGACGTATCTGCGCGGGATCCACCTGCTGCCCCGTTCCACTCCTCAACATTCACACCAGCCACAAGAAAGTCCAGGAATTATTTTTCGTTATATATTTTCTGTAGCAGAATAGCAAATCGAGAAGGATTTGAGAAGGATTTGTAGAACAGGACGACGACGACGCAAGATTTGTTATTCGAATGAAGCGCAAGCTTGAGACGGTCGCCAGGAGCGCGCTCCACGTGCTTGTGGGCATGGACGCCGTGGTGTTGCTGAATTGTGTCGACGAGGTGACCCAGGGCCGCGAGGCGCAACGCGGCGCAGTGCACGCCATGATCGAGAACGACGAGTGGTTGTTGGGGATTCTCGACGGCGTTTCCAACGATGCGCTCGCCGCATTGTCGAACAGGCACGCAAGCCGCCACGAACACCTCGTCGAAATCTCCAAACTCTTTGACAAGGTCGGCGTTCGGCGGCACATCCGCTCTTTGCTCGAGATCATGATCCCGGGCGTCGAGTACGACCCCGTTATCGACGACAACATCCAGTTGCCGAGTGGCGTGCGGCAATCAAGAAACACCAAGGGCGTCATCGAAGCATTCAAGGTCTGAGAGACATCAACATCTAGCTGACAACGCGTTGCGCAGGAGTTTGTCGAGCTCGGCGCGATCAACTGGGTCGCGTGGATGGTCCAAAAGAACGGCACTTTTTTGCGGAGTCGCGCGTGCAAGATTGCAGCTCGCGAAGGTACTCTTGAGGTGCTCAAATGGGCTCGTGCCAACGAGTGCCCCTGGGACGAAGACGTGTGCGAGGAGGCAGCCCGCGGCGGTCATCTGGATGTCCTCAAATGGGCTCGCGTCAACGGGTGCCCGTGGAACGCGGCGGTCTGCACCGCCGCGGCTCGAGGTGGTCACATCGAGGTCCTCAAATGGGCAAGGGCCAACGAGTGTCCGTGGAATGAATGGACGTTTGCCGACGCCGCCTTTTACGGCCACCTCAACGTCCTCACCTGGGCGCGCGCCCACGGCTGCCCGTGGAACCAAGAAACTTGCTCTCAGGCCGCGAGGGCAGGCCACCTCGACGTCCTGAAATGGGCCCGTGCAAACGGCTGTCCCTGGGACAGCGGAACCTGCTCCTGGGCAGCATTCGGCGGACATCTCGACGTGCTAAAATGGGCACGCGCCCACGGGTGCCCGTGGTTCGACTCGATTTGTGCAGATTCGGACCACGCTGATGTTCGCGAGTGGGTGCGAGCACATTGTGATCACCACCATTGAGACTTGTTGGTTCGACCTACACCTACGCGAGTACGAGGTTAATTGTGAACATAAAACAGCGCTTACGGATAGTGTGGCCTCGGTCACATGGTCGAGTCAAGGCGATGCCGACGGGGGTGGCATCATAATTTCTAGGCTGAGGGCAAATCGTCATTTCTTTTTGTTGATTATGTGGAAACTTTTAAAACAAAGCCTTATGACGGGGATGTTCCCGGGATGACTTCTCAAAGAGTGGTAGTGATAGGGCGGGGGACTGGTCGGAAATTAATTGCCTTTTACGGGGCGAAGACGGAAGGTTATCGACGAGTTGGTTGTCAGTCGCATCGCGGTCTCCTCGTCGCATGGCGACAAGCTTGATGGTCACTCTCCGCCGACCGACCTTTCGGCGCTCCTCGTCTACAGGCCCGTGATTCCGGACTGGCTCCTGTCGGTCCGGCCTGGCTCCCATGCTCGGGAGAGGTCTGAAGTTAGTTAGTTAGTTTTACGAAGAAGCAAAATTGTACAGACGCAATCACTTGAGCACAACGCGAAGTTTGCCACTATTTTTAAGGGCTGGATATTGCGCTTTTTAGATGCACGCATTCGCGAAGGCGAGATAGCTTTGTCGCGCGACACTGTTTCAAAGGCGAGCGAGTAAAAAGGTACGTTGCCGACGACGGTATTTATCGCGATTTCCTGGCAGCCGGTAAGGATGACAAGGATGGGCAATAGTCTAGGCCTTTCCCACTGTTCCGAGAGTGATGATATTTGTCCCCAGAAAAAACGGGTTCGTCGCTAAGAGTGACGACGTCGTAATCGGGCACCGTCGATTGGGCCAGTCCGATGTGGTCTTCGTGCACTGGGGGGGATTGCGGACGCGTGCTCTCCGGGCACTGTAGCGAGGACCAAAACCTGCAAAAAAAAAACGGTGTGTTTCTTCTGCAGCATCTGCTATATTGCTGCTGTGAGCTATAGTTGATTCGCATCCCCTTCGTACGAGTAGTGTTTTCATGCCAAAGTTTTGCCACTTTTTGAACGTCACCATGGGCGAGCCGCTGCCGACGCCGAAAGCAAAAGTCGTCGAATCTCACATAGAATTTTTTTTCCTGTGCACGTGTATTCGATAGACCTTAAAAACTGGTCGGATTCACGTCTGAACCGAACGCTCGCGTCGAGCATGGCGGGGCATTCCCGAGAACTACGGTGACCATCTCCCTACTCCACGGCCATAAGCTGGTAGGCCTTGGTGTCGATCGACCCGCCAACATCAAACTAACTAACGAAATAGAGGCCAGCCCAATGCATGGGGCGTAGGCTAATCCCAGCGCCATGGCGCGTGGGAGTAGGGTCAATGGGCGATGAGACGGAAGCGTAGAAAGGGGGATTGAGGACGAGTTGATTTGTTGTCGCCAGTTGCCACGGTATTGACCGAGGGAGTACCAGGTCGTTCGTTCGGGGTACGTTGAACTCGCGGAGTGCCTTGTTGAGACCACGGAAGTACGTGCTCTGTTCAACACCTCAGGAAAATGCCTAAGTGTCCCGTTCACACTTTGCGAAGCTTTATTACCGCCCGCCTTGATTTGACGCATAAGTCATTGAGGATATAGACCAGCGGTCAATCCGTGATGAACTTGGTGCTGTACTGTCAGACGACGAGCTTCGTCGTGCTGTGCGGGAGATATGCTGATCGACATCGTGCTTAGATGCCGGTGCCGCTGTTTAAACAACTTTACGAGCTCGTACGCGCACGCACATTCAACAGATGACGACTGCATTCCCGAATGCTGCGATCTCGACGTCGTTCATCGTCCCTGTTGCGCGCACTACCAGTCGCGTCGACTGTGATAGTTTTCGGTGGAAAAATACGCCCGTTGTAAATCTCTCTCGCTCTCTCTCACTCTTGGTGGTGCATGGGCTTTTGCAGCCGTTGCGAGGATGCACATGTGCGCCCAGGGGCTTACCGCGTAAACGTGTTGGGCCTGGAGTAGGAGGACGGCACCTTGCTCTAGCCGACGCGTCTCTTCGGCATGGCATGCGCGACGAAGCGCGTGCCTCCGTGTGCACATTACCGGGCTACGTATCGACAACAACGGACAACAAATCTTTAGTATCTTGCTTGTTATCCAATGGTCCACGACGGCACGCGACGAGGCGTTTCAGTGCTTCGACGCGTGCGCGCGATTCCACGCGCGGAGACCACCAAGGGTCGACGTCGAACGACGCTCCCAAGGCCTAGTTTTTTGTCATCGCGGCCACACACCGCGACGTGGGAGCTGAAGGACTGCATGAGCTTCAGCGAGGTGGTCAAGTGCAACATATGCCAAGGGCAGACCTATTTTTGCAGCGACTGCTGCCAAAAATTTGACCAGCTCGTGCCCGCACACGTGAAGAAGCAGATTGCGTTCGGCCCCGAGGTCGAACACGAGTTCAATGCGATGTACGAGGACCTCGACCGGCGCGTCGAGGAGCAGACGCGCCAGAACCGCCGGAATGAGTCGCGGCCGGGCGGTAGCATGACGACCAAGGAACGTCGGTTGACCGAGCAGCGCGTTCTCGAAGGCATGAATCTCGCTGTCATCACCCAGAACATTCAGAAGGAGAAGACGGAGCAAGCTGGTCTCCTCGTCAACCGGAGTCCACTGGATGCCCTTCCGCGCGAAGCGGTCGTCTGGCTCGCCGGCATTGACGACGAGACGCGGCACTGGCTGCACTCTCACCAGCGGGCTCACGAGAAGTACCAAAAGCGCATCCAGTCGAACCCCCTCGACCGGGACATCAAGCGACAGCACGACGCGATCGACCTACACCATCGCTTCTCGGCGATCGACGCCAATCTCGAGGTGCTCCCTCTCCGCGAGAGCGATCTTGGAAGGCCCAAAGCGGCGTCTCGCTTGCCTCCTACGCTCCACGATGTCAACGCCCGGATCGAGGGCAGGAAGCTTCGTTATCTGGCGTCCTAGCTATAGCTAGCGAGCTCGGTCCGAGAAGGAGGATCTCGGCCGCAGGAAAAAATATTATAATGAGACTTGTGATGAATGACATGACGTGACCCCCCCCTCTTCGGCGCAGAAAAGCCCAAACCCTCGCGAGAGAGAGGGCTGGGTTTTTGGCGATGAAAGATAGGGTAGTGCTGACGCATTCTCTTCCTTTAGGGAGTGTTTTGTCCACTCACGGGGGATGATGATCGCCCAAGAGCATTTGCCAACGTGCAGCCGGGGGCAAGCATGCATCGCGGGTCGCCGCGAGCCTCCCTCGGAATCGGTTGTGCTCGCCGGCGTCCGCGGGCGGCGTCGGCGAAACAATCAGGACCTCAAGGCCACGATCAAAATAAGCTTCGGCGACATGGTCAAATGCCCGTACTGTAAAAGCCAGACGCAATTTTGCAGGACATGCAAGGCCAAGTTCGCCGACATGATCCCTCCGCAAATGCTCGAGACGATCGCTCGGACGGAGGACGATGACGAGAACAAGAGCGTCAATCTCTTCAACGCTCTAAGGGAGCTCGTCGACGAGCAAGAGGCTCAGAATCGTCGCGTCGAGGCGACGCCGGGTGGGGCTACGACGCGGAGCGAACGACGGCAAACCCGAATGCGCGCGTTGGGCGGCCTCGCGGTCGATACAATCGCTGAAAATCTCGCTCGCGATCGACGAGAAAAAGAAGGGATGCTCGTCTCTCAGAGTCCGCTAGACGCGATGCCGCCCGACTACGTTAAGTGGATCGCCGGAATCAACGACGAGACGAGATCCTGGATGCACGCCTACCAGAAGCGGGTTGAAGCGCACAAGGCGTGGCTCTCGTCCCCCGAGATCGAGGCCGTCGTGCGCGAAGACGAGGCGATCGACGTTAACGCCCGCCTTCCCGGCCTCGACAGCCGCCCGCTCAAGATGCCGCGCCACGTCGGCAAGCCTGCTGCCGCCGCCAAGCTGCCGCCCGTGCTCCACGAGGTCCACGCGCGAATCGAGAAGCGCGCCAAGGCATACCTCGAAGAGCGGAACACGTATGGCTACCACCACCGCCTCCCGTCACTCGCGCGCCACCGCCGCCGGTTCGACGCCAACCGCACCAACAACAAACCCATGGTTATTACCTGTTGCTAACTTTTTGTCGTGCTATTGCTCGCCGGAACAAAAAAGGAGACGTCCTCGACGTCATCGACGTCCTCGACGTCGGCGGTCGAATTCGGCCGCTCGTCATCATCCCCAGCAGCATCATCCCCAGCATCATCATCACCATCATCGTGCGGCTCCTGGGGAGACTCCACGTCCTCTTCCCCGTCGTCGTCGTCGTCGTCGTCGTCGTCGTCAAGCGGGGAGTCGTCGGTCTTCGCGACAAGGCGGTGATGGCCGTGCGATGGATTTTCAACTCCGTCGTGGAGTTTGAAAGTAGCGAGCGCGGCGGCGTAGAGCGCGGAGGCCATCGCGAGAAAGGTGATCGCGGCGCCCTTGAGGCCTGGCCAGGTGGCGATCGAAACGGCGAATGCCGTCGCCCCAAGCGTAGGTCCGGCCGCTTTCCCAAAGGCCTCGAAGAAGGTGGCGATGCCGTTGGCGGCGCCTCTGAGGTCGTCGGGCACGGAGTTGTTGATGATCGCGGTGACGGCGGTGAAGCTAAGGGAGCCCGAGGAGTAGAATGTGGCGACGAGGGGAGTCAACGCGGCGAGCTGCGGAGGGTATGATTCGTGGCACAACGCGCGGCCGACGAGAGGGATGGCGGCGAGGGCGGTCGCGCCGGCGACGGAGGCGACGCGCAAGGTCGAGCGATGGCCGAGCGCGCGCACGAGGGGGGAAATAACGAATATATTGAAGCAAAGTTGCGCGGTTGCCGAGAGGCACAAGACGAGCGCGAGGTGGTTCCGCGAGAGGGCGAGTCCGCCCGAGCGGCGCGAGGCGATGCCCCAGAGCGGAAGGACGTCGAAGGTCGAGAAGAGAACGACGCCAGTAACGACCCGAAGCGCGGTCCCGATCGCGAAAGCCGAGTTGCCAAAGAGGAGAATAGGCGAGGTCGTCGATTCTTTCTGCTTGGATGTTCCCGATGCAGCAGCAGTCTCGGGGAGCCAGGCGAGACCAAAGCCAAACGCGAGGGCGGCGATGCCCGCGCCGAGAAGCGACGGCGCGAGCGCCGGATAGCTCGGCCAGGCCAAGCCGTAAAGCAGCGCCGCGACCGCCGGACCCAGCAGCTGGACCGCGCTGCCCGAAGCCATCATCCAGGCCGTCACCTCACTTTGGAGGGCCTTCCCGGCGATCTCGCCGGCGACGGTGCCTTGGATCGTGACCCAGCCGTTACCCATTCCCAAAAAAACGAACCTCACCAAAAGCGCCGTTCGCAGCGATCGAGTAGTTCCGAACAGGATGTTGCCCACGATCAGAGACAAGAAGCACAGGAGGATGCAGGGCCGCCGCCCATACCGGTCGGCGGCAACCCCCCACAGGACGGCCGTCGGGAGCCGCCCAAGAGTGAGCGAGGTCCCGAGCCACCCCGCAACAAAGCCGGCGCGGTCGACGTTCGAGCTCCATCCGAGCTCCACGGTCAGGAACCCGGCGTAGCTGAACAACGAACAGATCGTGTAGAAGTGGGCCATGTTCCCAATGCCCAGCACCAAGACGGCGCGCCATGGTAGGCCCATGATGACGTGAGACAACGAATCTTGGGAAGGGTTTCGAGAACGCGGATCCGCCGAGTCCGTTGCGGATCAGAGTGCAGGGCGAGGAGCTTCGAGCTGAATGCTTGCGCAAAGAGGTTGCGGGTTGAACAGCAGAAGACGGTCGAGGAGGAGTACTATGGGGCGATGATGATCGCGACTCTACTTATGACAGAACAATTCGTTGAGCTTCGAGAGGGCGATCGACAATGCGAAGCGGAAGGCGGCGAGTGCCCTGACAGGCGGCTCAGACGGGCATGCGCAGAGCTATATATAGTCGACAAAGGCGCGCCCCTTTGCCAAACGAGAGAGCAAAGTGCGTCTCGCAGATACCTGGCATGCTCCCGATGTACGAAGAGTATCGCGTTGGTCCTGGGCGGCGAGACATCTTCGAATAAGGTGGCCGTGGAGCACTTGGTGGAGTTGTGTGAGTGTCGGTAATTGTTGGCAACTAGGAGCGGCTGATTGCGCGCTGGACGGATTCACGCGCAGCATAACGCACGCCGCCGACGTTCTGCTGCTTTTTCGCGCGAGCGCGCGTCTATGTCCTTGGTGCATCACTTTTTGTCTGACTGACAAGAGCGGACGTGCAAAACACGTGCGTTCGAGCGTCTTCCTTTTCGGGTAGAATGTGCGATTTTCCTGGCGGCGTGCTCGACGATGTCGCAGAAAATCACGCCAACGGCTCGTCGTCGCGGGACGGAACGCGACGTACCGCGTGTGATCTCAACAAGTTTTGTGCGTCGTAGGCGATGACAGTTTTCGGTAAAATTAGAGATACATACGGCTCGAGACTTTCGGATCTCCTGTTTGCCGCCGGCTCGTGGTCGCGCGCGAGAGTGTGACGTCGCAAGCGCCGCCGCTCGCAGCCAGCCCTAATAATGACTAGAGCGTAACCGAGCACCCGAAATTGATCATACCCTGTGGCGGACGCGGCCGGCTGCCTCTTTCCTTTCAGGCGACGACGAACACGGTCTCGGCGTTGCTTACTCAAAGTAAGGTATGTCGTTGTTGACACCGGTGCAATGGCAACCACGCGGGGCGCCCCGAGGTCTTCGCCTGCTGCGACTTTTAGACGATGATCTAACAAGGTGGACAGATTTGACCCTCTCCGGGTACATGGTAGAGACTGCGTGCAGTCTTAGGCGTGTACAGACCATTCCGCTTGTCACATGCTACTACACAAGGTAGGGATTTAAGCCCTAACTCCTTAAGGACATTAGGTCCCATAGAAGCGTTTACACTGACAACGAGGAACGAAGCCTCTGTTAATTAAACAGAACACCCCGTACCTGACGGTACGCACCTGGAGGCCTACTCCATGTTGGAAAAGAGCTTCAGACTGGGTTCTTCACAGTCATGAAAATATATAATTGCGGAAGGGTAAGGAAGGACAGGAGGAACGAGGGCAAGCCGTATTACGGAGAGAAAACCCTCGTGTAGAGATAGGTGTGAAATGTTCCAGTGTCGCACACATAATTAATAGTGTAACTCTCTGGACCCCCTCAACGCGTGAAAACGGTTTTTGCATTTCGGACGTTCTTGAAGCGGAGCTTGTGCAATATACATGAGAACAGTGAACAGTGAAACAAACAACAACAGAACAGGACAAATTAATTGTGATGTCGAGCGTGTTGTGATGTTGCGCAAAGAAGCTGTATCGGTATCCACAACATTAGATGTGTGGTCCAATTCACCTATTCGCCTCCCGGGCGGGCCGGTTGGCAGCCGGAACGTTCGCAGTGGGACGGGGTATGGCCGGGGGGCGAATACGGAAGGGTATCGACGAGTTGGTTGTCAGTCACATCGCGGTCTCCTCGTCGCATGGCGACAAGCTTGATGGTCACTCTCCGCCGACCGACCTTTCGGCGCTCCTCGTCTACAGGCCCGTGATTCCGGGCTGGCTCCTGTCGGTCCGGCCTGGCTCCCATGCTCGGGAGAGGTCTGAAGTTAGTTAGTTAGTTATTATCGTCCAGTTCCTTTAACTCTGGAGAAGACGAATTATGATCATCTGAGGATAGGTCGTTCGCAGTGTTGGTATTGTGCGTAGTCATTGCGTCACTCAAGGTGACATGACAGACGAAAGGAAAGACATAGCAGCATCTGGTGTAAGAGCGTGTAGATCCAATGCAGGAATAACACGATCATGTGCATCAGACATAGCTGTGTGGAGGTGATGAGGTGCTGCGTCGATTAGAACTCGCTGTGCCTCATTATACGTATCTGGAGGGAGCTGTCCAATAGACGAGATTAGCGACCGAGAAATGATATGGACAAACACAGCAGAGGTCGGGATTATGGTGTTCTGATGCATTTAAAGACTTGACAAAATGTTATCTAATAAAGAAACATGTTTGATGTTCACGGTCACTTGAGTATTGAGAGTTTCGTAGGTTTCTTGCATCTGTGTGAGAGAAGTTAGTGCGAGCGATAATTGATTTTCTCGTGCCATCAATTGCTGTTCGGTGTTAGTGAGACGTAAAGATAAAGACCGAATCTATTCTTTTAATTGGTGTAAGGATTCAGCCATATTGTCGTTAGCTTTATCTGGCGTGGGCTCAGCGGGTGGATTATCGATCGGCGCTGGTGACTTATCTTCGGAAGGGGTATTATTAGAGAAAGTGTCAATGATATGGGATGGGTAGCCAACTTGGATTAACACGCTTTTAAATGCTAGTTGTTGATTAGGTGGAAGTTGGTGAAAGTAGTGTAGCATTGGCGGTACCGTCTCGGAAGAAGTTGCGTCAAGTTGATGAGAAACATCGTTAACAAAGCGTTCGATGAGCACGTTAAGTAACTCCTCAGGATTGGTAACTACGCAGGTTTTATATTCCACAGATTGTAACAAAGACCAAGCTGCTACAAGAATCTCAAGATTTACACTCGAAATGAAGGGCAGCTGCAGCAAGAGCATGGGGTTAGCGTCAGGGTTGACGAGGATTTTAGAAGCATCAATGTTACGGGATGTTGCGGTCTGCATGATTGCCTCTTTGAGCAGCTTGTTAATAGCAATGGACTTTCCAAGACGGAGGATTATGGCTCTTATGTGGGCAGCTGGATCATTATAACAAGAGAGTTGGAAGGGCTGCTGATTATTGCGCATTAACGCTATCCCATGATTCGACAAGCTACACATCACACAAATCAACAGAAAGAAAGGGCGCGGTACATCGAAGCAGTGCGATGCATGTTGCTCAGACGCGAGATGATCCTCAATAATTCGTCGAATCCTGTCAGTTTTAAGCTCATCTTCAGTACAGATGATGAGCACGAGGGGTGTGCCTGGCATCTCAGTTTTATTATAGCACTCTGTACAAGCCACATGTACTTTGACAACCCCTTTAATGGGTGGAAAGCGGTGAAAACGTATACCTTCATTAGGAGATATAGCGGGGGCATTCCGAATGCGCTTTGCTTTGACGCACAGCAATGAACTAAGATATTGGATGTCGTCCACGAAGTCTGTCTGTTGTGCTTCGGTAAGCAGCTGCTGCACAGACTTAAGCCAACACTGAGGATTCTTATGCTGAGGGATGAGGAAGTTTGGCGGGTATGCACCAAGGGCGGATGTGTTCCCTGACATCATCGCAAGTGCGTCAAATTTGCAATGTTTAAGCAGGAAATACACAGACTTTGATGGTTGCGATTTAGACGGTTGTTGGACAGTTGCCTTGGGTACCTTAGGCGTAACGGGCGTAGATTGATGTCCTTGAGCCACCGACAAATAGGTTTGATGTTTCCGATTAGGGGAACTAGTCGGTGCAGCGCTTAGAGTTAGAGCATTAAAAGGCGGGGATATTGACGGTGCACCACCACGACCACGGTTCAGGGTAGAATGGCGCCGGCTCGCAGCATCTTTGTTTTTTGTGGGATTCATCGTAAAAGGAGTATCCACATCGCATCTTTCATTGCATTTCACATTTTAGCGAGCCAGTATTCCTTTACATAGCAGGGCTAGTTTAAAGTCATTTCGGACATAATGAAGGGTAAGGATTAACCATCTTGTTGAGCTATGGGTTGTTGTAAGCCAAGTAACGTGCGAAGTCTGCTGAAGAGCGGAGCTCCAAAGGGTTTAGTAAATCCATCGGCGATATTTTGGGTACCAGAAACATGATGTAGACGTATGCGTTTTAACTGTACATAGTCGCGAATACGGAACCAACGTGTGCTAATAGCTTTGGCCTTAGTCGCACTATCGGGGTTATTGGAAAGATGAATACGACAAGTCCGATGGGAGGGGATTTTCGTGAGCATCATAATCTAGTAGCAAGTCTTTCCCTGAAGGTTGACGGAGATAGAAGTGAGGATTTATAGCGAATGCCATTTCTGTTAACAATTTGCGTAACCAGACCACATCATCGGCACACATATTAAGGGCGATAAGTTCACTTTCATGCGTAGAAGTAGCTGTAATAGGCTGCAACTTAGACTTCCAAGTGATGAGAGAACCAAACAAAAAGATAGCGTAACCGGTTGTAGATCTGCGGTCTTGTTCATAGGAGGGTGCATTATCGGCATCGACGAACGCGACCAGCGGATCAAAATTACGTGAATTAACTTGTTCTTTAGTGTAATCCAACATGGTGGCCATGTCAGTACGATTACCGATAAGAAGTCGAAGATGGCCCACTAGAGCGGAAGAACGAGAGTAGTACCAGAGGCGAAGATTGCGATTTTCGGGCTTGCGCAAGTAGCGGAGCGTTCCTGTTAGTACTCGAACATGTAGAAATGCTGGATTGTGCATTCCTCGAGAGCAACGACTAAGATCTTGTGATAGATCGGGGCGACAGGCCAATTGGACAAACGTGAGCTTGCCGAGTAGAGTAGAGTAGGTGTGAAGGATGAACTTTTCCATATCAGAAGATGGCTCTCCAGTTTTATACGTTGCTGATGGTGGCATCGGTGTGGAAGTGGGACGTAACTGCATTAAAATGGGGTACTCTTCGAACAATGCATCAAGTTTAGCCTGACAGTCCAGTGATATAGAACCATCAGTTGTACGCGTTATGCGCATGCCTAGGAGAGTATGGACTTCCTCGAAGGTGTCGACTGAGTATTCCTTTTCAGGGCTTGCTGGAACTCCCGACGTAGAGTTTCCGAAGTGCAAGTAATGACGACGTCGTCTACTGAGAGCGTGCAAATTAAAATGTAGCGTCAGCTTGGACTTTAGCGTATATGCATGTATCTGTTCGAAATCGTGTATAGCCTAATGAATCAAAGAAGCCGTTTATGGTTTGATTCCAAAGGGCAGGGCTCTGACGTGTCCATAAGAGATTTAAGTAGCTTTGGGAGACGACGGCCTTGTATTTAGTATCTTCGGATCGAGAAGGTAAATGCGTTGGTAGTTTGACATAGACATGAGAATCGATGGGAGCTTGAACAAAAGCGTTAGGGACGTCGACATGGTAGACGGGAAGTCGCAGATGAGCTGCTAGCGCCAGAACACAACGGATGCCAGTAAGCTGTGCCATAGGGCTGAATGTGTTGAAAAAATCGGTGCCCAGAGAGGCTAAGAATCCTCGTAGGACCAGGCGTGCTTTATGTTTAATGTACTGACCAGCAGCGTTGGTTTTTATACGTAGGACGAGACGGGTGTCAATAGGCTTTGAGTTGACCATTGGCAGCGCTAGTTTAAAGCAGCCAAACTTAACAATATCAAAAATCTCCTTGGAGATGGCAGCAACGTAAGCTGTGCGATCAGCGTCTGAGACGAGGCAGAACGGACTTTCATCATCAATTTTGATGGGCTTGAATCTTGTATTCGCCCGAACCAACCGTGCTGGGGTCATGGTCGTCGTCAGATGGTAATTGCGCAAACGACATTATCGTGCAGATGAGCGTGATCGGGATCTTCGACGGTTGAACAACAACTAGTAGAGGAGCATCACCAAGGTGGGCCTCAATGTAATCGATTGCACGGTGATATAGTCTTCGATGGCGGAGAGATGAGGCTCGAGGCACCATATAATCGTCATTATGATCCAAAATGGAGTGGGCGTGAACAAAGCAGAAACATATTGAGCGGGAGGAACTTTAAAAAGCAAACAGGCCGTGAGCATGTTCAGAAATTAAAAAAAAACGACAAAAAACAAAAAAGGAGAACACACGGCACCACCCAGGGACAAAAACGGGGGGG
>JAQMWT010000443.1:0-310698 GCA_029834535.1 Chrysophaeum taylorii
GAACGAGTCGTTTGCACACGAACGCGCACCCCTCCACCTGGTGCGGCCTCAGCCGCGACATCAGCGTTTCCGAGAGTAGGAGCGCGGGATCCTCGCAGTCCGACTCGCTCAACGCAACCGTCGCGGGCGTCGACCCGTAGAACCGCGCGTCCGCCTCGATTCTTCTCTTCCGCTTGGAGGGCGGCGACGAGTCTTCTTCTTCTTCCTCGGGACGACGACGCGCTTCCGCTCGCCACTCCTCGTCCTCGCGTCTTGGCGGCCGCGCGACGACGGGGGACGCGCGAAACGCTCGCGCAGCGGCCTCCTGCGCCGCGTCGGGGTCCAGCGCGAACAGCGGCTTTTTAGAGTGGCGCCTTTCTCCTCCGGGCAGAGGCGGCGGCAAAGGCGGCGGCAAAGGCGGCTTCTTCTTCCTCCTCTTGGGCTTGTCGTCTTTTTGGGACGACGCCTCCGCCAGCTGTGCCGTGCGCGTCATCTGCTGCGCCCTCGCGGAGCCCGCGAGGCGGCCCGTGACGTCGAGCGGGTTCCGCGGCAGCGGCCGCCGCGTCGTCGAGAAGAGCGGCTTCTTCTTTGACATTTATTTGTTTTTAAACGGTCATTTTCAAACGGTCAGCTGCTATGCACGCCCCTCTCAACATCGAGGCGGTGGCAGCCTCGATCGACGAGGAGCACGCGTCCCTCGCCCGGAAGACGATCGAGCAGGTAAAAGCCCTGCAGCATGAGCTCGAGGCGGGATTCGCGCGGGAGCGAAGCGCCCTCGAGGCCGCGCACGCCGAGAGAACGAAGGGTCTCGAGGCGCGCATCGACGACCTCGAAAAACAAGTCGAGGTGGCGCAGCGCAGCCTCGCGGTGTTGGTGGGCGAGCGGGAGAAGGCGAGCTGGAGCGCGGCGACCCGTTTTTTAATGGGAAAGCGCGCGTTGACCAGGAAAAACGTCTTTGGGGCGTGGGCGAAGCTCTCGAGCGACGCCAAGGCCGAGCGGCTGTTGAGCCACGTCGCGCACCGTCGCTACGCCCAGCGCCTCAAGGCCCGCACCCTGTCGGCCTGGTACCGGTTCGTCCACGGGTCCCAGACGAGCCAGTTTGCCGCGAGAGCCGACGAAAGGCTGCGCGCGGTGACGTCCGAGATCGTCGCTCGGTACGAAGCCGAGCTCGACAAGCTCAAGCTCCAGATCAAGGGGCTAGAGGCCCAGGTCCTCGACGCGAAACGCCGCCGGGGGCTCCTCGAAGACGAACTCCGGAGGACCCTACTCAAGGGCATGGTTTCCATGAACCTCGAGACCCTTAGTATCTTCAAGGCCGCCGCCGCGAACGACCTCTCGACCGACGATTCTGCCGAACCGCTCCCCAGGACCACCACGCCACCCGAGCCCGAACTCATGAAACTCCTCCACGAGGCCGCCTCGGACATTCGTCCTTTTTCTTCTTCTTCTTAAGTCGACGCGTCCTCCTCGTCCTCCTCCTCGTCGTCGTCGTCGTTCCAGTCGTCGTCCTCGTCTTCGTCGATGCGGTCTTGGTGGCGCCAGGGGGGGGCGAGCATTTTGTTGAGAACGTGGTTTTCGTGGTCGAACAGCGACCCGCGTTTCTTATGATGGTTGTCTTCGGCGGCGGGAGGATGCCTTTGATGCTTGGGTCGGGGCTCCTTAGCCGCGGCAGCAGCAGGAGGAATGCGGCGCACGTGGCCGTCGTCCTCATGTCTATTCCCCTCGTCGTCGTCGTCGTCGTCGTCGTCGTCGTCGTCGTCGCGACGATGAACAAGTCTGGGGGGGGGCGCCGTGTTGCTCCTTTTGAGGGGGGGCGGCGGCGGGCGAGAGGAGGTCCGGCGAGGCGGGGGGTCGTCGGCGTGGTGGGCCTTGCCGGATATGGCGCGCTGCCGGCGGTTCATGCGCGCACGGACCTCGTCGAGCATCGACATGGGCTGATCGGGAGCCATGCTGTTGGCGCGCGCGACGTCCTCCTCTTCGCGTTTCCGAAGATCGTCGACCGAAAATCCTTTAATCGCCGACATGAGGTCGACCTTGGCGCCGGCGCTCTTTTCGTCGGCGTGCTCGGGGACGGGGGGCGGCCGCGGCGGCGGAGGCTCGGGGGGCGGGGGAACGTCGTCGTCGTCGGGGACCGGCACGGGCGCCGCAGGCACGTCGTCGTCCGGGTCCGCGCGCGGGAGCTCGGGCAGGACGATCGGCTGCTGGTGGGCCGAGGGCGCGATGACGGGGAGGGCTGCCGCCGCGGCGAAGGAGACGTCGGCGATATCGGGAAGCGGGAGGTTCTCGGGCAAGTCGAGCTTGGCGAGCTCGCCGAGCTCGGGCTTGTACTGGTAGTCGAGCTGCGCGACGTCGGGCAAGTCGAGGCCCCTCAAAATCGACTCGGGGGCATCGGCGAGGCCCTCTTCTTCCACCGAGGGCGCCGCGCGCCGCGACTTTCCCTCGAGATTGTCGACCTTGGCGTGGTACCCGCGGTAGGGCGTTGTCGACGAGTTAAAGAGGAGTAAGGAGCTTATCGACGTGGCCGTTCGCGCGCTCGGCGGACCCAACCCCTCGTCCTCCATCTCGAGCTCGACGCGCCGCGCCAGGCCCGACCTCGGGTTCAGCCGTGACCACAGCTCCAACGCCCCCGCGTGCAGCTCGTTGTTCGCGACGGCGCTCTCGCGCGCGGCATCTTCCCCGAGCGTACACGTCTCGTCCTCGCCCACCTCGGCGTGCACGCCCTCGTCGTCGCCCATCTCGGCCCCCATCTCCCCGAGCAGGCTCGGCGACAACTTGGCAACCTCGGGATACCTCGACGTCGACATCACGGTCGTCGCCCGGTTCTTCATCCCGGCGATGCTCGCCACTTTGGACTCGCACGACGACACGCGCGCCCCGATGGCCGCGACGCGCTCCCGCTCCGCGGCGGCGCGCTTCGAGATCCGCTCCACCACGGCCTCTACCGTCTTCTCGAGCGTATCGAGCGCGTGCGCGATGTCCTCCACGCACCGCGCCCCCGTCAGGTCCCGCGACACGAGCGGCTGCGTGATCATCATCATCCAACGGACCGATGAGACGAATCCTCTTCTTCCTGGTCGCAACAGCGTCGGCCTTCTTGACGGTGGCCCCCTCGGCCGCCGCCGGTCCGAGAAGGACCACGAAGAGGGCAGCCTTCGCCGCGACGCCGACCGACATCGTGAACATGGCCAAGAACCAGATCTCAAATCTCCGCGCCATGTTCGACGAGGCCAGCGGTGTCTTGCCACCTCCAGAGCTCGAAGCCCTCCAAGCCGCCGTCGAGGCCGAGGCCGACGATTTGGGGCGCCGCATGTACGAGCTCCTCGCCGTGATGACCCTCGACTACAAAACGGACGTTGAGACCAAGGCGATCGAGCACCTCGACGACGCCGACGGCCACCTCCTCGAGAAGACTCCCGAGCTCAAGGCCAAGATGACCTACCTCTACACCTACGGAATGACCATGCTCACCCAAGGTGTCCTCGAGATCGACACCCTAAAGGACCTCCTGGTTACCAAGGTCGCGAGCCGCGTCGGCATGACCGGCGAGGAGCTCGACGCCTGGCTCGACGTCGAATAATAATTAGAGCGCGAGCGCGGAGAGGAGGGTGCAGTCGTGGCCGTAGCTGCCCTGGAAGCAGTCGCAGACCCCGGTTTCGTAGTCGCAGATACCTCGGTTGGCGCAGTCGACGTGGCACTCGTTGCCCGGCGCGCCCGCGGCCGACCCTCCGGCCGCGGTGACGTTCGTGCAGTCCGTCTCGTCGATGTTGACGGTGTAGGGGTCGTCGCCGCTCGGACAATGTCGCTTCGAGCAGTCGTACCCAAACCACTCGGGCTCCTGCCTTTGCCCGGCGCCCGTCCCGACCTCCCACGACGAGTCGCACACGCACCCGAAGATCATATTCTGGTCCCATCGCGTCGTGTCCTCGTTGCCCGCGTAGGTCGTGGACGCGGACAACGGCAGCGCATCGCTGAGAGACGCCATCCGTTTGAGGCTGACGCATCTGCCGTGGCCAGAGCAGTCGTTGACGCAAGATTTTCGCTGGCACGCGTCGCCGGTGAAACCTGGAAAGCACTCGCATGTTCCCGTTTGCCGGTTGCACGACCCCTTGTTCGAACATTCGGCTAGGGCGTGCGCCCGGTGCGTCTCCATCGGCAAGTCGGCCCACGCGCGCCCCGACGCGCAGGTCCGAAGCGAACAGTCGTAAGACTTGTACACCGCGACGTCCTTGTCCGAGCCCCACCCATCGTAGCATTCGCACCTCGACGTCGACTCGACGCACGTTCCGTGTCCGTTGCAGTAGTTCTGATCGATGCAGTCGCCCGCTCGCACCAAGAAGTTATTAGGCCCAACGACCCAGAAGAACAACAACAACAACAACGATGTCATATGGCGTTGCAACGACGACCCAACGGAATAATAATATTCGACCCTGGTGATGTCGGCGTTCGATGGGGGCATCGAGCTCGAAGACATCGCGATCGACGCGCGAGAGCGCGATCGCGCCATGAACGCGATTGGTTACGATGGCTACGACATCGACGTCTCTGACGAACCCCTTCTCGCTGCCTCCGGCTCGCGCTGGGCCAAGGTCAGCGAGATCATCTCACGCGGGCGCATCAAATAATAAATTATGTGATGCAGGTCGTCGCGATCGCGTGCTACGCGGGCACCAACGTCGGAATCGTGTGGCTCGTCACCGACGTGCTGCCGCAGTGCGTCCCTCGCCCGCGACTCTGACGCTCCGTTTCAGCGCGCCGAAGCGCGACAAGGCCTCGCGCCTCGCGTTCGCAACAATCCTCAGCTTGTTGTGCTATCTGATGGTGAGCTGATCTTCTCGTGTTGCTGTCGAGGCACGCTTTTCAGGTCCAATTCTCCGATCCCGGTTATGTGCCGCCGCCGGGCAGAGACTCGCCGCCGGCGCTTTCCGACTACGAGGCGCGGCGCGAAGCGGCCGCGGCAGTGCGTTTTCGTGCCTTCTCTTCTGACGCCTCACATCGATACAGGCCACCGCTGCCTTCTCTGCGCAACGATCGGATCGAGACGCCTTCTCGACGCTCCTCCCATGGCCGCCGTGGCCGCCGATGAGAGCGGCGTGAGCGCGAGTCTCGCTCGTTCCGCCCGACGATTCTCGCGCAGCTACTGCCGCGTCGTCAAGCGCTGGATGCGAGTCTTGTGTTTGTGATGGCACCAAGCATCTTCCGCGCGCAGTTACACCTACGACCACTACTGCCCTTTGGTGAGCGCTCCGATCGGCGAGCGCAATCGTTTTCGATTCTGGCTCTTTCTGCTGGCACAAACGTTGTCGCTCGGTCAAGCCGCCGTCCTCGCGGCACGTGTGATTACTAAGTTTGTTGCGATGAGTGACGAAACCAACCTCAGGAAGAGAGCGTGCGCTGGAATGACATTTTCGATGGCGTACGTTGCGACGCCGCCTTTCTCCTCTGAGTGCGCGCGCGCGCAGGTGGAAACCGCCCTCGTCGTCGGCCTCGCGCTCTGGCTCGTCTTCATCGCCGTCGCGATTTTCTTCCTCTTCCACACTTTCCTCGCGTTAACAAACATCACCTCGCACGAATTTTTGCGAGCCAGCACCCTCGACTACCTCCACAATACCGAGGATTTCGATCTACCGTACGCTATTCCCACCAAGCCGTCCTCTCGCGTCTATGCTCTTCGCAGTTTCTCGCGCGGCCTGTGTGGCAATATTCGAACGTTCATCTTCCAGGCACGTACCGTGGAACTCTTGTCATCAAAACTCTCGTTCACGCAGGACGGCCTCGTGGCTGCCTTATGCTGCAGAAAGTGGAAACCAATCCCGTGGGTCCGCTCCATCTTTATCGACCGCGATTCTGAAGACTGGTGGAATCATCCCTGGCAAAACAGGTTTTGGAGTTGTTGTTAGCATCACAGCGTTCTCGCCCCTATTAAGTGGAACGCCTCTCTGCCGCGGCGGCGTTCAGGTCGTCCACATTGGACGTCCACTTTTGTGAGCCTCCAACGTAATTGTCATTTGTGTTGGTCCTTTTTTTGGAGCTGCTATTGCACGAGTCAGTTCACGAGTCAGTTCTTCGGAACAGCCTCGAAGAGTGCCTCTCGCCCCCGCTTGAATATTAGCGACACGAGGCCTAGTCGGGGCCATCGCGGAGCCGCGAGGCAGGCAAAAAGATGAGGGGCCCCGCCCGCAGGTTGCACGATGCGCATGCTGCCACCGGACGTATGTGCGACGATTTTTTTGTGACGTCCTGCTGGGCGCGGGCGGTCTGGGTGGGGATGCCCGGGGCAGCGACGTGGCTGAGGACGGTGAGGGCACGGCGTTCCCGGCCTAAGGCGCTGGCGACCCCCCACTCGCGGTAGATGCGGCGAACTTGGGCCGCCTTGGCCTCGGTGAAATTGGCACGCGGGTATTTTAAAGTCGACTGCTAAGAGGAAGTGGTTTTGGGTTGCGCGGTGACGTGAGTGGTGCCTGGAGGGCAAAAGGATGCTGACTGGACCTGAGTGTTGTGGCATGCGAATTCAGTCCGGTCTGCCCGAGGGCACGTCCTCCTCTCCACCCCCAATGATTCTCCGGGAAGCCTGCATTTGGGATTTTACAGCATTGTAGGCCCATGAGGACATGAGGGACGTGCGTGAAGGGGCGGAAATAGGTATGCGGGGCCTAATCCGTGTCACCGCCGAGCGCTCACACAACAAAACCTTCAAGCTCTCCCCCCCCTCGTAGCAGCCGACCTTAATTGACCCTATCCTACGTAGATCCCCTAGAATCTGATTTGGAAGAAGTTTGGAAGTGGTTGAAGATGGGCCAGTGTTGGTCGAGCGCGGAGGATCACGAGTACGCATTCGAACATCTGAAAGTGGTGCGGGTATTGCGCGAGCCAAAGTTGACAGAGGTCCGGGATGTCTCGTTCCGGTCCTTTTGCGGGACCTCGACATCCGCGCCCGAGGGTCATATGGACTGAGCGGGCGAGTCGACGCATGGGGCCCCGCTGTCCTCTGAGCCATCGGCAGTGCGGCGTGCGTGGTTCGAGTGGCTGATGCAGTGGTGCATATCGAGAACGCTCCGTCAAAAAGGAGGTTTCGTGTACGCGCTCGTTGACGACGGTCGTGTTGTCGCCGCTACCACTGTCTTACGCGTGAGCGATGAGCCGATCTACGAGACGAGTTTTTTCGAATTCATACTTCTGGCGCTCATGGTAGGAGCTCCCCCGAAAAGAGACGGCAAACCCCGGGCGATGGAACGATGGGAAACACTCGCAAAAGTCATGCGCGGACTGCATCGCCCGGGTCGCACCTGTACGTCAGCACATTTGCCGTCGACCCCGAATGCCAAGGCAAGGGCTACGACGGTGTTTTACTGCGCTTCCTAGGAACACTCGCCGACCAGGATGATGTCCCAGCCTTCCTCGAGACGACGGGCGAGCGCAACGTGGCGTTTTATGAAAAAAAAGGAGGCTTCGCCGTTGCAGGAAAAGCAGTAATATCCCATGGTGACTTGATCCATGACGAATTTGGCGGCATGACTGCAATGATCCGTCCAGCCAAGGTCGGAACTGGTCGCGACTAGTTACAACCACCAACCCCCTCCCGCGTTTGCTTGCTTGCTGTTCCGTAAAGGTGGCAACAAATCGAACATCGGGCGCAAAAACACAGCGACGGCCAATATGCTGATCGCAACCAGCGTGGAGGGCCGCAGCCCCATCAAGCCCAACTCCCCTATTAACACTAAGCTGACACGCCTACTTGTGTCCATGTAGATAAAATAAGAGGACACGCCTACTGAGCGTGATGGTTGGCTTTAATTCTCATGCTGGTGGTCGCCATGAGCGGGGCCACGGCTCTTGCGCATGCATGACTCGCTGGGTGCTTTTTGCTCTCGTTGGCATGCGCGGCACATTTCAATCGTGGCTCACGGGAAAGTTTTGTTTTTGTTGTTTTGTCTTCGTCGTCGTCGCTCGCAGTAGTGCTCTACTAATTTTGATCTCGCTGACCGTCACCCTTTTAGGGCCTTGAGGAGAGATTGCGGGGTCTGCTGAGAATCCTTGCGGCGTTGTCGACGTCGGTTGTCCGAAGTCAAAATGTTTCGGCGAAGGTACATCACACAAACGGATATCAATACATATTGATATCCCCTTGGGGGTACACATATTATGAGGGCAGTGTTCGGCGAAGGAGCCCGAACATTGCAGTTGCATCTGTCAGTCGGAACGTTATCCGAAGTGGACCAATCGTCGTGGCGTTATAGCAGGCGGCAAAATCGCGTGGCGGATATCGATAGATTATTCAAAGAAGGAAGGAATGCTTGTGTTCATCTTGCTCGCCGCGTCTACCGTCGGCGCCCTGCCGTTAGTGAAGCCCGTCGCCGATGACTGCAAGACCGTGACGCCGTTGTCCGACGTCGACCTCACCGAGTTCCTGCGCGCGACTTGGTACATCCAGCAGCAGCAGGTTGTCAAGTACCAGTCGACCGAGGACCTGTACTGTGTAGCTGCGACGTACGAACTGGAAAACCGGACGGTGCCGTTCTTCGATGGGCTCGTGCGTTTGCGACATCGATGCCCTTGAGACAGTGACCCGCAGGTCATTTCTGTGTACAACTACGCGACGGAAGACGAAGTCAACGGCGAGCCGCAAAACACGGCCGACGGCATGGTTCTTTGCGCGCGGCTCGAGAACGCGAACATTACCGGCAAGCTTGCCGTGTCACCCTGCTGGCTGCCGAACATCGCCGCGGCCCCCTACTGGATTGTCGCCATTCACGCGGATGACGACGGCAAGTACGATTGGGCTGTCATCAGCGGTGGACAGCCGACCGAGCTCCAGGACGACGGTGGGTGCACGACCCCGACTGGCACCTACTCGGGGGGGCTGTGGATCTTCTCGCGCGACCCGGTCGCCTCGAACCAGACCCTCGCGGACGCCCAGGCCGCGGCTGTCGACCTCGGCATCTCGCTCGCCGACCTCATTGACGTTCCGCAGGATGGCTGCACCTACGATGGCGCGCTCATTAAGCCCAATAATTGAGAAAATTGCATTTTTTCTCTTCCTGTCTTTGTCATCATCATCTTCTTCTTCTTCTTCTTCATCATGATGGTGAATTCAATGACTTTTTTCGGCGGTGCCCCCACTGTCACCGCGCACGCGGAGACCATCCATACCCTCCAGCAGCTGAGGAAGGACGCTCCGCTCCGTGTGCGCGGCGCATGAAATAATGATACTGCATCCCGTTGTGTAGTCGTTGTCGCAAGTGCTGCCGTTCTGCTGGGGTGTCTATCTATCGCGTGGTGATTACGAAAGACTCACTCTTTCCCCCGTCGGCACAGTATTTTTAGTCATATTAATTAATCACAGCGGCACGCCGAAAACCACCACCAACAACAACAATAACGAAAGAAAGAGGTTATGCGCAGGCGAAAGAAGGCTGTTGGTTGGTTGGTTGGTTCGTGCTACGAGTCGAACGCGAGGACGAGGACGAGGGCCGCCCAGACGCCGAGCATGACGACGCAAATCGCGAGGCCCCCCGCTTGGCGGACGAGGTCCGCCGATCCCGAGAGAACGTGGATGCGGCGGTAGAATATGGGCGAGCAGTAGCCGTCGAGGCCCCTCGAGAGGACGGCGGCGAGGATGGCGGCGAAGGCATAGGCGGGAGTGTGGACGGGGGGGTTCGCCGTGAGGGCGCAAACGGCAACCAGGACGAAGGTGAGGGTGGCGAGTGCGTTGACGAGCGAGACGTTGGCCGTGGCGCCGGGGCGGTTGGCGAGGACGGAGCCGAGGAAACAAGCGACGTAGGAAGCGTTGACGGCGACAGAGAGGTAACTGCCGCCGTCTTTGCCGGCCGACCTCGGCCTGAGGGCCTTGAACGTGTAGGGCAAGGTGGACCGCATGAACACCCACGTGACGAGCTGGACGTAGGCGTTGGACCACGCGACGGCGTTGACCTCGGGGCGCCACGGCTGGTCTCCGCCGCGGAACGCGACGAACGGCGAGTAACAACACTCCCCCAGGCGTCGTCGCGGGGGATCGTCGTCCCCCTCCTTGTCGTTGTTCGAGGCCACGTCTGGCGGATCGCGAAGCGGGTTGCCTACCGTCGTCTCGTCTCGCGCCCGCGTCTCCTCCTCCTCGGGCTTTGGCTCGTCGTCCGAATCGCTCGACGATCGCCTCGCGGCCACCCACTCGTCGGAAGTTGTGGTGGCGATGACGGCGCGGATCGCGAGGTAGGATACGACCAGCAAGAACCCCACGAACAGAAAGCAGAGCGAGGGGTTGCGAAGGGTTTCGACGCCGTCTTGAAGGAGAGCGAACGCCGACGCGAACAACGCGCCCGCTTGGCCACCCGCCATGGCCATCGCGATGCGCTTGTTGTCGATGTCGTCGGCGAGCCACGGAAGCAGGACAAGCTGCTGGCCGTTTCCGCAGACCGAGGCGACGAGGACGACGAGGTACAAAACGATCGAACAGCCGCCGACGTCGACGTGCCAGGCCGCGGCGCCCAGAGCGCACGCGCCGATTTGGGCGTAGGCGATCATGAGGACCCAGCGCCGCATGGGCCACTGCAGATAACGCTGGATCGCGTCGTACGCGGGCACGACGACCGTGTTGACGGCCGCACCCACGGCCCCCAAGTACGTTGCGAGGGCCAGGCCTTCTGGTTGACTGCGGTCCAAGGTGCTGATCTGGGCATAGACCCCGTCGATCAGAATCCAGCTCGGCGCGAGGCCGACGAGGAAGAACACCAACGGGTTTCGAAGGATCGTCGGCCGGCTGGGACTCGGACGACTCCCTTCCTCATCATCCTCCATGTCCAATAATGCTAGAATTGTTATCACAGTAATAAAACTAGAACTAAACCCCATCTCATATGGGCGAAGAGATCATGTGCGACGGCGTCGCCGGGAGCGCGCCGTTCGAATTTGCGGGGGAGCGGAGACTACACTACGAAAACGCGAACATCGAAGACATTTACAAGCGGTGGGACGAGCTGTGCCCGAGCGAACAGATGCCGGCGCTCGAGGCAATGGTGTTGGGTTTGCTCGCGGTCGACCCCATACCCCGCACGGAGCGCGAGCTCGCGACGGCGCTGCGGCCCCTCCGAAAATTGCACAAGTTCTCGCCGCGCAAGGCGCAACTGCTGCAGGCGTACCGGATGATGGTGCGATCGGGGACGGTCGCGGGCCGGAGCGCGGCGCTCGAGGAAGTTTTGACGACCAAGGCCTCGAAATCCATGTCGGGCGTGCTGGTGGTCACCGTGCTGACGAGTCCGTACCCTTCGGTGAATGGCGGCAAGCCCCAGCGGTTCACCTGCAAGTGGAACTGTTACTATTGCCCGAACGAGCCCGGCCAACCGCGGAGCTACCTGCGCGACGAGCCGGCCGTGTTGCGCGCCAACCAGAACCGCTTCGACCCCGTGCTGCAGTTCACCGAGCGGTGCGCGACGCTGGCGCAAAACGGCCACCCCGTCGACAAGGTGGAGCTCCTGGTTTTGGGTGGAACGTGGGCGAGCTATCCGCTCGAATACCGACGAGCGTTCTGCCGCGATTTGTACTACGCGGCCAACACGTTCTGGGAGCGACGCAAGAGACCGCGGGCGACGCTCGCCGACGAACAGCGATTGAACGAGACGGCGGCGACGAAAATCATCGGCCTCACCCTCGAGACGCGGCCCGACACGATCACGAAATCGGAGCTCGAGCTCCTCCGATCGTACGGCTGCACGCGCGTCCAACTCGGCGCGCAGCACGTCGACCGAGACATCCTCGACGGGGTCAACCGCGGCCACGGCCGCGCCGAAACAGCGACGGCCCTCAGACTCCTTAAGGACGCGTGCTACAAGGTCGACATCCACCTGATGCCCAATCTCCCGGGCGCGACGCCCGAGAAAGATATCGCGATGTTCGACGACGTCCTCTCATCCGAGGACCTCCAGGCCGACCAGTGGAAGATCTACCCGTGCGAGGTGACGCCGTGGACCGTCATCAAAAAGTGGTTCGACGAGGGCACCTACACACCCTACTCCGAGGCGGACCTCCTCCGAGTCCTCGTCGACGTCAAGGCCAAAGTCCACCCGTGGATACGCCTAAACCGAGTCATCCGCGACATCCCCTCCAACTACATCCTCGGCGGCGTCGACGTCCCCAACATGCGCGAGGATGTGCTCGCAGCGATGCGCCGCGCGGGCAAGCGCTGCCGCTGCATCCGCTGCCGCGAGGTCGGCGACATCGGTGGTCTGAACCAGGTGCCGATCGACTCCTGGGTGGACTCCCCGAACGCGACCAACTCGCGCCAGCAGCGCAAGCTCCAAAGGACCAAGGGCCCCGTCGAGGCCGCGCGCTCCGCGCTCCGCAGCAGACCCAACCGCGAGGGCGTCCTGGTGCGTGTTTTGTTTTTGTGAGGCCCTCATCGCCCGACGACGACGACGACGCAGGCCAGGCGCTCGTCCGAACAGCTCGTAACTTCCGCCGAGCTCGCGCGGCGGACGTATCGCGCGAGCGGCGCCGTCGAACACTTCCTTAGCTTCGAGACCCCCGACCGACTCACCATTTTTGCCTTTCTCCGCCTCCGCCTCTCGCACAACCCGCGAGCATTCCAGAGCCTCGAGGGCTGCGCTCTCGTCCGCGAACTTCACGTATACGGCCAGCTCGTCCTCGCGACGACCGCGCCGAAAACCCCCGATCAGCAGCGCGGCGATCTCACCAAAGACGCGCAGCAGCACCGCGGCTTCGGCCGCCGTCTCATGGCTGAAGCCGAACGCTTAGCATCCCGGGCCGGCTTCGATGCCATCGCGGTCAGTCGTCTTTTCTTTCTTTCTTTCTTTCTTTCTTTCTTTCTTTCTTTCTTTCTTTCTTTCTTTCTTTCTTTCTTTCTTTCTTTCTTTCTTTCTTTCTTTCTTTCTTTCTTTCTTTCTTTTTCTGATTTTTTCTCGATCCGCAGGTCATTAGTGGGGTCGGCACTCGAGACTATTACCGCCGCCTCGGCTACGAATTGCACCCAGACGGCGACTACCTCATTAAGCGTCTCCCGCGTCGTCGTCATCTTCTTCATCGGCCCTTTTGGCTCGTCTCCGCCCTTCTTTTCGCTTTGCTTGCGGTAGTCCCCCTGCTCCTCCACTGGTGGCCGCCAGCCAGATGACTTTTTGTTTTTTTAAAATAAATGGCCGCCGTCGTTTGACGGTCTGCCGTGCCCTGGATAGACAACAACAACTGCAACAACGACAACCCAACGTGGGTGATAGATCTGGAGGTGTGAAGGTTTCGCACAGAGTGGAAGTGGTGCGGAGGACGGGTGCGGCAGGGCGGGGGGATTCGCGCGCCACTCGAGCGACCACTATCTCCAAAAATGGACAGATTGATATGCGCCCTCGTCAGTCGAGGAGCGATCCCTTTTACTGGATCGCCTGCACTTTGAACGCAGCCTGCCTGAATCACTCTCTCCACTAATAATAAGTCCCCCCCAAAACAAAATTTGGATGTCTCCATATTGTATCCTTCAGGAGACTTTGTTTGGTTACCGCTCCCTCAAGCGCCCGCCGCCAAGACTAGCCCGCCGCTACCTCCCTCCGAACTGCCTCGCTGCGTCGCTCCGTCTGTAAATACAACTATCGCGTGCCTCTGCTGAAGGACCCCGTGGTAAGCTTGCCGCTCTTCGAGCTGGCGACGGTATGGTTCATCGCCGCACCCCTTTCTGGATTGTCGCCATCCGCTTGGACGACGACGACGACGACAAGTACGATTGGGCTATTAGCAGCTGACAGCCGACCGAGCTCCAGGACGACGATGGCTGAACGACCCCGGCTGGCTCCTACATTACCCTTGCACTACTAACTAACACCAGAGGCCAACCCAATGCACTACGCGAGTGAACCAGGCCGCCCGCGCCCAGCAGGACGTCAGTCACACTTCGTCTCGCATACGTCCGGCGGCAGCATGCGTACGACCTACGTCGGGGCCCGCCCTCTCTTCGCTTGCCCCGCGGCTTCGGCGATGACCCCGACTAGGCCCCGCATACCTACCTATCTAAGCCCTTTTGGCACGTCCTTCATACCCCACACAACACACCAAAACTTTCGAGCACCCACACACCCCCCCCTCTTAGTAGTCGACCTTTAAAAGCCCAATGCATTGGGGGTAGGCCCAGTGCCACGGCGCGTGGGATCAGGGTCACTGGGCGATGAATTCGCCACCAAATCTTCCATCTTCGCCTCGATTTTGAGACCGCGGACATATTGACTAACGCACAATTTCGTCGTCAACTTCCTTTTGCCCCCCCCCCCCCCGGCTACACCCACTTCCCGCTGCGATCGTTCCGGCTGCCAACCGGCCGAACTCTTGATCGACCACTCGCAAGTGGCTGATTCTGAACTACTGACTTAAATCTGCAGCGTCGGCATTTGTGGTCCTTGCGTGTGTCGGCAGACCGCTGATCGAGTTTGCGCAGGATGGGTTTAAAGTTAGAGTAGGTTGGCGGAGCTCCAAGGGCGCGTCGATGGGTGGTGCATGGATGACTTGAACGTTTGTAACGAAGACTCGCCCCGTGCACGGGCGGTGCCTCGCTCGGGTAACGGTACGGTTGAGGGCACCGAAGCTTGGTCTTTGAGATTTTAAGCGGGAGCATTAGACTTTGGCTCAGGAGCAACTGCATTCCGCACAATAGGCAACGGACAATTCGGTTCGTGAAAGGCGTTGCTCCCATCGCCCTGCGGCGCTCGAAGTTGTTCTCGGAGAACAAACTTTTTCGTCGCGCGTCGTCGACTTTGCGTCGGGTTACGAGCATGTGATTTTGGAGGCGATATTTAGCATACTCGAGAGCTCCTCGTGATACATTTTTGCATGGGACTCGCCTTTCTGAAGACGCAAACAGAAAATCCAAGAATACCTCCTCAAACGCTCGAGGCTCGCAACATGGGCCTTCTACCACTTGGCGAAAGCGTGAAAGTCAACCGCGTCATGGGCGTTCGCACTCGTCGAAGATTACGAGAAGTGGCGGTATTTTTCGCAAAAAAAACGCCCGAATTAAATTTTCTCGAAAGAAACATCGCCCACCTCTTCGATCTCTGACGATGGTGCGTGACGATGTTGACGTTCCATCACACCATCGCGCTGGCCGTCCATGATGCCGCGATGTCATTGACGTCGGGCTTGAACACAATTCGCAGCCAGTGAGATGAAAGGTCGTCGCCGGGAACATCGCTGTCGTCGTCGTAGCAAATGTCGAGATGCAGCGAAACATCCTCGCTCGCGTCGCCGAAGTTGACTGTGGAGCACAACAGGTCTCTGGACTAGAGATGGTGCCTTGACACTTCTCGAAGCGCATGTTTCTGCCACGTCGGTGCTCATTTGTCCAGCGGCGCACGACATAGCCAGGAACGGCATTTGCGTCGCCGTTGCTGAGTGGACGCGGTAATTGTGGCGAAAGACTGCATCAAAGCGCTTGGTGTCAAAGGCAGTCAAGCCGCATTGTTCGGGTGAGCACCCGTCGCGAGGTCGAGCACCCGCGGCACTGCTCGAGGTGCGTCTCTGGGTGAGTTCGTAGCCATCGACGCCGCCGGCGCCACCCTGGGCGTTGTCGCCCATTCACTGTCAATTCGTTGCCAGAGTGCGCGCGGTTGCCCTGCGACCCATGGCCACAGCAATGCTCGTGAGCTCAGGTGCGGCGCGTTTTCCGAGGATTGGAAATATGCTTGCATGCCGTGGCCACTCGCTCGACCGCGTTGCGCGCCTTCTCCGCGGGCCCGTCTCGTGCAATCTCTTCATTCGATCGTCGCTTGCGCGTTTGCTTACCCTTTGGTTTTCCCATCGCAAAGCGGCCGATGCAAGACTTCGGTGTCTTAGGGCAAGCCTGCAGCTGAGTGTGAGTGACCAAGCACGCCGACCAAGCACTCATTCGTCTCAACCCCCGGCGCACCGCGCGTTAAGCGTGTTGCAGTGCCAGCGCTCAAGAAGCCGTTGTGACGCGGCGAGCCCAAAAATTTAAACATTTATTATCCACAACTTACGCACCCTCTCACAAGTTGATTCGTAACGTGTCATGACGTGTCACTTCAAGCTAACTACCAATCAACGCATGTTACCTACCTACCAGGTAAGCAGTGCAAAAAAATATGGGCAAACGTGGACAAATCATTCGTCGTGAAGTTGAAGCAAGCCGAGGCGGCAAATAGAGCGTGGTGAATATATCCAGGTTCAAATCATGCGTGTGTTGCACTTCCTCGCCGCGTCGGCTGTCGGTGCCCTGCCGTTAGTGAAGCCCGTCGTCGCCGATGACTGCAAGACCGTGACGCCATTGTCCGACGTCGACCTCACCGAGTTCCTGCGCGCGACTTGGTATACCCAGCAGCAGCAGGTTGTCAAGTTCCAGTCGACCGATGACCTGTACTGTGTGGCGGCGACGTACGCTTTGGAGAACCGGACTGTGCCGTTCTTCGATGGTCTCGTGAGTCTGCGATATCGCTGCTATTAAGACTGAGTCTCCACAGGTCATCTCGGTTTACAACTACGCGACGGAAGACGAAGTCAACGGCGAGCCACAAAACACGGCCGACGGCATGGTTCTTTGCGCGCGGCTCGAGGACGCGAACATTACCGGCAAGCTTGCCGTGTCGCCCTGCTGGCTGCCGAACATCGCCGCGGCCCCCTACTGGATTGTCGCCATTCACGCGGACGACGACGGCAAGTACGATTGGGCCGTCATCAGTGGTGGACAGCCGACCGAGCTCCAGGACGACGGTGGCTGCACGACCTCGACTGGCTCCTACGCGGGCGGGCTCTGGATATTCTCGCGCGACCCGGTCGCCTCGAACCAGACCCTCGCGGACGCCCAGGCCGCGGCTGTCGACCTCGGGATCTCGCTCGCCGAGCTCAATGACGTCCCACAGGATGGCTGCACCTACGATGGCGCGCTCATTAAGCCCAACTAATAATAGGAATATATCTCTCGCAATTCCTTTCTTATCATCATCATCATCTAATCATCATCCTGAACTGGCCTTATTTTGGCGATGAGCTTGTCATTGCGCGCGCAGAGACCATCATCTCCTGCTGCGAACGCTCCGTGTGCGGGGCATGAAAAGGAACCTCTTCACATCCGATGTTGTCGTGGCAGCCGTTCAGCCGAGTAGTTTCTTTCTCACTTTGAGACTTCTGGGTAGGCTACACAATGTTAATCACGGCGGTAGTAAGGTTCGTACTAAACTGAGAGTTCAATTGGGAAATGGAAAGAGTATGCGCAGAGCGAGGAAGACAAGAGCAAGAGGCGGCCTGGGTGAGCGTAGTACGTGCTTGTTTTTTGATTCTACGTGTCGCCGCAAAAGGCGAGGACTCGAAGGTCGTCCAGATGCCGAGAAAATGACGATACTCGAAATCGCGAGGGTAGCTGCTTGGTGGTGGACGAGGTGTGGCGATCCCTAGAGAACGTGGACGCGGCGGTAGAATAAGGGCGAACTGTAAACGACGAGGCCCTCGTCGAGAGGGCGGCGGTGGCGAAGGCATAGGCGAGGGTGTGGACGGGGGGGTGCAAAGGGCAAACAGGACGAAGGCGAGGGTGGCGAGTTGTCAACGAGCGCGACGTTGGCACCGGTTGGCGAGGACCGAGCCGAAGAAGCACGCGACTGCTGCCGTCTTTGCCGGACGACCTCCGGAACAAACTCGGAAGTCAACGCGGATCGCACGAACACCCGCGCGACGAGCTGGATGTTTGACCACGCGACGACGGTGTTGATTTCGGGGCGCCACGGCTGGTCGCCGCCGCGGAACGCGACGAACGGAGAAAAACTAGCCCTCCTCCAGGCGTCGTCGCGGGGGATCGTCGTTCCCCTCCTTATCGTCGTTGCTGCGCCTAGAGGTCGACCGCCACTCGAAGCGGGTCCGTCATCTCGTCGGTTTCAACGCCCGTCGGCCCGCCTCCTCGGGCATTTTTGGCGGTGGCATCGTGGTCGAAATCGCTTTACGAGCGCCCGAGTCAGTCGCGGCACCCACTCGGGCGCCCGCTCAGTTCGTTCTAGCTATCTTTGTTTCACCCGAAGCGGGCACGGGTCCCTGCTGAGCCTATCTGCGAACGTCGCCAAGGTGGGCCGGTAATCTTGGCTGTTCCACTCCCTTCCGGCATAAATAAATAATCCTTGTGACGATGAATTTTGAGGTGTCTCGATTTTAATCTCCGCCCCAAGGCACGCCTTGTTTGCCTTTGCTGCCCTTGCCTTGTTGGCACTTTCGCGTTGCTTGTTGCTGTGTTTGCTGCTTCTGCGTCGCCTGAAGGTTGATAGTTCCGTGTTCTGTACCACGGAGGCCTTCTTTCTTTGACGTCTTTGACGTTTTTAATTAGTCTTTTCCAGTCATCATCATCATCATCAACAACCAATACGAAACCAACTCAACGATGACTAGCAGCAGATCCTGCATCCAAGACTAGTTCTTCCCGGAAATCAGGGAATTTGGATTTTGCACAAGTCATGTCCGAACATCAAAATCAAATCTTAAGACGCCACTTTGAAATCTTGCCATAAAAACGAGTTTAAGATAGTCTCACGGCGAAAGGATCACCGTTATACAGCTTCCAGAAACTTCTGTACTGCTGCGTAACTGCGAACAAGGTCGCCATGACGACAGGACGTGTTGCCCCTATTTCGTAGTCCCCTCTCTCTCATCGACGCGGGGTGATGTTGGGCGCCTATTTTTCGGCTAGATTTTTCTTCGTGGTCGCCGCCGGTAATGGCGGGGAGGTTGGCGCGTACGGAGGTCACAAGGTGACACTCAAAGTGCTTCCACCCGTGCACAGCAACAACAACAACAACAACAACAAAGGCGAGGTGATGAGAGTTCGCGTGGCATCGTCTGAGGAAGATGCCTTGAACCTGACGCTCCGGTTGCGAGTCGACACGTCGCCTTTTGGCGACGAGTACCGGGAGATGAGTTGGTCGCGGCACGGAGGGTTCGAGTCGCGGGGGGTCGGCGTGCCGCAATGTCTGTATGCCGGCGGAGCGCACGACGTCGCGGGCGAAGCCGTCGGAAGAGTTCTCGCGAGTTTTTGCGGCAGTCGAGCGCGCGTTTGGATCCGCACGTTGGAGAGACGCGCGCTCGAGGTGCGGTGGGTGGGCTCGCTCAGGTCGCACGTCGTCGTGTCGCTCGAAGCGACGACAACGACGAGTTTGCCCGTTGTGACGAGGGGGCTCGCGACGGAGTTCTCCGGGCGTCGCGAGGTCAGAGATTGGGACGAGTGTGCGTTCCAGCCGCGCAAATACGTGGAGATCGTTGCGGTCAACGACGCGTCGAGGTACGGCGCGCACGGAGACGAGACGACGGCGCTGACGGCGCTGATAATGGCGCTCGTCCGCGACGTATACTTGGCGCCGAGCGACGACGCGTACTTTGGCACGCTAGAAGAAGGGTTCGGGCTTCACGACGACGCGCGGTTTGCATGTACGGTGGAGCCCAAGCTCGTCGGCCAGGTGACGTTCCTCTCGAATCCCGACGCCATCGCCTACGAGGCGGGCGCAAAAAATTGCTCGGCGTGCGGCGACGTTTGTTCGAGGGACGACCAGATCAGCTCGACGTGCCTTCTAGATTCCTTCAGTGCCTGGGTCGTCGGCGCCGACCTGCCGCGCATCTTTGGAGTCTCGATTGACAATGTCCAGCTCTTCTCTGGGCACCATTTCGACGGCAACGCGATCGGCACGGCATTTGTGTCGGGCATGTGCTCTTGGAGTTTTTCTACGGGAATCCATTCGCATCCGTCCCTCTCGATCCTCTCGTCGGCCTGGGTCGTCGCTCACGGTGTGTTGTGATGATGGGACTGGCGACGTCATCGAGACAGAATCGCGCGCGCAGAAATTGGCCACAACTTGGGCCTCGTCCACGACGTGGGCACGGCCAAATTTATCATGGGCTCGTTGCCCTCCGCCTCGCTCGTCGAAAGCGGAGGTGCGGACCCCCAGCGTCTTTTTTTGTTTGTTTGTTTGTGTGTGTTGGACGCATGCATCATTATCCCGCACAGATATGGCCTTGTTTCGGTTTTCGAATTTGTCGAAGGTCGACGCAAACTCGTACATGAACAACGTGTACCGCTGGATTTTCCCTCCGTGTCTCGACAACGAGCCCGGCACCTATAATAACTCCTCTGTCGCGAGCGTCTGCGGCAACGGCGTCGTCGAAGACGGCGAAGAGTGTGATGTTGCCATCGCGTCAGTCGATGATAGATGCTGCGGCGCTCCACTATCTGAGAACGCGTGCAAACTCCTCGGCGACTGCGAATGTGCGGTCAGCGATCCGTGCTGCGACGACGGCCGACTCGCGGCGGAGGGCACGGTCTGTCGAGTGGCTCTCCATCCCGAATGCGATTTTGAAGAGCGCTGCGATGGCTTGTCTCCAACCTGTCCGATCGATCTTTACGTACCGGCGGGCGCTTCTTCGTGCACTGATGTCGTCGCCGAGGACGTCGTCGAATCTGGCCTTTGCTTCCGGGCCGACTGTATGATCGCGAGCAACGATTGTACGTGGTCTGACACGCGCATCTACGGGTGTCGGACAATGAGCACGTGTTCGTCAGCTTACTGTGGTACCGAGCCGAATAATCAGGCGCAGTGCAGAACTGAAGTACGTTCTCCTTATCGTCTTCGATACGTTTATCGCCGCACCTCGGCAGGACACCGCGGCCTCGGCCGGCGTGCCGTGCAACGAGTACGGTATCTCCGGGCAGTGTCGAGCGGCGCAATACGACGTGACCAAGACCGGCGCTATCACAAGCTCCCCAGCGAAGTGCGTGGATTCGTCCGAGCTCAGAACGTATCGCTGGTCGAATTGCGCGTGTGTCGGCGAGGACGGAAACGGAGTGGATTCCAAGTTGTGCGAGACAAACGTGGAGTGCGCGTTGTCCACACTGCAGCCGTCGCTCTCGCACCAACCGACAGCACTGAGGCCTGATTATCGCGCGGGCTCGACGTTCGTCCCGACCGGCATGCCGATTGTCGTTCGGCACCGCGAAAATCGGTCGAGGAGTGGCGCGGCGATCATTGCCGAAAACGCAACCATCGTGTGTAAGCCGAGTACACAAAATTTCGCGTCCGTTGTGCCGATAAACTACGTCGTACAGGTGGCGCTCGTGCTCTGTGTTTTGGTACTTCTCTTCTTCATGATCAGAACGTGGAAGGGGCGGAGATTTAAGATCGAGCTCTCGTGGTCGTCATCCAGTGTTCGACCGGCAGACGATTTGGGTGAGGGAAATCTCAACATTCCCGATGACGACGGGGCGGAAACTCCCTGACTGACCGAGTGTTCGTCCGGCCGCCGACGAAACATCACCCGCATAACTCCCGTTTACCACCACGTCGGTCTCACCTGGTGCGAATCCTCGGGTGCGTTAACTGAGCCCCGCTGTGCGTACGTGTTTTGTACCACGCGTTTTACTCTCGCGCATGGGCTCGCTCCCTCCCTATCTCCACCACTGCATTTTTTTTATTTGACACTGGTATTAGTCAGGAATACTACTTTCAAGTCGTGGTCACAATTTGGTACCGTCACAGCCGTAAACACTTAGTAAAGAAGCGTGCAGCAGAAAAAATGCTTGTGTATGTTCTTGGTCACTGCGCGAGGGACGCTTAAGACGGTGGGTCGTGGTGGCCCTGCGAAGACGCTCGTCGCCTTAAGACTGCCTGCCTGCCTGTCTGTCAGGAATACTACTTTCAAGTTGTGGTCACAATTTGGTACCGTCCATAGCCGTAAACACTTAGTAAAGAAGCGTGCAGCAGAAAAAATGCTTGTGTATGTTCTTGGTCGCTGCGCGAGGGACGCTTAAGACGGCGGGTCGTGGTGGCCCTGCGAAGACGCTCGTCGCCTTAAGACTGCCTGCCTGCCTGTCTGTCAGGATTACTACTTTCAAGTTGTGGTCACAATTTGGTACCGTCCATAGCCGTAAACACTTAGTAAAGAAGCGTGCAGCAGAAAAATTGCTTGTGTATGTTCTTGGTCGCTGCGCGAGGGACGCTTAAGACGGCGGGTCGTGGTGGCCCTGCGAAGACGCTCGTCGCCTTAAGACTGCCTGCCTGTCTGCCTGTCTGTCTGTCTGTCTGTCTGTCTGTCTGTATGTCTGCCGGAGGCGTCTGTCTCTTCGGCCGCGCGCTCGGATAGTAAGATCATAGAGGCGGGATGTCCAAAGGACGTCGTGTTCATGTTAGGGACTCAGCACGTCCCGCATGCCTGAAAGCAAGGAAGTTGCAGAGAGCGAAGCGCGTTCTTTCTTACCACCGAGCAGCCCTCGAATCCCCAACGGTCGTCCTCGCCTTTCACCTGATAGAGCGTGTGTGTCGAGGCGCACTTTTTTGGATCGGGCACTCACGAGGCATCGCTTTGGAACGAACGAAGAAACCTGGAATCGAAGCTTTAAGAACGAACGACGTCGCGCGCGTTGCCGCGGACTCTGGACGTTGCCCAATCGCAGTCTTTCGCGGTATCTCCGGCTTTGTGCCATGTGTCGTCGTTGGTGCAATTATCGTCGGTGACAGACCCTTGGGTCGCGACAAAGCAAGCGTGACACGCGGCGCGGCAAGATTGGTACGCGTCTGCGAGCAAGTACGCGTTATCGTCAGCTGCAGCCAAAGGTACGCACAGTTTCCATCATCGCCGATCACAATGCACCGATTCCCTTTCGCTTCGGCAACCCACCTAGAAGCGTGTGTGTACCAAGTGTAGACCGCAAAACTCACGAGCAGTCCTTCGACGGCTCTCCATTTTTTGTCCATTTCTCGTCGTCTTCGCATCCATCGTAAGAGCACGCGCCGCATGCCCACGAACAGGCCTTTCCACCGAAAAAAATTGGGCTTGAAACAAATCCGACGGCCTGACCTCAAAGCCGTAGGTTCCGTCAGCGGCCTTCTTATGGCATCGGGGGCCTGCCGCCGCGTGAACCCACGTGCCTGCGCCGCGTTGACGAATACTCTAGATAACGCGTTGCGCACAGTCGCGGCTCGGCGTATCGCCGAGATACCAGCTTGCGGAGTCACCTTCGCAGGCGGTCTGGCTGCACGTGCCACATGTTTCGGGGCCTGTGAAGACGATTCATAGTCGCGAGTGTCAATGAAAGCGAGTTTGGCGCACAGCTTGTGTACGCAAACGTCTCGCTCTCGCCATCTTCTCCTTTGACCGCGCATCGCGTGGGCACAAACGAGGCCTGTGCGGTGGTGGAAGCTCTTGCTGTCGTTTTTGTTAGGGAAACAACCAACATACTGACCACCCAATCGCAGTCTTTCGCCGTGTCGCCTGTGCGCAAATACGGAGGAGGAGGAGGAGGATGAAAAGATTTGATATCTTCTTGAGTGACGGGCAACCGTGCGACGCACCCGTCTTGTGCCACCCCTTGGAGTCGGAACAGTTTCTCCCACCGGTTGGTGCAGGTTCGATCGAAACGCCACTACTGCTCGGGGCCCGGCTTGGTGGCGCAGGCTCGATCGAAACTTTGTCGCTGCTCGGGGCCCGGCTTGGTGGCGCAGGCTCGATCGAAACTTTGTCGCTGCTCGGGGCGCTGCTCGGCGCAGATTCGATGAAAACTTTTCTGCTCGGGGCACGGCTTGGCGCAGGCGTGCTGTTGAAATACGTGTGCAGAGGGTAGTTGGCGTCGTCGAGGGGTGTCGTGCCAGTGATGGCAACGAGGTCCTCGGGGCACTGGACGCGCCGGAACAACACGAACGGGTTGTTCGACTGGCCGCCGTCTGCCAACCAACGGTAAAGTGGCGAGTACCGCCATTCGCAACCCGGTTGCAGCTCCTCGGGAAGCCGCGCGCAGCCGTCAATTGTGTCGCAGCCGCCTGGATGTAGGTGCATTCAAATGCCGCTTTTGATCGCGCGGCGGCATCTCACCCACCGTAGTTCACGTCGCCTGAAGTGGTTACGACCTCGTTATTCTCAGTCGAGAGATATGATCGAAACACTGGATGACAAAACGCGCAGTCAAAATCGCCCTTGCTGTAGCCGGGAAACTGGATGACGCATCCGGTGTCGAAGATGCCTTGGCCGGCGCCAGGAATTTGCAAGTCGAAACTGTGATCGCCCGTGACGTCGTAGCCAATGTTCGTCACCTGGCTTGGGTGTTATTCGAGGGAATCGACGACTCGCGCTCACCTGAATGACGTGGGACTTGCCGACGATATCTGGATGCGCGCCACCCCAGGTGTTCCCCTGGCTGTCGGTGTGGATGTCGTCTGTCCACTTAAGCTCAAAGCACCTGCCAGCGGCTTTATTCTTCTCGATCGCGACGCACGCACTGGCCGCAATTTTCGTCGCCGTTCAAGCCCGAGATGCCCCCAACGGCAGCAGCCGCGAAGCCCATGGTCAGGTTTTCGTGAATTGTGAACGGTATGTTGTCCGAGCACGAGGCCGCAGTACCGTCGTCGCACACCGACTCCGTGTTTGGGTTGGAAAGCGTGAGCCCGGTTTCTGCCTCGCACATCCGGACGGGGTAGTCGACGTTACCCTTGCTGGGCCAAGAGCACGAGGGCTTGCAGCAATCCCAGTACCCCGTCGTGTAGGTGGCGTTGTACCACTGTCCAGGAACGATCTCATCGGCCGAGCCGTCGAGGATGGTCGTGCCGTCGGCGTCGCACCATATGTGCTCGCACGTCGCGCAGTTCTCTGGCGACTCCGCGCAATAGTTGCCCGCCTCCGCCCAAATCTCGCAACGCGAGCACCGGTCTTTTTCTTCCGGCACAAAGCAGCATCCGGGCGTAGCGACGATCGTCGGTGCCGGCGACCTATGGAGGAGATGCCTCGACGAAGGTTCGGCGCTCTCGCTTACGGCGTCACCGGGGCGAGTGTCGCCAAAACGTCGTCGTCGTCGCCTTTCATCACGTCATCATCCGAGCCGTCCGCAGTGGCCACGCCGTCGACGCACCAGGTGTGCCCGCATCCCCCGCAATTCTCGGCACTTTCCGCGCTGCGAGGGATGCTTGTCGCGTCACCACCATCGTCAACCTCACCAAAAATTGCCCGTCTCTGCCCAGACCTCGCAGCTCGCGCACCACTGGTCCCCAACCACCACCTCCGGAGAGAAAAAGCAACAGCCGATCTGGGCTCGAGCGCGCGCGATGAAAAACACGATGGCCACGACGGAAAGCGGCATAGCTTGTGACGTCCCTCAGGCAAGTAACTTCCTCAAGTTGTGGTGATAATTCCGCCGTACACTATCTATCCAACGCTTACCCCACGACGTCTGATGAGGTGACGTCGTTCATGCTGGCTATGCTCGTGTCACGATTCCTCGCGCGCGAGATCGACGTGCTGTACGTCGGTCACGGCAGCATGTCCGCGAGTCCGCCGCCGCACGTCGACGGCCGAAAGCTTTTGGCAAGATTTTTTTTGGGGAGTGCCTGCCGCGTGACGATGAGTACAGGTCGTGCCAGGGTCATTCAACCCGCTCCACCAGGGCCATCTGCGACTCGCGGACGCTGCAAAGAACCTGTGCGCGCGGCGTCTCGGTGTCGACGCCGACGTCGTGTTCGAGATGTCGCTCTCGAACGCGGACAAGGGCGAGATACCCGGCGAGACGGCGCGACGGCGACTCGAGCAGTTTGACGCCGTGGCTGCCGCGGTGGTGTTGACGCGGTCGCCGCTCTACGTCGACAAGGCCGCGCTTTTGGGGCCGTGCGATTTCGTCGTCGGTGCCGACACCGCCAGCCGCATTCTTGACCCAAAGTATTACGGCGAGACGGGCGTGGATGGCACGCTCGACACCATCCTCAGATTTGGCTGCGCCTTTGTCGTGCGTCTTTCGTAGTGTGCACCGATAACAAACAGGCGTCTAGGTTGCTGGTCGCCTCGACGCCAAAACTGGACAATACGTGCGTTTGGGTTGCCGGCGTTTCGAGTCGTTCGTAGGTCGCGGCCGACGCTTCGCTCGTCAATGCACCCGTGCGCCATCGAGATATGTTTGCCACGTGAGTCGCTTGCGCTTGCTATCGTATTTTGATTTTCTTCTCGCACCACCAGGCTCGCCGAGTCGGTGCGCCGCTCCCCAGCATATATTTATGCGCGCGAAGCCCCGTTCGCTCGAACCCCCTCCTCGCTCGCAGGATTTTCGCGTCGATATCTCCAGCACGGAGTTGCGCAAAAAGATGCAGCAGTCTCGTTGAATTGTCGCGTTTACTAGCTAGTCCGAGGCGCGCTGGCTCGTAGCGCGCTATAGTCAGTCAGTCAGTCAGTCAGTCAGTCAGTCTCCTATACGAGAGCAAGGCGCGCTCGCCTTGTTCTCCTCTAGTCGTTCGTTTTCCTAGCGGAGGACGTCACATTGGCATGAAGGTGAAGGTCTGCGTCTCGACAGAGGAGACGCCGGGGATCTCCTTGACCTTGGCCAGGAATTCCTGCTCGGGGCCGAAGCCGCTCGCCTCGAAGTCGCCAAAGGCCTCGGCGGTAAAGGGCATGATGAGCTTGTAGTCAAGGCATCCGCCGCACACGACGCGATTGAGCGGCCCCTTGAAGCCCTTCGTCGCCTTGATTGCATCGAAGTATTGCGAGGCGAGCTTGTGGACGGCGGCGAGACCTGTGGCGACGTCACGCCGCCATCGACGCACTCACAATCTTTGTCGGACCACTTGAGGCGCCACTCGCGAGCCACTGCGAGTCATTCATCAACACCCACTAAGTCACAACGTTCATGATACCCGTGTCGAAATCGACGCCGTCAGTGATCGTGATCATGTTCGGAGAGCGGTTGTGGGGTAAGTTTGATTGCTTGATTCTCCAGAAAAAGACGAACAACGTCGCGCGGGATGCCCCGATATATATCCACGCGGCATTCTCGCTTTGACAGGGACCACGGTTGATGCGTGCGTGCGTGCGTGCGTGCGTGCGTGCTCTCGACTTCGGAAAGGACGACGTTGACGACGGAAATTGAGGAGAAGTATTAGTACACACATAAAAGCTGCTAGAGTTCGGAATCTTCGATGGCGACGTAGTGGGAGCGAGGCTTGGCGCAGTTGGTGCGGAGGACGTCGACTCTGTGTTCGTAGGTGACGAGCGAGGTGTCGTAGAGCTCGGAAATGAAGTCGAGCTACAAAAAAATTCATTACAAGAAAAAAATTGGGAACTACGAACCACGCGGCATTCGACGATCGGGAGGAGGTCGTCCGGCATCTGCACATCCAGACGACGTGAGAAGGACGACGAAAAAAAGAAGGAAATCTCACGTAGCCCGGCGAGCGGACGAGGTGGATCATGAATGGCTGCGCGGGGAGCGCGGCGACGAGGGCGGGGCGCCAGAGGTCGTCGAGGACAAAGTCGAGCTCCTTCTTGATGTCGTCGGGGACGTGGAAGGGCTGCTCGAGATAGGCCTCGAGGTTTGCGTGGCTGCGCGCGTCGAGGGGCCTCGGGCGGGTTTTGGCGGCGTGGTAGTGAGGCCCCGACTTGTCGACCGCGGCGGCGTAATCCACGACAGCTTTTCGGCGGCGCGCGTCGACGTGGCGCGCGTCGAGAATGCGTCCCACCGCCGCGGCGAGCCTCGACGAGGCGTCCTCGACCGCGGCGTCGCCGATGGTTTGTGCGGCGCGCATCACGAAGTCGTCGGCGCCTCTTTCGTCGCGGTACTTTGGATCCGAACGCGACAAATAGTCGATTCCCAAGGGGGGGAAGTTCCAGACGAGGTGATAGAGGGTCTCGAGCTGCGTGTTGTCCAGGCCGAATCTCGCCTTGGTCGCGATAGCGCCCGGGGAGACGGTGGCGAAGGCGTCGAGGTCGACGTCGAGGACGACGGGCTTGGCGGGGTCGATCGCCGCGGCGATCGCCGCGCCTAGGTTTGGGTGCTCCAAGGCGATCAAGGTGACCTTGAAAGGGCGTGATCGCTGGAGCTCGGCGCGGTCGCCCATGCGTCGCTCGCCGTTGCGCCAAAAGACGTGGCCAAACCTGTCCCTCTCGAAGTCGCGAGCGGTGCTTCCCGAAAGGTCGACGCGAAGCTCGCCGCTAGCATCGACGCCGACCACGAACTCGAAGGTCGCGTTGTGTTCGTAGACGCAACATCGAAACTGGTTTGACCACGGGGGTTCCACGAAGACGATGTGGTCGAAGAGCCCGACGTGGGCGCCCAGGACCAGAAAGTCGTTAATCTCCGAAAATTCCTCGAGTCGTCGCGATTCCGTAACTTTTTCGTCCGGAAAGGTCTCCGGCATGCCGAGGTCTGCGTGGGAGTCAACGTGAAGGACCGTCGCACCCCCCGTCAAAAGCCCGCGCCGCTTGGCGCGCACGTAGTACGCGAGCACGTGATGGTGCTCGTCCACCACGCTCACTTCCGCCTTCTTCTTCCGGGCTCGCTCGGCCTGAACGCGCGCCGTCACCTCCTCGATCCGACGCCGCTGCGCCTCCTTCTTCTCCAGAACGGGGTCTGCCTTCTTTGCCACCTTGGGCGAGTCCACCCGCTTCGCCGGTTTTGGCGGCGGTTTCTTTTTTGCCGGAAGCTTTTCCTCCGGCCGCGCCGGCGGCGGCGGCGGCGGATTAGACTTCTTCTTCGGAGGGAGTGGCGTCTTCTTCCGCGCGTACTTTCCGTCGTCGTCGTCGTCGTCGACGGCTCGGTCGGTCGCGCGACGATGCCGCTGCTGCTGCTGCCGCTTGGGGGACGACGCCGGCTTTGACCGCGACTTGAGCGCGACCGCCAAGGTCAAAAACGCGACGATGGCAACGCCAATCAGCACCAACGCCCGCCGGTCCGCCCGCTTCTTTTTAGCCTCGACATCGTTCGCGAATGACGGCAGCGTCGACGACGTCCCCTTGCGCCGCATCACTAGACGACAACAACAACGGCCTGCATCGCCATCTCTTTTGCCAACGGCACGGGTACCGGAACGACCAGAAGAAGAGTGCCGTTGTCAGCCAAAGTGCACGCTTCCACAAATTAATAATAATAATAACCCTGATTTTGAGTTGTTTTGTAGTTACGACGACGAATCCTACCAGGTCCTATGTGTGGACAGCGGAATTTTTTGTGACGAAGAGAATATACATAGTAACCTAGTATAGGAAAAATATTTTGGGTCCCATTTGCCTTCTATAATTCACTACTAGTATGTCTCATCATGTACACTCGACGAAGGAACAACCTTGCGCTGGTGTTCCAGCCAAATAAATTAAATTCGGTCGCCCGTGCCAAGAAATCGCGCCAGCTTCTTCTTCTTCTCCTCCCGCGCGTGGGAGAGAGAGCCCCGTGGCTGTGAAAGAAATAGGGTTGGCGGCGGAGGGTGCACAGGGCATTCGTCGCCTCGCGACCACTCTCGCGTTGTTGTCTCGTACCACCAACACACACGAGAAGAAAATCAATCCTCAACCGCAATTACTATACTTTGGAGTTGTCGGTGAGGCAAAATGATGGACGATGACTCGACGCTCGGAAATGAGTCGGGACCCGCCGAACCGATGCTGGTGGAGGTGGAGATCCTGGACGCGCGGGGATTGGACCAAGATCCCGAGAGCGCCAACGTACTGGAGGACGCCGAGCAACACTGGTACTACGAAGCTTCGATGCAGCTCGTGTCGTCGCTCACGGGCGAACCCATCAGGGAATGCGGCATTCAGTGGGTTCGCCTGCGCCAGGGCCGCAGAATGACTTTCATGACTCCGCGGTGCTCCCCGGATCGCTTCGTGTTTGGTGGCGTCACGGCGAGCTCGCTCCTGGCCGTGAGATTTGACGTGTTCAAGAAGGCGGTCGTTGCGGACAACAGCTCGAGGGGCCCCGGGTCCTGCAGGCTCATCGGTGTCGCCGAAGTGACGCCATGGATTGTGGTCAAGGACGAAGTGGACGAAGAATCGCGATACTGCCGCTGGGTGCGGCTGGTCGAGGACACGACCCAACTCGGCGGCAGGCGCGGCATCGACAAGCCGGGCTCGCAAGGCCTCTTTGGCGCTCGGCAACGACGCGGCTCGGGCAAACGCAATGGCGGAACGACGAGCAGCAGCAGCAGCAGCAGCCTCACCGCGGTTCGCCAGCCGCGTTCCAAGCGTCAGCGTAGCGAAATTCGCGTCGCGGTGACGTCGCGCGTGGGCTCGGGCGACGCCCTCGCTGACGCGCTCAACGTCGCCGACGCCAAGCCTCGGTGGTTCCTCGCGCCCAAGCCCGCGGTCGACCCGGCCAACGTCGTGCGCATCGCGGTCATCCGGTCGAGCGAAGTCCTGAGCGCGAACGCTGTCGTCGCGGCGCGGTTGTCGGCAAACATCGAGGAGGTCGACGATCCATCGATGTTCTTCGCGAACGCCGGCTCGGCAGCGATGGTCGCCGTGACGCGCGCCTCGTCGCTCGGCGTGTGGATGCAAACCCTCGAGCTCGCGGTACCCCCCAAGCTTGCGCACCTGCACAAGGACGCTTTCTTCGTCGACGTCGCTATCATGCATCGCGTCGTAACGGGCGGCGGCAGGAACGACGGCGAGTTGCTGCTGCGGCGCGCCGTCATCCCGATGGCCAACGTCCTCTCGGACGAGCCGTGCTGGATCGACTTCAAGCCCAACGTGAGTCTTAAGCTCGCCCTGCGCTGGGACTACAACGAGGCCCTCGATCCGCGGGAGTCGCGGCCCTTTTTCGACGCCGAACGGTTCGAGCTCAAGGCGCCCGTTCCCCCGGTCGTTGGCAAAAAGGAAAAGAAGCGGTCGTCGTGCAATGCCGTCCGCATCGTGCTCGCCCGCGGAAGGAATCCGCCGCCCACCCTCAACAACCACGCGACGAGCGCCCGAGGGAGCCACGGCATGGGCTACCAGCCCCCTCTCCTGACTCCGGGCGCCAAATTTTGCGCGCGCGTTCATCTTCAGCTTGGTGGGCTGATTGGGCTCGCGCCCGCACCTCAGGCCTCGGCCATCCGGACGGTCGGGCCCGATGGCGTCGTCGTGTGGAACGAGTGCTTCGAATTCGTGTTTCCGCAAGAATCGTCGGCAGCGCAGACCTCCATTAAAATTGAACTCATTCCGCTCGTTGCTGAGGGCGCCTTTGGCGAGCAGCAGCAACCCGCGCTGAGCGCGATGATCGACGCACCGCGCGACCAGGCCTCGCGCAAGTGGTACGATGTTGTCGAGAGCAATGACAGCCAAGGCGGAGCCCTCGGCGGCGCGCAGCTCCAAGTCCTGGCAACGCGCTTTTACGATTCGACGCTCAACCAGGAGGACATGCGGTCGATTGTGACGGAGGCCCTCAGTTTTGCGTTCCCAGAGGTGGACTTGCGCTCGATCGAGCGCGTCTATGACTCGACCAAGGACGTCGCCGATGCGTGCGTCGCCCTCAGCTCGCTCACGGCGAGTACGGAGCGCGACAGCGACATCGATTCGACCATGTTCGTGGCATCTTGCAACGCTACGGACCTTTCTTGGGCCATAATGCCCATCACCGAGGAGAAGCAGCAAGATATTTCCAACGAGGACGACAACAACGACGACGAGGAGGAGGAAGACAAAGGCAGTCGCAAGAGTGCTGCCGACAACACGCTGCCCGTCGTTGGCGAAGGATCGAACGAGGCTTCTTCGCAGCACTTAGGCGAAAGCAAGACCCCCGACAGCTACTATGAAGAACGCCGCAGGCGCGCGATTGAGCAGGATCGTCGACGCCGGCTCATCAAGAGCACGACTGCCATCATGTTGACTAAGAACGAGACGATCAGGCTCATCAGGAACCACCCCGTCGGCTCGCTCAAGATCTCCATCGTCAACGGTGACGCGTCGTCCAGCGTTGCTTCGGACGATAACGACTCGTCGGTGGCCGCGGGCGAGTCGAAGTCCGAACCTCAGTCGCCGAGTGACGAGCGCCGAAGATTGCTCCTCAAACCCGACGGTCACTTCTTTGAAAAGAAAAAGAAGAATCGTACCCGGCGGACGACGGTCCGAGTCTCGGCAACGCTCGAGGATTACACGGAGCGCGTCCGTTCGGTGTCGGTCGTCAAGATCGATGTCGCCGTCGACAGGACACCTCGCGACTTTGTCACCCTCCGGACAGGCCTCGTCGCCAAGCTCGGCCTTGGCAACGACGCCATTCCACCCCTTCCCAAGTGGGTCGCCAAGGCACTCCGCCTCAAGCTCAAGGCACAACGCGTCTCGATCGCGACGGGCGTGACGACTGCAAGCATAGCCGCCGCTGTCGCGGTCGCCACGGGTGTCGTCGCGCCTGTCCTCATTGTTCCTGGTGCTGTTGGGATCGGCTTAGCCATGTGCTCGACGTCGCAGCATATCACCAAGGCAGCACTCCAAAAAGAGGTCCAACGCGAGCTCGCCCAATCCACGTTCTTGGCTGATGTTGCCCGCACGCTTTCCAACAACACGAGGGCCGTGCCCGATCGACTCAACGACGCTATTCTGTTCTTCAAGCAATTCATGGCCCACGGCGCCATGTGCACTATGCACCCGCCCCCCAAACGCAAGCACAGCTCGCTCACCTCTCAGGGATCTCTTGCCGATCTCCTTGGCGACGACGGACAAGAAGAAACCAAAGACGGCAGGGCATCCCTCACCAAGGGTGTCAGTGACATGAGCATATCCTCGGGGAATTCTCTTTCGGGCAATTCTAAGGCGGGCAATCCTCGCTCTGCTTTTGCCCGCTCGGGTCATTCCCGCAAGCATCGTCCGAGCAGCCGCCCCCAATTTGATGACTACGATACGCACTTCGTGTAGCCGAGCGCAAATGAAGATCACGCGTCTCAGCCTCGATCTTCTTACAACGCCCCCTGTGGAATGCATGCACGCGGTGCTACTTCGGTACGTCGAGTGAGAAGGCCGCATCAAGTGAGGAGGCAGTTTCCAAGACGACCTACCTCGGGCCTTACTGCGCTCTAAACATGTAACACTCTGTATGTCATCCCCTGAAGGCCGAGGGCCAAGGCGCGCTACCCTCGGCCGCATTCCCCCTCATTTTCCAGGTTGTATCTGCAGTATTGTGATGGCACCTGCTTTCGCATTGCGACATCATTGCTGCCAACTCACATCTTCCACCGGGACCAGTTCCTCGTTCATTTCCTCTGTCGTTTAGAATAGCCAGCAGTTCAAGTTTTATATCGTTTTCTTTCGGCCTTTTCCGAGTCACGGCGCAGCTGTGGAATGTCTGTCGTCTTGGATGCGATGGAGAGGGTTCGGATAATTAGTGCACGAAGGGGAAAAGGCGGTTCGCGGGGATAGAGGATAATGAAGCTCGCCCAAGGCCGACATGCAGATAGATCTCCGGCGCTTCTCGTATCCCCACTCCGACATGTCTCGGAGGATTAATACGCGGCACGTGACGCGAGTATCATGCCATTGAATTTCAAATGCGCGCTCAGAACTTTTGCGTCCACGCAAGCCTTCCTTCCTTCCTTCCTTCCTTCCTCAGGAGCAAGAACCCTAGGAATCCCTCTTATACTTCTTTTTCTTCTTCTCTGCTCGTCGGGATGCACCGTTTTCTTCACCACTACTGTCGCCGTCTTTCCGTCGTCGCCGTTTTTTGTGTTTCTTTTTCAGCTTCTTTTCTCGTTTCTCGCTTCGCCGTTTCTCCCTTCGCCAACGTCGATCCCTGCTTTCGTAGTCATCGTTGTCATCGCTGACGTCGTCGGTGCCCTCGTATCTGTAGTCGACCTTGTTTTTCTTCACATGCTCATCGCCAGTCGTTGAGCGCTCTTCCGCCAGGCTCTGTGAAGCCGGGGGAGGAGCACCGTCCTTTTTCGGAGCCTGCGTTGCTACTTAACGTTGCGCGGGGGACGTCAAACGCACTCTCTCTGACGACGTGGTCACATTCTTTTTTTTGCCGGCGACAGCGTCGAGCTGCTTCTGGACTCTCGCATCCATCTCCGCCAGCAATTTCATGCGCTCCAGAACTGCGGTGCGCGTTATCAACGGAGTGGCAACTCTCACCGGTTTGCTCGGTTCGTCTCGTTTCAAGTTCGCGCGGGGGTCCTGAAAAGTGCAGCGTCGACGACGGGGCCCTTTGTTCACTCGTCGCAGGCACGGCCGCGTCAATCACCATCGACGAAGCGGTCGTCGTCGTGGTCGCTCTTTCCGTAGCGTCCACTTTCTTACCGGGGGGGACAACAGCGGTCTTCCGAGCTGCCGCCGCGAGGTCACGCTCGGCCGCTCTCGCAGCGGCCATCTCCTGAGTAGTAGCCGCGAGGTCACGCTCGGCCGCTCTCGCTTCCTCCTCAATTCGAGCACTGGCGCGCTGGGCTCCTTCGAGAATCTCACTCTCAGCCGTAGCAGCCGCTTCGGCCTCTCGCACGCGGTCGAGGAGAGCGTCGCGTTCGACGAGAGCGTTGTCCAGTTTGCGAGACGCGTCGACAGCTGCGGCACGCTCGGCAGCAGCATGGGCTTCGGCGCTCTGGGCCCGCTGCTCGGTATCCGACTGCTCCACAGTCCATCGCTGAAGAGCGGTTTCCGCTTGAGCGAGCAAGCCGCGCTCGGCCTCGGCTCGTTTCTCAGCCTCCGAGGCGCGGGCTCGAGCAGCGCGTAAAGCTACAGAAGCAGCTTCGCGTCGCGTGAGCGCATCGGTAGCGGAAGACGCGTGAACGCGCATAACAGCAGCCTCTTGGGTGCGTTGTCTCTGCCGTTCATCTTCGGAGCGACGCTCGGCCTCCTTCCGAATCTCATCGGCGCGACGATCCGCCTCCTTTCGCGCCTCTTCGTCGCGACGCTGAGCCTCCTTCCGAATCTCATCGGCGCGACGATCCGCCTCCTTTCGCGCCTCTTCGTCGCGACGCTGAGCCTCCTTCCGAATCTCATCGGCGCGACGATCCGCCTCCTTTCGCGCCTCTTCGTCGCGACGGTCCACTCGGGCCCGTCGCTCTGTCTCGTCGTTCTCGGCGACCGCAGATCTCTTCGCTCGTCGTTTGGCTTCCTCGTGCTTCTCCACTATGGCACGCCGTTTCGCCTTGCGGAGGTCGGCTTCTTGCCGCACTTGGGCCTCGCGCAGGCCATCCTTCTCTTCGTCGAAGGCGCTCGCAAACGCCTCGAGTTCGTCGTTGTCGTGTTCGTCGTCGTCGAGCGTATCTTCGCGCGTCGCCCGCTCCCGCGCCATATCTCGGGGAACTTCTTCTTCTTCTTCTTCTTCATAGTTGTCGTCTGTTTTGGTGTTGTCGCGGGCCTGCGAAGCGAGAAGCCGATGGAAAAGCGAAAGGCAAAAGTCATCATCATCATCATCATCATCCTTGCTGGAGTGTTGTTTGAAGGGCTCGGCGGCGCCATCGTCGACGACGACGACGACGAGTTTTTGGCAGCCACGAACGAGAGACACGAGCGTTTCGAGCTCGGCGAGGCGCAGCGAGCGGCGCAAAATCATAACGTAACGGAAGCTCGCGTCCGCCAGATGACAGAGCTCTCTCCCAGCGCCCGCGGTGGTCGCGACAACTATTTCAGAACGAAGTAGCGCTCGTCGCGTCGCGTCTCGAGCGGCGCGGCGAATCGCGGCCGCGTCCCCGCCTCGTTCGCGGCACGCGCTGGACGCTTTCGCCCTGATCACGTCTAGGAACAGCTGCTCCTCCGAGGTGTCCCCTACGACGGCGGCGGCGGCGCGGCCGACCCGGAGAGCGCGGAGACGCGCGCGCTGCACGAGTTTTTCCAGGAGACCGCCAGATCCTTCTTCTTCTTCTTCTTCTTCTTCGGAGAGAACGAGGACGCGCGAGGGTACTTTGTCGTCGTCGTCGTCGGCGGACAATTCCTCCGCCCAGCGCCTGAGAACAACCGCCGCAAAGGTCGCGTCGTTTTGGCGGGCCCGCACTAGCGTGATGGGCGCCTCGAGCGGCGGTTTGTTGTCGGGAAACGAGCCGCGCGCGTCGACGAGCGCGATCGAGCGAGACGAGTCGCGCGGCTCGACGATAGCGCTCGCCAGCGCCTCGCCGGGAAACCACCACGGAAGGTCGTGCGGCGCGGCGGCGGCCGCGACGATGCAGACGGCCCTGAGCTTCCGCTCGAAGGCACTTCGGTTCGCGAGAAGATCGATGCGCCATCCATCCGGCGCGAGAGTTTGATGATGATTCGGGACGGCTCGACAGACTCGCGTCGCGGTGAACCGGGTCGGCGTACTATTTTCGGGTGGGTGGTAAAGGTCGCCGCCGAATGCCTCAACCACGAGCGGCACCGTCCTCACAACCTTCGCTTCGATCACCAAAAAGCCGTCGAGGAGATGGTGAGCCCCGAGGTTCGCTTCGCGTTCTTCTTCGAGAGAAGTCGCCAAATCTCGGGAGAGTTCCGAGACGCGGGCCTTCAGGTGCTGGAGATGTTGATCCAAGCTCAGCGCATACTGCTGGCGCTGCTTGGCCTCGTGCTGCTGCTGCTGGCTCAAACTGTAGCGCTCGCGAGTTAAGGTGCTCGCGAGGGAGTCGCGATGTTGTCGTTTGTCTGCCTCGCTCGAGAGGAAAGACGCGAGCCACTGCTCGAGTTGCATCTGTCGGGCCGCGTGGTTCGCCGCGCACTGGCGCGTTTGTTGGTCGTGGTACGCGCGCATCTGCTCGGTGTGTTTTACCTCCGTGGCTCGCTGCTGCTCGGTCTCGCGCAGGCGCTCCCGCACCGCGGCGAGCGCCGCGGCGGCGCGAGCCGCGCGATCGCGAGCCTCGATCGACGCCGAGCCGGTTTTCGACGCCGCCGCCGCCGCCGCCGCCGCGGCGGCGAAACCACCCACGGGCGAGAGAGCGACGGCGTCGCCGACCTCGAGGAGCATTCTGTCCTCGCCGCCGCCCGTGCACTCGAGCTCGTTGACGCTTCCAGCCGCGAGGACGACCGCCGCGGGCGACGAAACGGCATCGTCGCCCGACAACAAAGCCTCGGTCGCGCGACGCGCCTCTTTCAGCACTTGGAGAGTTGCCCACCGCGCGCGCCTCCGAACAAAGTCCAGCGCTTCCCCGCGGAGCTCCGTCTCCTCGGGCGCGCGGCAGTTGTTGTCGTCGTCGTAATCGTCGTCGTCGAGACCGGCAAACGAGGGTCGAGCGACCGCTCGAGCATCGAGGCGAGTCGTCGCCGCGTCGATCATGTCCGAGCAATCTTTCGGCGCCACGCGCGCGTAAAGCAACCCACATAAAGCGGCGACCTGCGGAACCGATCGCGCCGCGACGACCTGAGCGCCTCACCAAACTCCCGACGCGGACGGCGGCGGCGGCGGCGGAATCGCGTCGCCGCGACAACACCGAGCTCAGCGAGGCGAGATTGCCCGCGCGCGCGCACAGCACGACGAGCCGCTCCCAACTCTGAGGCGAGAGATCGGCAGCCTCCTCGAGAGCGGCTTCCTGGAGCGCGGCCTCCGCGTCGCCCTCCATCAAAGCTCGTTCCAAAGCCGGAATCTCCGACCCGGACCTCCGAGAGCTCGCGTAGCTGCTGTAGGAAGACGAGAAGCTGCTTCGCGATAATATGCTTTTGCTGCTGCTGCTGCTGCTTCTCGAGGACGAGGAGGGCGACCGGCGCCGCCGTCGGCTCCACGAGGACGACCCCGCGGAATCGAACGAGCTGGAACGGTCGTACCGACGCCCATCGCCGCGGGGCATCGTATCCTGTTTCGGGTTGTGGGGGTGGGGGGTGCTTACGACCGACCAGCCGGCCGTTGTGTCTTCTTGTCGCCGTCCCACCGCCCGGATGGACACAATGAATGCCCTTCGCTCCAGCGTAGTGCCAGTCTCTCGAAACAACGGCGGCGACGGCACTCCCGTCGGCAGTTGTTGTTTACACAATGATGCTCTTCTTCACTCCACGAGGTCCGGAAGGAATAGTGTGTGTCAATCACTAGCTCTCTCGAGAGACAACCGCGCGCGACAACAAGAACCAACAAAAAAAAACGGAGCGTGGGGGCGGCGCGCAGGCGCCCGAGGAAGGCCGAGGTCAGCAATGTGGCTGCTGTCGTTGTTCTTGTTTTGAAATCGCAATCATCATCAACAAACAAAACAAAAACAAAATAAAACAAAAACAAAACAAAACAAACCAAACCTCCTGGTGCCATCATAATCATCATCAGGGCCAAGAAGGAGGACCACCTCGAGGAGAAAGGGAGGGAGGTGGTGGTGGTGGTGCGAAAAATAGAGGGAATTCAAAAAAAAAATCAAAAATCGGCCGCGGCGCGTATCACGAGGAGGAAGCGGCGGCATAGAGGAGATACCGTACAGTAGAGTACAGAGAGAAGCCCGCGAGGGCAGAAGGAGGCAGGCCCGTGCGCACAAGCAACGTCGAGGTCAATTCTGTGCGAAGAGAGATGTCGAAGAGGGAGAGACAGGAGCGCGTGTTGCACGCGAAGAACGCCGCCGCCATCAGAGGGGCTCGGCGCGGGTAAGAACGTGCCTGTTGGAGGAGCGGATGACCGAGATGGTGAGAAGCATGCTTCTCGGGGTAGCCTCGTGCCTGGAGAGTGCAAAGTCGATTTTGAGTTGATGGTGGAGGCGGTTTTTGAAAGTTTCGAGGAGGACGGTGTGCGTGTGCTTGGAAGCCATGACGACGGCGAAGTCCTCGGTCGCGATCATGAAGGCGACCTGGTCGAGGTTGCCGACAAAGGAGGCGAGCTGGTTCGCGCGGCGCTTCTTGGCGGCCGGCGTCTCGTCGGATTCCGACGGCTTGTAGCCAACGACGGCGGGAGCCTCGTTCTGCGCTCGGGTGTGTTTTAGGAGGTGGTCGTCGGGGGAATCGCGGTCCTTGATAAAAAAGAGGGTCATGCTCTTCTTCCTGAGGGTCATCCTCACAACAAACTGCGCGGGCGCGACGCGCGCGGCGACGCGCGGCGGCTGCGCGTGAATCATCATCGTCCTCGAATCGTCGTTACTACTGCTGGTCGTTCCGTCGCGCGGGCGGCCAATGCGCCGGCACTCGCGGTGAGCGACCGGAACGCGTCGGTCCATCTCGATCCTGTACTCGACCTCACCGCTGCTCGACGTCGCTAGCGACTCGCCGCAGATCTCGCAGCGCGGGACCGCGTTCCGGAGGCGCGCCTCGAACTCGTCGACGTCCGAGGCGACTTTTTTGAGGAGGGCGGGGTCCTTCCCAGTGCAGTGGCGACACCGGAACTCGCCGTTCTTCTCGAACTTGGCGACGTCGTCGGACGCGAGCGACGAACCGCACGTCGCGCAAGCGAAGCACACCTTGTGGTAAGCCTCGCCGGCGAAGTCGTACCGTTCCAAAATCGAGTAGATCGGCTCCCCGCACTTGAAGCAGCACATTCGCTCCGACCGCGGTATGAACGCATTCTTCTGCTCCTCGTACTCCTGCTCGGTCGGGATTATCATACTCTGTTCGGCACAACACCCCGAGCACGTGATGTCCCAGGGCGCGAGCCACTCCCAGAACGAATCGGGGTCATCCTCCTCATCCCCGTCGTACGAGGGCGCCTTGCTCGGCGGACCAAGCCGCGAGCGCGTGAACGACACCTCGCGCCGCGAGAGAGCTGTCTGCCGCATCATGGCTGCCGCAAACTTTTTCCACGAACCCTTGACCGCCGGGGATCCTCCAGACTTTCACGAAATGACCCGAGAAGGGTTTAGGATTGGGTGGTTCCACCTGGGGTCGACTCGACCACGCTTAGCCTTGGGGGCGTCGCACGCTCTGGAGCTGGTCGACTTGACGTCGTCTGGCACCTGCGACCGTGGTAAACTTATGGTGGAAGAGCGGCGGCTTGAGGAAGGAAGGAAGGGAGGGAGGAAGGAAGGAAGGAAGGAAGCACGGGCAAGGTGGGTTTTGTTGTTTAAGCGTTGGCCCTGGTGGATCGTCGGGATGCTATCGCAGCAAGGGCCTCCTCGACAGACTTTATTCGTTCTTTCGCAATCTTGCGACGTTTGGTCGATAAGTATTTCCCAAGGCCCTTGTCCTTATTCACGTCGACGTATGGTTCGTTTCCGTTGCCATCGCCGTCGCCGCAAAGCGCGTAGTCGGTGTCGTGGGATTGTGGTCCCTGGGTATTCGACCAGCGTCGTTGGACGCCCGTCGCGTTCGCGAGAGCAGTCTGCGCCAGGATCCGAGACGCGAGCACGTCGCGTCGATGCATCACGTGGCACGACGCGCAGTAAGAAGTGCCGTGTGCCTGCCACGACCCGTGGACGTGCTGCTTCACAAACCCCCCACAAAAACAGCAGGTCCAGTTGGACCGGTATTCGTCGGTGTATGCCGACGAGACGTTGTCGCGCTCGGTGATCTCCTTGGCCACATGCTTCTCGGTCAACGCCGACTTTGATTGCTTGCTTCGGCCGAGAAACGTCGCGGCACGGTCGCCGTACCCGAGGCTTACCCGCACTCGCGGCTGCGCGACGTGGTTTGCCACTCCCGCCCACCACGACTGCTTGCGCTGGATCAGCGCCATGCGCTGGCGCTTGGACCTGCTGCTTTTCTCGATGATGTTGCCTCGGTCGTGGTTTGTGAGGTACGTTTTGAGCGCCTCGAGCACATCTTCCTTTGTCTGGGGGTTGCGGCGCCGCTCTTTGTCGATGTCAATTTCAAACGGCGCTTGCAGATCGTCTTTCCGAAATTCGTTCTCGCTTGCCCAGCGGCTGTTGCGCCTCCGGACGTGATTCTCGATCCGAGCTTTGTTGCGCATGTCCCTCGCAGAGACCCGCAACGTCGTCCACAACGCGTTCTGGTCCCACGGGTCGCGGAAGTGCGAGCGTATGCGTCGCGATCGACGTCCTTCGGCTCGGGCCTTTTCGTGCAGACGCGCACTTTTCGTGTTGAGCTCGCAATCGGCTCGCAGGCCAGCACCCTCGGCCTTGCCGCGATCGACCACGTGCGTGCAGACGGGGTACTTGATCCCCGGATCAATCGCCCCGAAGATGTCGCAGTCGTCGAGGTTCAAGCCGCCATCGCCGTCCGCTTCCGGCGGTGGCTGTTCGGGCGGCCGGGGTCGCATGGGTGGCTGGAGCAGTGGGCGTCCCAAATGGGGGCGTTGCTCTGACAGTCGCTCCACGAGCAACTGGTGTTGCGCGAGTCGCTCGTGCATCGGCGTTCTCGCGCCCGCTCGAGGAATCTCGGGCTCGCCGGCGTCGGCGTGCGTGTCGTCCAATGCTTCTGCTGCCTCCTCGGGCTCTTCTTCGACGGCGACCGGGGTCTCTCTCTTGACCGCACCCCCGTCGTCACTCTCTTGGTCGCCGCTCTCGTGCCCAACGCGACGACGACGATCCCTCCGACGACCGACGGGGATCCGGATGCCGATGCCGTCCGTGAAGATAATCTTCTTCATAGTCGGCGCACGGTTCGGGGACTTGTGCGCCTTCCGTAGGTCGTACAGGTCGTCGACGCCAATGGTCGGAAGCGAGTCCAAGTCCACGTCTATGCCCAACCATCTCACTATGCGAGCCCTGCTGTACGATGGCGTCGGTAACGGGCATATAGCTGTCTTTGTGCCCTCGCATCAGCGGAAATAGGGCGCCCGGGTCGTACGCCTTGGCGATGACCAACGGATCGTTGGCCGGATCGTCGCCCGCGCCGTCGTCGCCTATAGATTGCTGTCGCGCAACCACGCGACTGTACTCGAGAATCTCGAGGGTCGCCTTGAATTTTTGCCACAGTAACTCCAGCAGCCACTGGAGGTCTTCTTTTCGGCTACTAGCAACTTTGCCGAATTTTTTTTTTCTCCTCGCGGCTTGCGAGCCTCGTAGTATGTTCGATCGCGTAGAGCTTGTCGACGAACTGGTAGAGCGGCGAAAGGGCAACACGCAAGTAGTCGCGCTTGTCGGGGTCCCACGAGGCCTGGCCGTAGGCCTCGGCCAACATTCGCGCCGCCTGACGGTGGCTCACGGGCCTATCGCCAGTGAGCTTCATCGGCACGTCGTATGGGTTCGGAGGATCCCTCTCCTGTTTGTTTTTATTTTTGGAGGGTGGAAAGCTAAGCGGATCTGCCTCCAGCCTGTCTCGTCGAAGTCTAATGCGTCTCGCAGCTTTGCGCCTTCCGACGTGTTTTCCTGCACCATGCTCCATTTTCCCTGATGATCTCCGGCTGCGTCATGAAGCGAAAGTGCGCGACGCGCTCCTGGTAGTCGTGAACGACTACCGTCTGCTTTTGGTTTTGCGCTACGTTTATATCGATCCCCTAACCCTGCGATCGCTACCCGTTGGTTGCGATGGAGGACGGCGCCTAACACGCTTGCTCCCTGCGGCGGCCCCGGCCGTCCCGGAGTGAGACGGTGCCTGCTCGCCTCCCGGGCTTGCCGGTTAGCACCCGGAAAGTCCGCGCTGGGATGGGGTTCGTTCGGTTGGGCAGAACGCGACGGACAGGTCGATTGTTCGTGGACCAAAAAGTTTGCGGCCTGCGACGCTCTTGCACGACTTCGCACAAGACCGCGCGCAGTGGCGGTCCGTCATCAACGAGTCCTCGTCCTTCGCCTCTGCCCCAACTGCGTGATTTTCCTCTGTGATTCCGGATCGGCTCCTGCCTGTCCGGCCTGGCTCCCATGCTCGGGAGAGGTCTGAAGTTAAGTTATATCGATCTCGGCGTCGATGGGCGCAAAGTCCATCTTCGCTTCGGCAGCGCACGCCCTGAGCGCGTCGAAGGTCGTCGAGCTCGCGTCAACAACAGACTTGATGGCTTCGACCGTGCCTTGGGGTAAAGACGGGCGACTGCGTGAAGTACTCGCGCTGTTACCGTCGAACGCCGCATCGAGGGCCCTGCGTGCCCCGACGTACGCACATGGCGTCGAATATTTCGAATCCGCGATGTCGACATCCGCCAGCACGTCGTACGCGAGGGCATGCATGGCGATGTTTCGCCGAGTGTGCGAGAGGTTGATCAACGAATTCAACCCGCGTCGCCAGAGGGTTATCGCCGAGTGTGAGTTCCCCAGGTTGTCCTCGAAGACGGGCCCGCTTTCGCGGTAAAACGAAGACAGGTAGCCAATGTGTGTGCGGGCCTCGTACGCCGAGTGCCATGCCGCGAAGCGCTTGCTCTGGGCATTTCCTGTGTCATACCACATTACACGACGCGCGATGATGCGACTCTACCTTTTCGCTTTGGCGGGTCGTCCTCTCCTTCCGACACCGTTGGACTCGAACCTGCCGTGAGGTTGCCCCCCTTGGTTCTCGGGCGCCCGCTCGCCATCGGTACTTCTTCTCGATTTGCGCCCGTCGACGTGAGTGTTTTGAGGCATTCCAGGATCTGCGCAATGAACAGACGGTGAGTGTGATCGTAGTCAATAAGCTACTCTAGACGCGCCTCTGATTGATTCGCAAGGAGCTTGTTTTCATTTCATTGTTTTCGTCCTGCAAGGCTATCACACTGCAAGGCTATCACACGTTCAAGTCGCTTTGATTCTGCTCGAGGATAGCCAATCTTTCTTGTTCGCCGTCGCGTCGTCCTTCAGCTCTCTCCTCCTCGTCGTACTCCCTGTCGGCGAGTTCGGTCTCCTCGAGCGAGCTTACTTGCCCGTCGTCGTTCTCCTCTATCCAAAAAATGGGCACGCGCAATCCACATTGCTTGCGCTGTGTGTAGATCTTCTTCTCCCAGCGGCGCGGTGGGGCCGGCACTTTCGGCAACTCGTGCCTTTTTTGCGCGTCCCGCATGATCTGCGTAAGATTGAGACCATCTTCGCGATCGTAAATGACGAGCTGCTCGACGTTGGGAGCGAGTGATTCGAGGAGCTGGGCCGACCAGCCAGCGTCGTCAGTTTTCGAGAGCACGCCGTTTTCGTGCATGTAGATCGTGCCGTCGAAGTATTTGTAGTAACACTTGGAGCCCCATAGACCCCCCACCGTCACGGATCGCAGCTTGAATGTTATCGCCGGTGCGTTGCCGACGGTGTTGAATTCCTCGTCGAACACCAATGTTCGAGTCGCCGAGGGCTCCATGTTCTCCTCAACGGCGCCTTCTTGGTCTTCCTCCTCTCCCACAGCGCTGTGTGTGATGCTCACACACAGCGCATGCTCACACACAGCGCCGCTTCGGGCCACTCTTTGATCTCGAGATCCACCATAGCAGTGGTGCTCTCACTCTCGCCGCAGTAGGCGAACTCGTAGGGCACGTCTTCTCGATTTGCAACACTTCGATGGGCGAGCAATTGCGAGAGTTGCACGGCGCGTCCATCGCTTGGAGCAACTACGGGGAAGCACGCCACGCGCTGCCTGCACCTGGATCTTTGCTCACACAGCTCGCACCTGCCGCCACTTGAAGCGCATTTACGACAATTGACGCGTATCTCCACCGATGAGTGGAAAAAGCGCGCGAGCGGCGAATGACGCCCGTTTTCGAAATTCACCGAGCGCGTGTCTCTGATCACGCGGGTGAGCGCGTGCTGGCAGAGCGCGCCGGCGTGGGCGGAACCTTTGGGTGTCACGCCGAAACGAGCGCCCCTTTGCGACCCCATCGATAGTGCGATGAGCGCGTCGATAAAGTCCGTACCGTCGGCTGGTGAAACCGGTCGTCCGAAGGGCAGAGGCGCTACCATTCTTGACATGACCTTGGTCAGGAAGGCCGCGGCCACGCCCGCGCAGGTCGCTTTTGAGCCTTCGAACGGCAGCTTAGGGTTGTGTGAACCTGCCTTTAAGAGCAGCAAAAGTTGGTTAGTGCCCGCTGTGGCAAAAAATTCTGGGACGCTCGCCAGCGCGACAAGCACGTTATCGGCACGATGATTGCCGCGCCCGTTGGTCACGCCTGTGCTCATTGACCCCAGGGGCTTGAAATAGACGTGCTCGCACAAAAACCTCTCCGAACTGTTTCGTGGTCGCAGCCGAAAGCGCCGCGAGTTCCGCTTTGTTTTCCGACTCTCGAGGGGATCCATCTTGAAGCCCGCGGCCTGTAGGACCTCGCGCACATTGCCGTAGGTCGCCCCGGGAGCGACGCGGGCGAGCGCGTTTCGAGCGTCGCGATTGCGGGGACTCTGGGCCTCGTATATGACGAGGTGGGGGTCGCGACGATCGACATCGACAGCATCTGCGGAGATGCGGACGACGCCGTGGCCAGTTGGCGTCAACCGAATCTGCTGCTCGCACGCTGACAACGGGCCCGGGTCGATGATGGATGCCGGCAGGCCGATGTCGTAGCGCACCCATTCGCCACCCACTCTGGCCCGCCCGAGCACGGCGTACTTCCGCGGACCAAAAATGTCGTTGGTTTTAGCGTCACCAAGCTTCCCTTCCAAACGGCGAAGCGCCTCATTCCGCGCTTCTACGTCGATGTCATCAGTCGCCTGCTCCCGCGCGTTCGTATCGCCGGCGTTCGTTCTGTCCGTGTGGAACATCGGCACGACGACGCACTAGAGCTTGTAATCCGTGCGGCGCTGGTCGTGCCGCATGTCGCCGCGGGCTTGGAGCGTGAGGGTGAGAGGTAGACGCACGCTCTGGGCAGCCTGCCCGGGCACTGTCGGCTCGTAATCGACAAACAGCGCCCCGCCCGATGGCTCGAGCAGGGTCCGCCTCGTGCCACAATTCGCACACTGCCCGACGAGCGCGGCCGCGATTTTTGCGGCCTCGTCTCCGCCCGGATTCTCGCCAAGCTCAGGTAGTGGGACGGTGACCCGGTGGATGTACTCTTGTCCCCCCGGTCACGTGCTGGCCACTTTGCCTGCATTGTCACGAATTCCCCACGCGCGAGCCACAGAGCACGTCGTGCGGTTTTCAAGGTCCCATCCCGAAACTGAGGGCGGTCTGCATGGAGGCGATTGTCGTTTTCAGAACGTCCTTCGGAGTTGTGTGGTTCCGGAAGGCTTTGTACAAAGGGCCCCCGTCTATCGGGCTTGTCGCGTTGTAGCGACCGATGACGTTGAGAATGGTCCCGAGGACCACGGCCGTCATGGTCCGCGCGTTGAGACCACGTTCGTCTCGAAAATAGGGCACCAGCGACCCAAGATGGTAGCACCATTTCATGTGCCGGCTGTAGAACCGGAAGATCTCGGAATGCGCGAGCGCCAGCACCGCCGCCGCCGCACATGGCACGCTGTCACCCTGCGAGGCCAAAGCGATGCCCATAAAGCCCTGCTCGGGTGGGAGCGCGGCGGGGTTCTTGTCTCGTCTTCTATTCCTCGCTGAGTCCCGTCGTCTTGTTGTCGGAGTGCCGTCTGCTTCCGAAACGGCGCGGGGATCACCCCTCGGAGCACCCCTCGGCCCTCCGCACGCATCCTCAACGGATGCAAGGGCGTAATAGAACGCATTTCGCCACGCCAGGGCTCGTCGCCCCACGTTTCATAGCTCTCCGGCCCTTTTTTCTCGAGCGTCGACCCGCTACCGCCCCTCATCCAATCGACTCGAACGTCTCGCCCGTCGCGCACGGCGACGCGAACGTCGTTGTTGTTGGTGACCATTCGCAAGGCCTTGAGATCGTATGCCGGCTTACCTTGTTCGTCGGAGAACACGAGGCGCTCGCTTGGGGCGAGACCCTGCCCCTCCTCGCGACTGCACTCCAGGGCGAAGGTCAGCGCCGGCGGCGGAGACCCCCCATTCATTCTGGTCGGCAACACCATCTGGACGTAGGCGAGTCCCGAGGTCTTGCACCCGGCACACTGCCGCCGGACGAGAGCGCGCCCCGTGAAGAGGTCAGCGACGTCTGCATTTTGGGGTTGTGTGTCGTGCAGAAGCGGAATTGTCGCGGCACTGCGCTCCACTTGCCCGCACGACGCGCACGTCATCATCACGGTCTGTGCGCTCGCGAGATGCAACATCGCGGGTGGTGGCGGGGCTTGGGAATGCTCCCTGTTCTGATCGATGTGCTCGTGCAGAGTCATTATTAGCTCGAAGGCGAGCTGCTCCCTGCACTACTACTGCTCACGACCTCAACAAAAAAAAGGCCTCAACCAATCCTAACCACCACTGTTCACGGACAACATCCAGGTCCCGCATACTACTTATCTCCGCCCGTCAGGCACATCCCTCCTGCTCCTGTGGCGGCAACTCCTGACCGCTAAGGCTTACCCCCCCTCTCTCGAGGCTTGATACCCGTTCAACGGGACACCTTTCCCGATCTTCTTAGTGACATCATACCTCTCTCTCTTGTGAGAAGCATTCTTGCTGTATTCTTGTAGTTTCCTTGCTATCATATACCATCCTCTCCATCTTGTTGAGAGACTTGGTGAGCGTGAGCAAGGTGTGTGGCGAGCATACCCGACCCCGAGTCCGTGTTTTCCTCGTTAAGTGAGGTCTAGGACGGGTCGGTGAGTCCCCCTTTGTCTGTCACCCGGGGGTCGGGAAGGTTTTTTTTTCTGTGCCGCCATACCTCCTACCCCACAAAACCACCCACATCCTTCATGCACCACACACACACACCCCCTCTTAGCAGTCGACCTGTAAAGACAACATCCATGTTGACGGACGAAAGCCATGACATTGTTGACGGACAGTTTTCGACCCTGTGGCGGCAACTCCCGCCTCCTAAGGCTTACCCCTCTTTTAGGGCCCCCCTTATCAGGGGCACCCTACTCCGTTCTGATGATGTCAGTGTTCTCTATGACATCATCTTCCTTTTCCGTGACATGCGTCACCCTGATTTCTGATTTTCCGATATATCCTTGATCATAAAGCAACAGCCGGTCCTCAAGTTGAGAGGACCAGGCGCGGGAGTTGTTTGTGGTCGGGCGGCGGGAGAACGGCCATCCTCGTCCAGTGACCCCATCAAGGGCACGGACGCGAGCGGCGAGCCAGGATTCGAAGGCACGCCAGGTAGCCCCTGAAATTCTCCTTACGCCACAGGTGGTGGAGGAATACGAGATTCGAGCGACTATATCGGTCGCAACGAACTAGTGCATCTTGCATTCTCTACACGGTCCGGACAAGCCGTGCGCGCCCTGATCAAGCGCGCCGACAAGGAATTCCAGAAGGACCATTGCCGTGGGGAAGTTCCCCGGCTGGATACGCTAGTCGTCGGAAGTGACGACGCGCGATTCGGTGCTAACCGACGCGCAACCCGGGCACCGCTGCCGCAGGCGAGCGGAGTGAGATCGCAACTCACGGATTAGGCATTGTTTGCCGGGCAGAAACGAGTTCTGCCGCCCACCGTACGGATAGATTTGTCGGTGGAAGACGCACGCAACGACGATATTGCGCGTGTCGTGGACGATTAGAAGTTCCAGAGGCGAAGGAGCACGAGAACGACGACGACTCAACCATTTTGGACCCGCTCTGATCTCGGCCGACTAGAACGAGCCAGAGCCGATATGGAAGACGATGATGCTGCCGTCGAGCAGCTACGATATGAAGAACCGCCAAGCCGTCAGGATGAGACGAACGAGCGGAATGACGATGATGATAATGATGACGATGAAGAAGAGCACGATACAGAAGTTGACGAGGAAGAAGAGCTAGACTACAACGACGGCAAGCCCACGGAGAGACCGACGGGAGGACGATCGACAGCTCCGTCAACGCGTGCAGTACCCCCGGACGCAACGATAATGAAAGAGTTCTATGAGGCTCACTTGCGGGAATTACGCGAAGATAACGAACGCGCGCAAGAACAGCTTTTAAAACAAATACGGGAAGACGACGAACGAAAAGAACTGCTACAACGGAAGGAGAAAGAAAAACTAATAGAGCAACTGCGTCGGGCCAACGCTCGAGCAGACGCCTTCCAAGAGCAAGTAAGCTCGTTGACCCGTGAAAGAGACGAGTTGCTTACGCCGAGTCGATCAAGGCGAGCGAGCAGCCCGGAGTCCCGAGCTGAGGAAAGCCGCCGACTACACGTTCACGCGCGAAAGCTAGGAAGCCGCGCTATGAAGACGATGATGAAGAAGAAAAGGAGGAGACGCGTGGCGCCGGAAAGATCGACACCCAAGAGTTCTTGATGGGTTTTACGGATCGACTCGCCAGCGCGTTAGCTAAACACGATCGCCACAAGGAGCGGCGATCAACCTCTGGATTAAAAACCGAAACTTTTAAACTGGTTCTCGATGGACGCGATCAGGACCAGTTCGATTTAGATGCGGGCGCGGTGATGAGTACGCTAGCCGAAGACCATTTCAGCTTGGAGAAACTCCGATATCTGCTTCCCGCGACCCTGCGCGACACAGTCTCACCGATTTTTCGAGAACACTTAAAGAAGTATGAAGACCTGTGTAAAGACCTCGATCACCCAGCGTCCTTCTATTTACGTCGGGATATCGAAGATGAGGAGTACGGTTCCGTGGTACGACGGATACGACGATTGAACGAGAAGTATTGCCTCAAGATTTTGAAATATTTCCTAGAGAGTTGTCCGCTGCCGGTGACGGCAGAGGAATCATTACGAAAGTTACAATGCACGACCCAAGCGACCGTTCCGAAACGCTCTGGAGAACGTCACGTGCATACGTATTGCATTAAATTTCAGCAAGAAGCCATGGCGTACTGTTCCGTGGCCAGCCGAGATCTCAACGATGTGGAGATCATATCTTACTTGATACGCGGACTGGAGTCCAGCGAATTGAAATCCCGCGTGCGAACGATGCGCAGCGGACACCCGACGACGTATAAGACGTTTACGTCTACGTTGTCGCTGATTACGCGGCTCGAGAACGACTTCGCAACAGCCATGGCGGAGAAGAACAGCCGAAGCTCGATGAACCCCTCGAGCGGGAAGCCGTAGAAGCCGCCGCCTGGACGCGGAGGACGAGCTCTCGTCTCGGGAACGAAAGATAAAACGAGGAAATATGAAGCCTTACGCCTCGAAGAGAATCCGAAAAAGTGGTTCGAGAGGACGTGCAAGGACTGTGGGTTTTTCTTAGCGACCCACGACAAGGATGAACACGGGAACCGCGTCATTTGCAACCGCGAGCCCGACGACTATTATGTAGCGATGTGCAAATACATCGAAGACGGCAGAAAGCCCATTTCGCGAGGACGATGGGAGAGCCGACAAAGGAAAAATAATCACTCGCGTGACGACGGTAGTTCTAATGCCACCCTCGGTTCGAGCGCTGCTCACGATATGCAGAGCAGACTCAATGATATGGGCACGCAGCTAACCACGGTTATGGATACCGTGAAGCACTTAACAGATGGACACGGCCGATCGTCTTCGACACGACCGGGCCGTCGAGATAGCCGGAGCCCCCGACGCCACGACAAGAGCCGTAGCAGCTCGTGCCAGCGCCGACGGAAAGATAGCAGGAGCTCTAGCAGACATTCACGCCGCCGCCGGCGACGAAGATCTCGCGATCGCGATTCGGACGATGGTCGTTACCGAGAAGACTCGGGACAGTCGTCTACAACATTCGCATTTACGACCCCTTGCGGTCAACAGTTACCATTAGGAGTGACGGTGCACCCGAACACGGACACCCGCACCGACGACGCAGCCGACGCCCTTGCCGCGGCCGCATTCGAAGATCTTGCTCGCCCGCCGATGGACGAGCCACCCAACGACGTGCTGACCAATCGTCGGTCTTTGGCACAGATTTACAAGCAGATGTCGAGCGATGAGCTCGAAGATTCGATCGAGGAACTTGAAGCTCCACGATACTGGGAAGGCGATTCAGATTCGGAAGATGAAGAAGCTACACTTTGTGAACCAGTGTCCGCGTTAACGTTATTTGACGAGTCGTCCACGGACGACCCACCGTTTATTTTTGATGAGGAAGCCCTCGATGCCATCGGCTTATCTTTGGACCCTCCAGAGACGACCGCTGGCGACCGAACTGGCTGTGAGCCAGACATGGATTTCTGCAGTGATAGCTCGTGCGCGCATTCGACTGACGAGACGATGACCAGCGCGAGTATTGCAGACGACGATTTTACGATAGAGTTGACGTCGGGGACGACGCCATATTTTCCTGCGGACCCCCCCGAAACGGTTTCGGTTACTACGGATCGAGACACGGATACGCCGCCGGAAGAAAAGGATAGATTTATGAAGAAGATTAGCAGCGTTCTCAAGTGGGACGAAGACGAGCCGACGTGGAACCTGCAGGATTGGTGGACGAAAGCTCGGAATTTCTTGCTAAAGAAGCCACCAGAACAACCGCGCAGCTGCAGACTCAAAGCCGCAGCTGACACGGAACCGATCGCCGATGCTGATGAGGATCAGCAGGCGACGAATGAATTCACATACGCATTCTGGAACGACGAAATGAATGATTTATGGGAGGGGTTGTTTGCTTCCAAAGAATACGAAGACCAGGATCCCCTACCAGCGTTTATTCCCTCGGAGATTGTCTTGGAGGAAGAGCGGAAGCCGCCAGATAAAGAGGCTGCCGCGAGCGTTATGGCGAAGACGCCAACAACAGATAATACGAAAGCTCAAGCCGCGGTATCGATGCCCAACCCCGGAGATGAGCGAGTCAGAGCCCGATGTGCTCACACTTCGTTGACGCCGCGAGACGGCAAGACGATCGAAGATGATTTGATTACCCTCAGTTGTTTAGATACGGGTACTTTTACGTTTATAGCCTGTCACATCTACAGGAATCGTGACGGACCGAAATTCTCGACGACCATCGGTGTCGACGGAATGGCAGATGTTTCTTATATTTGCCGAGAAATGGTCAAAAAGTTGGCCAAAGATCAGTTGATTTTCGCTCGAAGGTCAGAAGAAGATGAAAAGAAATGCCGCGAGATCACCGAAGCGGAGATCCGCCGCCGATATGAAAAGGTTCAATGGCTTCCAATCACTTATCGCAAGGTGGTGATGCTGTTCAGTGGAGCCGGAGGCAGTACTTTAGGTCTCCAACGAGCCAACGAAACGTGTGGGACGTCGTTTCGAGTCGTGCTAGCACTCGATGCGTCGGACACCGCCAACCAGATCCACCACAAGAACTTTCCGAATATTCCTGTGGTGCAGCACACACTGTGTGGTCGCTATGTTACAACCTTACGGTTGATCGAATCTTATTTACCCTACGCGGAATGGTCGTCGTCGATGTGTGTCGCGTCGCCACCCTGCGTACACTCCGCTCTGTGCAACTTGACCTCCAGAGATGTTGGGAAAGGAGTCACCGCTACCCACTGGACGATGAAATTATGCAAGATGGCTGGTTTCTTCATGTGGTTGATAGAGCAGGAGGCTTCGATTATTTCTTACGTTGCACGTTTGCACCCTTACGTGTACGTCGTCAATTTTTACGACATAACTCCCAGTTTGATGAGCTGTCGCGTGCGATTGTTGGTTTCCAGCCATCCGCTCCATTTGCGCGCAGTTCCAAAGACTTGCAAGAATATGCAGCAAGAGTTCGCCGCAGCACTTGGCTACGCCGACGAACGACATTTACTTCAGATGAACAATTTAGGATCATCACGAGCCGCGACAGACGCAGCTTACACCGTTACGCGTGTCCCGCTTCGCGTAGGACCGCACCGTTCCGATTACAGATCTCTGAATCTGAAAATGACTTCGGAGTTGCTGACGATGCCCCTGATTTTGATTGGGCCGGCTTCTCCAGGACGACCTCGTTGAAACACTTGGCGTCCGTCGTGCCACCTGACACGATGACCTTATTATTGCTCGATCTGCACACCTCTGTGACCAAGGAATTTCACCTGAGCGGCGAAGCTTTGCCGTCAGCGTTGAGTCCTGCAGACCGACCGTTTGATTATTATTTACAAATTGATGAAACCACCCTTCGTCACGTACAAGTTCCGCTGTTAAACACGCGCACACGTGTCGTAAGATGGGTGTCGACTGATGATCTCCAAGATCGCACCAAATGGAAACCTCCAGAGGTACCGTTGATTCCGCCTGCAACAGATGAGCCGGGGACGTCTCATGCTTCTTCTGCCCCCCCGACAACCAAATTTAGACGTTCCGCCAGATCCTGAGCGAGATCGGGAACCGAAGATTAAGAGCGAGCCGAGTGTTCGTGTCAAAGGCGAGAGGATCAACAAAAGCCACCCGGAAGTGAAACTAAAATACGAGAAAAGTTCGATGTGCCATGGAAAGATGCGCCGCGCGATGCTGAGGGTGCACCGCTGCCGCAAACTCCCGAGCATGTCAAGGATAACGAAGCAATGAAAGTTAAAATTCATACGAAGGAAGAAGTTGACAAGGTTGTGCAGGAGCTGGGAATTCCTGACAATCCGCACTTAGATGACGAGGCGAAACTGATGCTCCGTCACTGTGTGCAATATTCTTGGGCCTTTTTCGACCCGATTATGAGACCTGTGGACTCGCCTCCTGTGTCTCTACGATTCAAAGACGCGAATCCGCGACCGATAAGATGACGCCCTACCGATTGACGCCTGCGAAGCTCGATTGTCTCCGCAAGCAGATCAGCGAGTGGTGCCGGGATGGAGTCATTCGTCCGGCCAACTCACCTTGGGGCTTTCCTGTGTTGATGCTTCCGAAGAAAGGAGCTGAGATTGGAACGTCAAACGCGTTCCGTGCTGCAGTTGACTTACGTCAGCTCAACGATCAATTGGTCAATGACAGTTGGCCGAACATTCGACAAGATGATGCTTTAGCTTTTCTCGCCATGAGACGATGGCGGACATGCATTGATATTAGATGGGGATACCACAACCTTCGTCTGGATCCGGCAGCGCAGGACGCTGTCACGATGGTTAGCCCACTTGGCGCTCATAGTTTCTTGCGATTACCTCTAGGTGTGAAGACGGCCGGAGCTCTTTTCTGCAAGCAAATGGCGAGCGACCTTTCGAAATGGATGTATCAAGACTTGGTTGCGTTTGTTGACGATATTATGATGGGATCCGACGATCTTCATCGACATTTACAAGTTTTGATCGAAGTGATGTGTCATTTGGCACAGAGAGGGTACAGCGGTCGAACCGCGAAGTTCCACCTTCTCAAGGATGATATAGAATTTCTGGGACACATTTCTACCCCAGAAGGCTTGAAGCCGAATCCGAAGACGCTGGAAGCACTGCAGAAGATGCCGATTCCAGGTACTTTACCGAATACTTCCCCGAAGACCCAGATACGCTCTTTCATCGGCATGAGTAATTACTGCCGGCGATATGTGAAGGGCTACTCGAAGATTGTGGAACCGCTGAGACGATTATGCCTCGAAGGTGTAAAGTTCGAGTGGACGCCCGAGTGTCAGAAAGCTTGGGATACGATTATTGAAGCTTCGGTTCATTCCCGTGGAGTCTACCACGCCGATTATGATCTGCCTTTTCAGATCCGATCCGATGCGTCCAAGGATGGACTTGGAGCATATCTCTTCCCGATTGTCGAAGTCAAGGACGATGCCGGAAGAGTGACTCGAGAAGAACGAGTGATTGAATACTGGAGCCGAGCTGTGCCGAAGGAGATGCGCAATTATGAGCCCCGTCGGTTAGAGCTGCTGGCAGATATACTTTCTCTAGAGCACTTTCGAGCCTACATCGAAGGGAACCGGACTGTTTTGGAGACCGATCACCGAAATTTGACGTTTTTACGTAAGGCGACGCACTCGTCTGGGCAGCTTGCTCGTTGGGCGATGCGCCTCGCCAATTTTGACCCTGAACTTGGTTACAAGCCGGGAAAGTCACCGGGAATGAGTATCCCTGACTGTCTCTCCCGCAATCCGATAGATCATGTCATCGAGACTGACGAGTTTGGAGAACCTTTGAATCACGCGTATTTAGTGTTCCAAGAGCTTCCCCGACCTGTTGATGACCGAGGAGTTCCCGTCTCCGGCTGCCACTTCATAATGTCGTTTATTACGACCGAACTGCCGGAAGACGAAGACGAAGACCCTGAAAAGGATCCGATGAAATTGGCTACGTCTCACGCTACGAGGCAACGTCGGAAGAACCGTGCGCGCGATGAGCCACAGATCTTCAAGGACGCAGCCGCTTACAAAGATTATATCGATAAGATACCCGATAATATGACGCTCGCTGAGATCGCACGTGAGCAAGAATCTGATGCTACTTGCGAGGATATTCGCTACCGAATGGCCCAAGGTCAGACGCCGCGACGTTCCCGAGCGAACGAACGATTCGAAGTCGTTAAAGACGTTCTTTACCGCATTTCTGCTGATTTGCACCCGATGATTGTTGCACCTGCTACGTTGCGCAAGCGCATTATTCGACTCTACCATGACACTCCGGTTAACGGTGGTCATATGGGACGTCACAGTACCGTCCAGGCTATCCAAGAACGATTTTGGTGGCCTCACATGTCGAACGAAGTTGGAGTCTTCATTGCTGAATGCTTAGTTTGCCAGAAAGCTCGTACGCCTGAGCCGAAACGAGCTGGACTCTTGCAGCAGCCCGTCTACGACGGTGATGGTGCTGTTCTTTGCATGGATTTATTTGGACCCTTGCCCAGCGCTGGTCCCGAGACGTATCTTCTAGTATTTTTTGATCCGTTCTCGCATTTCTTGATTCTGGATGTTTTGAACGATAAGACTGCTGAGTCTGTCCTCGAGTCTTTTGTCATTAACATCCTCCTCAAGGGCTACTTGCCCCAGATGATTCGTACCGACAACGGTAAAGAGTTCGTGAACAAGTTGATGCGCGAGTTTTGCCATCTCTTCAACACACGATACCAAACTACGATTCCCTATCATGCCCAGTCGAACCCGGCTGAGCGTGTCAACCGATTTATCAAGGCCTTCCTCCGTGCTTGCCTTCAGGGCCGGAACATTACGGATTGGCCTGACTTTGCTCATTATATTGCGTTTTGCTACAACCGCAAGTTTATTCCAGGCACGCAGATTTCTCCCTTTATGCTGCGCCTGAACCGTCAGCCGATGCTACCGACTGACTACACGCTCATGGATTTTGATACACGATTATTGCCGAAGACTCGCTCTGATGCAGTTGCCGAAACTCGTGAACGATTGAAGTATTATACGAAGATCGTCCGCGAGGCTCGTGATAAAGCTTTGAAGAAACAGCGATTGGCTTACAATGCTGATCATGTTGATGTTGAATACAAGGAAGGATCGCACGTTTTGCTCTACATTCCTTTCCTTCAGAACAAACTTCGACCGGAATGGCGAGGGCCGTTTATTATCAAGGAACGCCTCTCCCCGGTCACCTATAGGATTGAGTCTCTCGACTCTCCGCCCGAAAAACGACGTGTTCATGTCAGTCAGATCACGCCCGATGAGCCTTACGATTACCAAAATGATCGTGTTGCTCTACATTTCTATTCCGATTTGGGTCCGAACGATGATGTCGCTTATTTCAAGCCGACCTCTCACCTTTCGCACCGCAAGCTCAAGCCCGAGTTCAAGGACGTTGAAGGTCGAAGTTTCACCGACAAGTCCCGAATTTCCTCCAACACAACTCCTTGTGTCACGGATTTCGCTCCACACGAGATTGATGTGTTGATACCTAAGTTTACTTCACGCAGTGGTCGAGTTCCTGAACCGATCATCACCCGCGTTTACCAGAAGATTCGTTCACAAGATGCTCGTAAGGCGAAGCCGCGCTCCTCGCGCTAGCACCTCGCTGGGGCAGCTCGAATTCTTACCAGGGGAGTCCTGTGGCGGCAACTCCCGCCTCCTAAGGCTTACCCCTCTTTTAGGCCCCCCCTCATCAGGGGCACCCTACTCCGTTCTGATGATGTCAGTGTTCTCTATGACATCATCTTCCTTTTCCGTGACGTGCGTCACCCTGATTTCTGATTTTCGATATATCCTTGAGCATAAAGCAACAGCCGGTCCTCAAGTTGAGAGGACCAGGCGCGGGAGTTGTTTGTGGTCGGGCGGCGGGAGAACGGCCATCCTTGTCCAGTGACCCCATCAAGGGCACGGACGCGAGCGGCGAGCCAGGATTCGAAGGCACGCCAGGTAGTCCCTAAAATTCTCCTTACGCCACAGACCCCCCTCTTAGCAGTCTCGACGCCTTTAAAGACATTTTTCGACACTTCATTTTTAGAATTTATAGAAGTAAGGACAAAGACGACCCCAAAAGTTTAGTTTGTGTTGAGAGTAAGGTAGGATAATAAAGGGGGAATATCCCATATTATCTATTTGAAGAGCTTTTTGATGGCGTAGTTGGTGTCGGCATCTTTCTTCATGACCTTGGCGACGGCCATCTCGAGGTCCTCCTGGGTGACGTGAATGCGGCGCTCGCGGAGCGCGAACATCCCCGCTTCGGTGCAGACCGCCTTACACTCGGCCCCCGAGGCGTTGACCATCTTCTCTGCGATTTTTTTGAGGTCGATCCCGCGGAGCAGATTCATCTTCCGAGAGTGGATACCCATGATCTCGACGCGCGAGGCGACCGTCGGGTTCGGAAACTCGATCTTCCGATCGATGCGACCGGGCCGCAGGAGCGCCCGGTCCAAAATGTCGATACGGTTCGTAGCCATGATCACCTTGATGTTCTGGGTCGGCTCGAAGCCGTCGAGCTGGTTGAGGAGCTCGAGCATTGTCCGCTGGACCTCGGAGTCGCCCCCCTCGGCGCCCTCGACGCGACTCGACCCAATCGAGTCGATCTCGTCCATGAATATGATCGACGGCGCCGCCTCGCGGGCCATCACGAACAATTCGCGTACCATGCGCGAGCCTTCGCCGATATACTTCTGGACCAGCTCCGCCCCCGAGACGCGCACGAAGGTGCAGTCCGTGTGGTGCGCGACGGCGCGAGCCAACAGCGTCTTTCCCGTCCCTGGCGGGCCGTAGAGCAGCACCCCCTTGGGCTGCGCCACGCCGAGCGCGTCGAAAAGTTCCGGGTGCTTGATCGGAAGCTCGATCACTTCCTTGATTTCTCGGATCTGTTTCTCGAGACCACCGACCATGTCGTACGTCGAGTCAGGCACCTTCTCCACCTTCATCAACGACACCAGGGGATCCACCTTGGTCGGTAGAATCTTGTGCAGTTCGTAAGAATCGTTTCTTAGAGCGACCCGAGCGTTCGGCTTGCATTGCGCGATGTCCACGGCCTTGTCCACGTCCACGACGTACTTACCCTCGGGATTCACCTTCACCAACACCTTCGTCTGGCTCATCGCCTTGACCACCTCGCCCACGTAGCTCCCGGGTTCCTGGAGTTCGTGAAGTTCCTCGCGCAGGAGCCGCACGCGACCGTTCAGCTCGTTCCGCTGCGCGGTCAGCCGCTGCAGCGTCGCCGCCTTGTCCCGCAGCTCGCGGTCCAACGACCCGAGCTTCCCGGCGTAGTAACTCCGAAGTCCCCCCTCGGGCTGCAGCGCGCCATCCTTTGCTTGCAGGACCTCCGTCTCTCCCATCTTTCTTTCTCGGGCGAACGCGCGCCGCACACCAACCCTAACCCGCCCACCGTCACATCAAAGATGACGACGTCGTTGAGAGAATCGAATCTGATGCGCAACGAGTTCCACCAGTAGTCAGTCAGTCCACTGGTTCAACGAGTTCCACCAGTAGTCAGTCAGTCCACTGGTTCTGCCATCGATCCTACACGATCAAGACCAAAAGGTGCTTGCTACATCAGCTCTCGTCAGCTCTCGCTGCTGCAGAAATAAAAAAGCACCACCACCACCACCACCGGCAAAGTTAATATTCTTGGGGGAGTGAGTGAAACAAAAACAAACAAATCGTGGGGGGCACGTCACGATTCACGATTCACGATTCACGGCTCACGACTCACGGCTCACGCGAGATAGGTGTAGGAGTGTGAATTGTGGGGGTCGCGCTCGATGTACTCGCGGTCGATGAGGGACTCGATCCGCTTCTTGATTTCAGCGGGGGTCGCCGGGTGCTTGAGCCGCGCGAGGAGGTCGGCAACGAGCTGGTGATGCGGAAGGGTCTTGCGGGCCTTCATGACGCGGACGATAGCGGCATCGATCGAGTACTGTCTATCGCGCGCGACGGCGTCGACGACCTTCGCGCGGTCGACGTTGGCGAGCTTGTCGGGGGCGCGGGGGTTGGGGAGTTTGACGAGGTATGACTTGTGGGAAAAGGCGGGATTGGCGCGGATGGAGTCGACGTCTTGTTGGACGAGGACGCGAAGCTTGGGGGTGGAGAGGGAGGCGAGGACGCGGTCGAGGTCGTCGGCGTCGAGGCGCGTCGCCCGGCGGAGATCATCGAGGGAGGCATAGGTCGCGCGGTTGAAGCAGAGGAGGACCACCGTTTGAGCCATGGAGGCGTCGAGTTCCTTCCTCGCGTCCTCGTAAAAGACGCGAACGACGCAGCGCTCGAGGTCGTGGTGCCAGGCGAGGCGGCGACCCCTAAACCTGGACGCGTAGAAATCCTGGAAGTGCGTTTTGAGCTTTGAAAGTTCGGCGGGGAGCACGAGGGCTGTTCGGGGGTAGGCGGGCCAGTAGCCCGTCGTGAGGACGGTCGGGTGGAGGTCGGGGGCCTTTTCCTCGAGCTTAGAGTAGTCGGAAGCCACCGTCTTGGCGAGGTCGACGTCTTTGCACATGCCCTCGATCTTGGAGACGTAGGAGGCCCCGCACTCGGCCTCGAGCTTTTTTATGACGCGTCGCTCTCCCTCGAGGTGCGATGATCCCTTTCTAAGTCTGGAAGTCTCTCTCTCGAGGAGGCGGGTCGCGAGCTCGCGGCGATAGAACGCCTCGAAGACGTCCTTCGACCGCGTAAATCCGAACAAGAGCATAAAGGAATCGATCGACTTCTCGTCCGCGACGATCCGGCCAAAGGCCGTCGCGAGGGCCTCTGCGAAGCTCGCAGCCACGCGCTCGTCGTTGACCGCTTCCTCGAAGGCGTCCTTCAGAACCGCCCCGGCCCAGCTCGAGCCGTCGAGTCGTTCGACGCATAGTTTGGAAAGACGCGCGTGGAGATCGAGGAGTTCGCGGGGATCTCCTCCCTCCGCACGCAGCAGAATGCGCGAGGCGCGCTCGAGCGCATAGTGGCGCGTTGCCTCGCGGACGGCGTCCGAGGCGCCGACGCGGCCCGCGAGCGCGTCGAGCCGCTCGAGCGTATCGAGGTCCGACGCGTCTACGAGAGCCCCGTAGCTCGCGCGGCATATCCGCGCCGCGTGGGGGGCGACGAGATATTCCTCGAGGGTCGCGACGAGGGGCGCCCGGGTTCCTGGGTCGAGGAACGAGTCGACGGCGCGCTCGGCGCTCCTCAGGCGTTCGTAAGTCGCGTCGACGTATTTCCTCGCGTTTCGCGCCGCGTCCGGATCATCGACGCCGAGCCGCCGGCCCTCGGCGGCATAAAAGTCCCGAAAGTCCCGGAGCGCGAGCTTTTCGAAATCGCCGTAGGCCCCGAGTTCTGAAAGCATCCGGCACGCGTCTCTCGCGGCTCCCGGCGCCTCGTCGTCCCGCCCGGGCCGGCACGCCTCGCGCAAAGCCTCGATCACGCCGGCCTCGAGCCCTGGCTCGGCCTCGAGGGCCGCGCGGAACGCGGCCGTCCCGGCCTCCCAGAGCCCGACGACCCCCGTCGAGGTGCGGTCGAGGTACCGGAAGATCGAACGGATCGCTTTTGTCTGGGCGGCGTGAGCCTGCCATGCCGCCGCGACCGACCCCAAGACCTCGTCCTTCTCGCGGACGCTCCGCGCCTTGGCGGTCGCGCCCGCGTACAAAGCCCGCGCGACGCGCTCGTACAAGGCCTCGCCGAACCCCTCGACGCACAAGTCCTCGGCGCGCCGGTACAGTTCTTCGCGGGACCCGACGATCTCCCCGCCCTCGGTGATGGTGGAAACGGCGCTCTCGAGCACTTTCCACTGCTCGGCTTCCCATCCGGGACCCAGCGCGGCGGCGGCGGCGGTGGCCTTGTGGTTGGTGCTCGAGCTCATCAACGCCATTTTTGCGGAGCTCTGTCTGCTGTTTGCTTTATTTTTGTGAAGAAGAAAAAAAAAAGTGAATTTTTTAATAAAGAATGAAACAGAATCCTGAAATGAACGATAATATGCCAGGCGCCGAAACGAGAAAAAAAAAGGAAGAAGGATACGTGGGCGCGCTGATCTCCGACCGGTTCGGGTCCGTCGGGACCCGGGCGTTCACGCAGGAGGAGGCCGCGCGGCGCGCCTTCACGTTCTCGAACCCGACCTTCGCGCACGTGTTGTTTTTGCTCGTGGTTGACAACAACAACAACAACAACAAAAAAAAAGAGGACGACGAGAACAGTCGTCGTCGTCACGTCGAACGGATCGGCAAGGAGGTGTGGGCGGTCGCGGCGCAGTACGGAACCCGCGGCGCCGTCGCGGGGCTGCTGGCCAAGGCGCGGCGGTACCTCGTAGGCGTGTCTCAAGGGGAGGTGCTGGAGAACGATATCTCGAGGGACGGAGAGGGGCTGAGCGGAGCGTACCGGGCCGCGACGCTCGCGTTCCGGGTGCCCGGGAGCGCCGCCAAGGCCGTCGCGAGGCAGAAGGTGATGGGACCGAAGCGGCCGACCTGGACGGCGTCGTTCGAGGCGGCGGTGACGGCGCTGAGGTCGGCGGCGCAGAACGTGCCGCGGTCGATCGGGTTTATGCGCTTCTTCACCGACGTTTCTATTCCCGGTGCGTTTTTGCCTTCGGGGGCCCTCCGTACGCTCGACGAGGTCCGGTGGCGCGACGGCGACGCCATTAGGACGCGGGAGATCGAGTGGATCTGGCCGCGAGAGGCGACGCCCGAGATGACGTCCGTTCCGTCGGATTTTTGCGACGCCGGCCTGGCCGCGTTGTTGCGCGAAAAGCGGCTTCCGGTGATTTTGTACCTCCACGGCGGCGCCTTCGCCTTGTGCGGCCGCGGGACGCACCGCGAGGTGACGTTCCGGCTGTGCCTCGCGGCGAGGTGCGCGGTCGCCGTCCCCGAGTACCGGCGACCCCCCGACGCTACGCTCGCCCAAGCTCTCGCGGACGTCGACCGCGCCTACGACCGCGTCCTGAGCTACGGCGTCGTCCCGAGTCGCGTGGTCGTCGCGGGCGATTCGGCAGGCGGGGGTCTCGCGCTCTCGTTCTCGAGGCTCAGACTCGAGAACGACCCTCCGGCGGCCATAGTCCTCTTTAGCCCCTGGGTCGACCTCGACGAGGAAGACGCCGTCGACGACTCGCGCGCGTCCCGAAACGCGAATCAGAAGTGGGATTTCCTCCCTCGCGACTTGATCGACTTCTTCGCGTCCAAGGCCGTCGGCGAGGGTTTAGTTTTTCATCGCCGCCAAAGACCCGACCGCCTTCCTCCGATCCTCGTCCACGTCGGCCAGTGCGAAGTTCTCCACGACCAGATCGTCGCGATGGCGCGCGAGATCAGAACCGCGGGCGGCGCCGTCGAACTCGCGGTCTGGCGCGACATGGTCCACGTCCCGCCCTGCTTCGCCTCCTTCCACGACGTTCCCCGCCAGATCCTCCGGATGTCGGGCGCCTTCGTGCGCGCGGTCGCGGGATTCGGCGCAAACTCTACGTATCTACAACTCGAGGCGATCTCGGCGGACGACGTGCCGCTCGACGATTGGCGGCATCTTTTCTTGAATTCCGCCGTAATCGCTGCCAGACTTGGAAATTCCGACGACGACGACGACTGGCGAGCGACCGACGTCTGTCGCTCGGCTATGAAAAAAAATAATTATTCGGCCTCCTTCGAGTGGGGCGGCAACGGTTCCGCCGTCGTCCTCGTTCTCGGACCCCTCGACGACCGCGACCGCGCGGTTGTCGATATCGAGCTCCGCTGCTCGACTGCCTTCTTCGGCACCGCAGTCCTCCTCAAAACCACCGCCGCGAACGCCGACGGCTTACTTCGCCTCGCAGTCGGCGACGCGACCCTCGTCGTCGCGTCGTCCCTCGTCAGAGATACCTCTTTCGTCATCCCCGCGCGGACCACCGTCGACCCCCCGCTATTCACCGACCCCTCCACGACCACTCCCGCGCACGCGGCGCCCGTCCGCCAACTCCCCGCGCGCGTCCTACTCCCCCCAAAGGTACCCACCACCACTGGGGCATAAAACTTTTTATCCCTAAAGCAAAACTACCACCACCACCACTCGTGTTTGTAGACGCAACACGTATTATGTCACAGTCTTTGCCCTCCTTTTTCGGCCGGCAGCTGTGCTGCGCTACCATCTCCGTGTTGGTGGTCGCGTCGCTTGCAACACGCGTTGTCTTCCGCGGTGAAATAAATCTCTAGCAGAGAAGAAATCGTTGTCCTCAAAAACAAACCAAACCCCCGTCACGCACGCACGATTCTTAAAACCTTTCATCAACCACAACGCTTACCCGTGGTTCCGTGTTCTTCTGCCTTTGCAAAGATACTATCTATGTCTTCAGAATCGACGTCCTGAGAGAGAGATGGTCGCGGGTGGTCGCCCGCCGCCGCCGCCGGGCAGGAAGAAACCACCGGCAAAAGACCTCCAGCAGCAGCAGCAAGAAGAGAGCGGGACAACGTTGAACCCCCTCGCGAAGAAGAAGACCCCTGGACCAGCGCCACCACGACGGCCAAGTGTCGTCAACAACAACAACAAGAGCATCGTGCCAGTGCTCGTAGAAGAACCAATTCCGGATGGTGGTGATGCGCCAAATGATAACGGAAGTCTTTCTGTCACGGACGTCAACCAACCGGCCCGCGACGCTCCGCAAATAGAAGACGAAAGCACTACCAAAAACGACGACGACGACGACGACGACGACGACAGCACTTTTCCGAACAGCAGCTTGGCGTCGAAGATGGAGCAGACAGTTGCGTCGGGAGCGAGCGCAGCATCCAATCGGGTCGCGCAAGACCAAGCCAGAAAGCAGGAGGAGTCGGCAATGTCGGCAAAGGCGTCCGACGAAGCGATCAAGCTGCTCAACCCACTCCGCGCGCAAATCGAGGTGGAGATCTGTTTGCTTGGCGCCGAGGACTTGGTCAAATTGGACAAGGCCAAAGGGTGCTCGCCGTACGTCGTCGTGCAAACTCTCGACGAGCACAACAACCTGGACAACGTTGGGACCTCCTCCGTCAAGAAGCAAACGACGAGTCCTCGCTGGGACGAGGAGAGTTTCAACATTATAGTTCCCGTGGCAAACACGGGCGTCGCGGACTACCGGCTCCGGCTCGTGGTGTACGACCACGACCGTCTCAACTCGAAGCACGTCTGCTTGGGTCAGGTGATAATGACGAAGGAGGAATTGCTCGCCCCGCGGCTGGGGGCTTTCTGCAAGCCGTTGCGGCCGCACGACTCGACGAACAACGCACGGGCAAGGAAAGTGACGGGCTCGTTGGAGCTTCGTTTACATCTGTACGGTCGAGTCGTGATCGCGATTGACCGAGCGAGGCAGTTGCGGAACGCAGACGGTCGGTTGGGTGTGAGCGATCCGTACGCCGTTTGCAGCTGGGTCGGCCGGAAGGCGCGACGATTAGCGCGCACGCCGACCGTCAACAACAATCTCAACCCGACCTGGAACCATCCGCTTATCGTGTTGGTGCCGATGTTGCTCCCGCTGCATGGAGGGCATGTGACGATCGACGTCTTCGACGACGACTGGATGGGCCGCGACGACTTCTTAGGCCGCGCCGTCTTGGATGGCGAATTTTTGATGAGGCAACGCACGCCCGACACCCTTACGCTGCCTCTGAAGGGCCGCCACCCGCGCGAACGAGCGCAAGGATCGATCGACGTCCGGGTGTTTGTGCACGCGGCACTCTTCACCTTTGCGCACGACATGATCCACGACGTTTCTCGAAGGACGAAAACGCTCAACGAGATTCCACGGGTTCACGCGACGCTGACGGTGCTGCACGCCACGGGCCTTCGCCGGGCCGACTGCTGCGGGCTTGTGAGCGGCGATCCCTATGCCGTCGTGTACCGCGGCGGAAAGAAGATTGGTCGCACGCCCACGCGGTCAAAATCGATTAACCCTGTCTGGGAAACGAGGAACACGTTCAGGTTATCGAACGTGCCGACGGCACTACCCCGAGCCAGAAAAGAGACCGGCGACCTGCCGCCTCGCGGAGGAGGAGGCACAAATACGCTCGACAGTAAACACGAGGAACTCGTAAAAAGAAAAGAAAACTCTGCCATTTCCGGAGACTTGAACGAGACTACCGACGAGTCCGAAACGCCGCAATCCTCCGTGGCACCCAAAGACTACAGCGCTTCGGAACCTGAGAGCGATGATGAAGAGATAGAGGGTCGGATCACAAAAAATGCGCATAAAAGAAAAGATGCCGACGACGCTCGACTGGAAGGAGAGCAGACGGAGGAATTTCCCGGCGAGTTCGACGTCGCCGCGGCCGCCGCGCAAGCGAGCGAGGCGCACAAGACGGAGGCCGACGCGGCCAAGCGAGGCGAACCGTTCGTCGACGTTCGCATCGACCTTTTTGACGACGATGCCGTGTCGCGGGAGTTTTTGGGCACGGCCGTGGTGAACTGGCACCAACTGATGAAGCCTGGCGAGCACGAACTCGTTTTGGCGGACCGTTCTTCGACGCAAAAAAAGAGTCGAAGGCGATACGCGATTCGGGGGACCGTGACAGTACACGTCGAGCTTGACGCGGTGGTTCAGGTGGTCATAAACGAGGGCGCTGGCTTCGCTCAGCATGATCCCTACGACAAGGCGGATCCCTATGCCATCGCCAAATGGGGCCTGAACAAGCCGGTCTCCAAGAAGACGGCTGTCCGCAACGACAATCTCGATCCGAGGTGGTACGGGCCGAGTTTCGAGCTTGAAGTGCCGATTCATCCAAAACCAGATCACGAAATCGACGCTCTCGAGATTGAGGTATGGGATAAGGACAAGTGGACGAGCGACGATTTCATGGGTGTCGCGAGCGTACCAGCCGAAGAGCTGCTTTGGCCGAGCCCGGGACTGCCGCGATACCTCGCGAGGCGGCCGGGAAAGTCCGAAGACCCGGCACCACAAGGCTACGTGGAACTCGACATCAGAGCGAGCTTCGTACCTGGACTGCTCGAGGCTCGTCCGGCGAAGAAGATCCTGTTCCGCCCGGAGGGCGGCGGCTCCGGCGACGACACGCCGTACGCAGAGATCTGCGTGCGCGTGCTACGGGCTGGAGGCCTCGTCCGCCAGGATTTGCTCGGCGGCGCCGACCCGTTCGTCCTCGTTCGCCATGATGGCAGGTTTATTGGCAGGACGGGCACGCGCCACAACACGTTGAAACCGGTGTGGAAGAACGAAGCCTTCTCATTCACTCTCCGGCTCGACGACGACGGCAACGTCGCGAAGAAAGATACCGAACTGAGGCTCGAAATTTGGAACGCGGACTTGACCGCAAAACAGTTCATGGGTGTCATTCGCCTTGGTCCGGCACAGTTGCTCACTCCACACGGCATCATGCGATATGCGTTGCTCCCGGAAAAACCGTCCGCAAAATACTTGGCGTCTCCGAACAGCTACGATCCTAAACTCGGTTGGATCGAGATCGATGTGAGTGTCTCCTCTCAGCTCACAATCGATATCATCAAGGCAGAAGGCCTCCGCGCCGCTGACTCGAGCGGCACCTCCGACCCTTATGTTCAGGTACGATGGGCCGGACCCAATGCCCGAAAGGTTGCGCGATGTTCCGCGGAGAAACGCACGTTATCGCCCAAGTGGTTCTTCATGCTGCCGCTCTCGGTGCCGCTCGCACAGCCGGATAGTATGTTTGCTTCATTAGTCCTCGAAGTTTGGGATTACGACCTTGTCGGCTCTCACGACTTCTTGGGTCTCTGCGTCATAGATCCTCACGAACTCGTGTCAGCCGCTGAGACGTCGGCATCGAAAAAGGATCAGACGCGCCGGCTTCTCAACAGAGACAAATGCGGTCGCGAAAGACAAGAAGCTCAAGGGACGATTTTTTGGAAAGTCAGGAGCTCGCTTCCTGTACTGCGACTCCGTCGCAAACTTCTCGACATGGTTCGCGCCGAAACAACGTCGAACGTGCTGGACGGTGCCCACGTCAAGTTCGAGATACTCAAGGCCTCTCACCTTAAGAACATGGACACGTTTGGGCTCTCAGATCCTTACGTTGCTGCCTACGCCTACGGCCGGAAGATAGGGGCGACGTCGGTTGTCTCCAATTCGCTGAATCCAGTATGGCCAGGCGACGGCACGCAAGTCTTCACGATCAAAAACTTCCCGACGTTCGGCGACGCCGAAGCCAACGCCGAGTTTATGGTGCGTCTTGCAATTTACGACAGTGACTTTGGCCGCCGCGACGACTTGATGGGTGAGGCCGCATTGACATGGAAACTTCTTATGAGCCATGGGACGCACGAGCTCGCCATCAAGGGACGCGTCTTCGACCCAAAGCGCGCCGGAGAGAAGGCGGTCCTCCTCAAAAAAAAAATGGAAGCTTACGCTGCAAGAGTCGGGCTGTCACGAAATTCGAATAATGAGAAGGCGGCGCGGGTGTCGCCGACACGGCGCCGTAAACCCTCCGTCGTCACCAAGGTCACGCCAACGTTGGTCGTGCGCGTCTGGCACGTAGCCAAGGTCCGGCTGCACCTCAATTCGGCGCACGGACTGCGGGCGGCGGACGTCGGCATTCTGAGCGCCGGCAAGTCTGACCCATACGCGGTGGTGAAATACCGGGGCAAGGTCTGCGGGAAAACCAAGGTGCAGAAGAAAACGTTGGATCCGACGTGGTACGCGTGTTTCGAGCTCGAAGTGCCAACCTATGAGCCGTGGGAAGGCGACAAGGCCGACGCGCTAATTGAGATTTTTGATCACGACTTTGCTGGCTCAAACGATTTTTTGGGATGCGTGCCGATCACGCAGGACATGATGCTCCGACCTCATTGCGGCGACGTCTTCGAGCTCGGTCCGAGGCCCAACGCAAAGGTCGGCGACCCCATGCCCACCGGCTACGTCAACTTGAAGATCGAGGCCTCTTACATTCCGCATACCCTCGAGCCCGTTTCGTGGCCGCGCGCACCGGCTGTACCCATGAATCCTACGCCACCTCGGCGAGGAGAAGAAGGAGACGAGGACGAGAGCTATTTTTCCGAGTGGGGATCGAGGGACATCCGCACTGCTGTCGACGAGGAGACGAGACGTCGCTACTGGTACGAGAGAGTGCATGGCGCGCGTCCAACCAACTGTCCGCGATGGTGGTATGATCCACGTCCGCTTCCACCACAACCGCGCCGCGTCTTCGACGTGCCGATCGTGCCGCCGCGACCGAGTCCAACCAAGAGAAAGTACGCCAAGTTCAACGAGCCGGCCCCCGGCGAGCCAGGCCACGAGTTCCGCCCGACGGCAGTCATCGAGGTCAACGTCCTGCGAGCCAAGGGTCTCGCCAACACCGACCGCTTCGGCAAGAGCGACCCTTACGCGACGGTACGCTTCGGACCACCACACGCGGTGCAAACGATCGGTCGCACGCGCGTCATCAACAACAGCCTTGATCCTGTTTGGGGTGATTCGCCTTTCCGCTTCCCGGTCCCACTCGATTCTGACTGTGGTCACCAGACGCTCGTGGTCGAGCTTTGGGACAGCGACGGCGCGATCAACCGCGACGACGCGCTCGGGATGTGCACGGTTACTCCCCATGAGTACCTCAACGCGACGGCGCCGCTGCGGCGTGTCTTGAGACCGCAACCTGGCGAGCCAGCTGTGCGTGGGTGGGTCGAGCTCCGGATCTCATTGCTTGGTCGTGTCAACGTCCGAATTGACGACCTCCGCGGTGGAGTCGACAAGAGTAAGATCGTCTTTGCTCCGACCGTGACTGGCTGGCGAGAGCAAAAGCGCCCACGCCAGCGGCTTGCTAAGAAGGAGAAAGGGCACATTCCATCCGAAGGTTTCGACGTCGACATCCCGCTGCAGCGCGAAGGCAACCAGCTGCAGATTGAAGTCCTCGAGCCAAAAACGCTCGGCACAAAGTCGCTGGGCATCGCCTCCGTATCTGCTGAGAAGCTCTTGTGCCGCACTGACGCTCATGAGCTGCCGATTGTCGCCGAAAATGCTTCACCCGTGTCGTCACTTCGACTCCGCGTAGATTGTCCAGTGGCCGTTTCGAAACTCGCCAGAGCGACGCGAGCAGCCCGCGATCTCCAGATGACTAGCAATACGCTCCCGCAACTCGCGAGCATCGACATTGACGTGCTTCGTGCGACCAACCTCAAAAGCGCCGACGCCTTATCTTTGTCGGACCCGTATGTGGTCGGATGGTGCTACGGATCAAATATCGGGAAAACGACAGTGCAATCGAACACGTTAAATCCGATGTGGGAAAACGACCCATCGGCGACGTTTTCGGTGGTCGACGCGCGCACGGTGGAGGACCAGATCCCTACGAACCTGGGTGGCTTGCCGAGCTTCGACCCAAATCAGTTTGGGGTTCTGCTTGAGATCTGGGACTCGGACGGGCCAACGGCTCGTAGCGACTTTCTCGGGCACTGCCTTCTGCGCCACGATGAACTCATGAAAGCCGGGGAGAAGGAACTCGAGCTGTCCGACCGCGACAAGTTCGCGACCGAGGCATACATCGCTCACGTCGGTAGCAAGCCAAAATTGCGCTCCTGTATCTCTCGTTGGTGTGCTGTGTGTTGCGCTCCGTGCCGCTGCTTGGCATACCTGGCCGCTTTCCCACTACGAAAGTTGTACGCAGCGACGGCATTCGTCGCTCGCACGTGTCTCAGGCCGTGCATCATGCGCAAACCGATCAAAGGCAAACTAGCCGTGCGCGTGAGGCACCACGCGCAAGTGAAACTCCGCCTTCTCGAAGCCTACAACTTGCCCTTGGCGGACGCGAGCTTAATGGGCTCTTCCAAGGGTCTTTCCGACCCTTACTGCGTTGTCGAGTACCGCGGCAAAAAGACTAAGACTAAGGTCCACGCAAACACGAGCGACCCCTGCTTCTACGAGGAACTCACGCTCAGTGTCGAAATTCCAACGAACAAAACGACTGGTGACCTGCCATGGGATCACCCTGGCCGCGCGTTCGAGCCAGCCGGGTGTGATGCTTTGCTCATAAGCGTTTACGACCACGACACGCTGAGCGCCGATGACTTCCTCGGCCAAGTTGTGGTCCGTCCAGATTTCTTGCTGCGGCCACAAAATGGGACACACTGGCGACTCGAGTCGCGCGATGAAAGTGGGTGTTCGCGAGGCTATCTCGAACTGTGCGCGCATACCTCGTGCGTTCCAGGCTCCCTCGAGCCGTGCTTGCGTCGCCAGCACGGTGTCATGGGTGTCTACCGCGACGCCGTCGACCAACAGACCGGCCGCCGCTATCACTTCGATGTCTGGACGCTCGAGCGCTTCTGGACGCACCCGGCTGAAATAGCAAAGCAGTTCGGCATCGATTTCGACGCGCGGGGCCGTCCGAATCTGCCAGTCGACGCGCGAAAACGAGGAAGAGTCAGCGAACCAAAGGCACGAAAAGTCAGCGAAGCTAAGGCGATCCTCGACGTGAATGTGCAGGAGTTGACGCTCGATTCCAACGACGCGCAGGCGGTAATTTCGCTCTTCATCGTGCGGGCGACGGACCTTGCCGCCACCGATATCAACGGGCGGTCAGACCCCTTCGCGATCGTGAGGTGCGGCAAACGACGAGTCGGACGCACGTCCGTCAAAAGCAAGACGCTGGATCCCGAGTGGTTGGAGGCGATATCTATCGTCGTCGGGCTCGGGGAAGGCAGCAAGGAAGTGTCGATTGAGCTTTGGGACCACGACACGGTTGGCTCAGACGACTTCCTCGGCGAGGTGAGGCTTACCACGCACAAGCTTCTCGAGAGCGACGACAGCATCCTCACACTCCCACTGCGCGGAAAGCCCGGCGGAAGGTCGGCCAAAGGTCGCGTCACTGTGCACGTGAGCGTTGCTTTAAAAACGACGATCGAAGTGCTGAGCGCGGAACACATCGTGAGCAGCCAGCAAGGGAACGCGAAGCGCGGATGTTACTGCGTTTTGTCGTGGCAGGGGCGCGAGGAAACCGAGATCGCGCGAACAACCACGGTCTACGACACCAAGCTCAGTCGATGGGACCAGCGCTTTGCCGTCGCCGTGCCGCTACGCTTTCCGCCGCACGACCGGATCCGTCTCGAAGTCCGCCAGCATAATCGCCTTGGCCGCGACAAATTTGTCGGCAAGATAGAACTAGACGCCTCGACGTTACTCGCAGAGATGCCAGCAAACGAATATACTGGAGATCTGCCAGTTTTGCGATACACGCTTCGAAGCGAATACGCGGAAGGCCTCTCAAAGCCGCGGAAGGAAATGATGAAGCATCGCCGTCATGCGGCCACTAAGCTTGCACTCAACAAACATGCGATGGTGATCGAAGCGGCGGGAGAACAGGATATGGTCCCGCTCCTCGACAACAACGAGAGCGACGATGGAAATGATGACGATACTCCTGCTGACGTTGCGGACGAGAAGAGGGCTCAGGACAACCACCACCACAACGCCCCCTCGGTGGAGCTGACTCCATCCTTGCCGGCGGACAAGAATTCGTTTCTGAATGCGATTTGGAGAACGATCTATGGGCCGTGGAAAAAGAGACTTAGCCCCAAGCTCAACAACGTTGGGCCCGACCAACGGGAGGTGGTGCAAGAGAACACGGCCAGGGCATCCTTTGCGGCCAGCACGGCGTCGTCTGTTGAATCAGAGGATGATGAGGAGCAGGATGATTTTATCGGCGAGGTGGGCGACGTATTGTCGATCCGTATCGTGCCGTCGAAGGACGCGCTCGCTCGGTACGCAGCTGCCCTCTTGGCGTGGCGCCAACGGCCGAGCGCGAACGTCTTTCCAAAAACACACGCCGAGATCGAAATTCTTCGTGGGGACTCTCTGCGTCAGTCGGATCTACTCGGTAAATCGGACCCGTATGTCGAGGTCAGCGTCGGCGGGATGCGGGTTGGTCGTACGAAGACGGCGAAAAACACGCTGTTCCCAAAGTGGGTGGACGAGCGCTTCCTGCTCCCGATGTTTCCCGCGCGGGCGGAGTCTCCGCAGGAGCTCAACGCCGCGCGCGTCGAGCTCCGGGTGATGGACGAGGACACCGTTGGCAAGCACGATTTCCTCGGCTATTTGCGTCTCGAGCACGCGGACCTGCTGGACGACGGCAACTGGCGAACGCTCGAGCTGGGCCCGGAGCCCGGCGACAAGTCAGGCAAGAAAAAGAAGAGTTCGGACGAATCATCATCATCATCATCATCGTCATCGCGGGGGACGCTGACCCTCCGCGTGAGGCTCGTAGTGCACGCGAGAGTGGTGATAGTGGGAGCGTACGCGCTCGCGCTGAACAAGTCAGTGCTAGATCGCACGCCTGACGCGTACGCTGTTGTCGAGTATCACGGGAAGACGTGGGGCAAGCGCACGGCTGTTCGCTCTAACACCCAGCACCCCGCGTGGTACCACGACGTCGAACTGCACGTGCCGGTTCCCGTTGACGGCGTCTTTGGGGAACCCGCGGTGATCAAGGTCTACGACAAGAATACGGTGTCGAAAGACGCCGTGATCGGCGAGGCGACCGTGTCGCACGAGAATCTCGTCTACCCTCACGACCGGGCCATACCCATTCGTGCGCCGCCGGCGGGCTCCTCTTCTTCCTCCTCCTCGACGGCCCAAACTCAACATCATCATCATCATCATCATCAAGGGTGGTTGCAGGTTCAGATCGAAACGAGCCTCGTGCCGGGACGCGTCGAGGCACGGCGCAGACCCAATGTCGCGCCGGTGTACGTAGAGGCGATAGATCCGCGCAACGAACGGGTCTACTGGTACGACATGTGCACGGGCGAGCAGTATTGGGACGACCCGCGGCCGGCGGCGACGGAGCTCGCGGAACAACAGTTCGCGGCCGAGGCGACGCGCGACGGCTCGAGCGGAAGGAAGAAGTTCGAGGGCGCGTCCCAGCCACCCCTCGCGTTGCTGCGCGCTTACAAGGGATTTCCTTTCTCTCCAACAGAAGTAGCGGCCGTCGGCGAGGCGACGGCCGCTATGGTGCGGTGGACGGCGCCCAAGGAGAACGGCCCGCCGGTCACGGGGTACACCGTCGAGCGCCAGCGACGGCTCGATCATCAACAAGTGGATTGCGAGTGGCGCGACACGGGGTCGGTATACGTTGACGCCGCGGCGCAGGCCGAGGCGGACGAGGCCGCCGCGAGGGCCGTCGGGAAAACGTACAAACGTGCGAAGCGGCCGCCACCGACCTCGGTGCTCGTCGACCAGCTCGCCGACAGAGCCACGTACCGGTTTCGCGTCAAGGCGCACAACGGCGTCGGGCGGTCGTTTCCGTCCAATTGGTCGAACGAGGTGCGCGTCTCCGAGCCGCTCCCCGAGGGCTGGACCGAGATCGTACCCGTCTCGGGCCGTCCGTACTTCCACAACGCGAAAACGCAGCAGAGCCTCTGGGAGCGGCCGGAGCACGACCCGATGTTTCTTCCGACGGAGCTTTTTCTTCGGTTCACGCCGCGCGAAATGATGCAGCTAAAGAAGATATTCGTATCCCACGACGGCGACCAGTCGCGCGCCATCTCGTTTCGCGAGTTCGAGGCTAGTCTTCCCGAACTCGGCGAGACTCTGTCGGCGTCCGACATCCTGTGGTTGTTCTACCAGGCCGACCTGAATCCCAAGGCCGAGTTGAGTTTTTTGCAGTTTTGCCGCGCGATAGACACGCTCAAGCGCGCCCGCGAGGAACGGGCGCCGTTGTCGCGGCGGTTGTACGCGCTGGCGCGGGAGACGTTTGACTACGCCGCGCGGCCGCGCGTCGGGAGTGCGGGGAGAGCGCTTATCGCGAACAAAGAGGAGGAGCTCAAGGCGAGGTTCGGGACGTGGCGGCGACGAGACCACCCCGAGGTGCGCGGGCAGAAGTATTGGGTGAACGCGGCGACGGGCGAGGCCTCGTACGCGACGCCAGCCGAAGTGCGATTTTTCGTGCCCGACGCTCTCATGGCCGAGGCAGGGCTCTACTTGACCCCCGAGATATTCCGGAACCTCGAGGCTCAGTTCGCAGCGATCGACGTCGACGGTTCGGGCGCGATAAACGAGGACGAGTTGGGGCTGCTGATCTCGCGAGCTACGGGCGAAGAAAATCTTTCGAGGAGTCGCATTAGGGGCTTGATTCGAGAGGTGGATGTGGACGGGAGCGGGGAAATCGACTTCGACGAGCTCGTGCTCATTCTGGTGACGCTCAGAAAGGGCCGAGGCGGCGGCCATCGCTGGGCGCGCCTCGCGGACCGCCTCGACGAGATCGACCCCGCCACTTTTCCGGAGGGAGCGTCGGGAAAGGACGACTCAGTACACCAGCCTGGGCACGATGACGGCGCGTCGCGAGCGCACCACGGGCCCTACTGCGTCTGCGGGTGTCGACGGCTGAGCGAGGCGCAGCGGCGGAAGATGGTGAACCGACGACATCGCCGCAACATCTTCCCCAAACTCCGAGAAACCCAGCTCCGAGAGCAGGCACTGGGCGGGGGAGCTGCCGCGAAGTACGACGCCAACAAGAGCCACCGCCTCGCCCCCCCCCCAAACCCGAAGCGCGCGGCGAAAGATCCCGCTTCTCACGACGACGACGACGACGACGCGGCTGTTCTCGTCGCCCCCCAGTCCCACCTGAAGTCACCACCCGGCGCCGAGCCGCCGCCGCGCTGGAGGCTGCCTCCCTCCTACCACAGCGTCGCTGCTCCTCCTCCTTGTCGCTAAACAGACAGACAGACAGACAGACAGACAGACAGACAGACAGACAGACAGACAGAGTGCTACGTTGTCTTGAGGTACCCGTCGGGGTAGTCGGGGGCGAGACCGTGGGCCTTCCGGTTGTCCACGAGGTCGGGAATATCGGGGTACCAGTCCCACTTGTTGCGCTTGAAGTGGTCGGTCGCGTTGGCGGGATTGAGGCGCTTTCCAGGCGTCGCGTAGCCCAAGGTTGCGAGATGGAGATCGCAGGTCGACTTTACCCCGGGGAGGTCGTAGACGCGCTTGACGTGGGCGGCAACAAGCGGGTACTTGTCCTTGAGCTTGTCCCCCTCTCGGTGAATAAAACACTCGTGGTAAATTCCGTCGAAGCGGAACAAATGGGGGAAGGCCCGGACGTCGCAGAGCGTTAGAACGCCGTCGCCCGGGCCGCAGAACCAGTCGCGGTCCGCCAGCCTCTTCTCGAGGTCGTCGAGCGCACCGTACAAATTATCGAGGGCCTCGCGCCTCGCCTCCTTGCTCTTCGCGAACCCGACCCGATAGACGCCGTCGTTAACGTACGGGTGCACGAAGCTGTTGATAGACTCGACGTCGTCGCGGAGGCCCTCGGGGTACAGATCGAGGTCGGGATTGGTCGCGAACTCGTCAAACGCCGCGTTGAGCATGATGCACAGACTCGCCGAGTCGTTGTTGACGACTTTGTTCCGTTTCTTGTCGAAGAGGATAGGAACAGATAGCTGCTCCGACCCGTAGCCGGGGTTGTTCGAATTGTAGACTCCCATCGTCGTCGAAAACCCGTTGCCCGTGGGATCTTTGGGGATCGTCCACCCCTCGTAGTCCCCTCCGCCGCACGTCCCTTTCATGTCGAGGCCCGTGTGCGACATTGAAATGCACGCATCGAGACCCTTCAACGCGCGGACGAGCATGACGCGATGCGACCAACCGCACGTAAAGTTAACGAACAGATGGTACCGTCCGGCTTCCGGCGGGAATTCCGCCCCCTCGTCGTCGATCCAGTTCATGATGCGGCTCTTCGGCCGCAGCCAGCTCCCCTTGGACTTGGGCACATACTTCGGGTCGCCTATCATTTTTTTCCTACTAGAAGCAAAAAGGGAAAATTTTGTCGAATATGCGGGTTTTTGCGAATCGAGGATTTTTTTTTGGGGCTACACTTCTTCCTTCATCAACCCTAATGTCAAAGACTGTGCTGTCGTTGATATTCGGTTAAGTCCGTTGATTAGAGCTCTCAAGAGTTTTGGAGGATGAGCGAGATCATCGAGGTCGTTTTCCACGAGCTCGACACGAACGACAATCAGTGGATGTTGATGAAACGTCAGGAGGTTGGTAACGGTGAAGAGGGGGAGGACGTTGCTTCGCAACATACATCCGACGAGCCGACCGACCGACCGAAAACCCTTGGTCCAATATCTCTCTCATGGCACCGGGGCCATGAAATGGCTAATCCAGCAGACATGAAGATCGATTCGGGCGTTGGGGTTGTTCGGTGCGGCGACGGTCACGGCCGGATATATCGCCGTGATCGGGTTCATCATCAAATATACTTGCGCTTGGGGTAGCGCGTAACACGGACACAAAGAAAAAAAAAACGGACAAAGACGGGAAGCCGCCGAACCCGAAGCGCGTAGTGCTCGCGCGGTCGCACGTCGACATCATAAAACCAGGAGTTTAGCTCGGAACCAAAGGACTTTAACGTTGTCTGTCGCGCGCACTACGAGTCGTTCATTTGTTGCCGTCGCATACAAAAAAAAAAATCTAGTGGTTCAACAACGAGTACCCCGCGATTGCGGCCCAGCGGACGTCGCACGGTGCACAAAAAAAAACGACGAGAAGAACGTCGAGGAGAGTCAGCAGGTTCACGGCGCCAAGCTTCCGGTTGCTCCGTGACACCAACGTTGAATCTCCAACGGCGGTGAAGATAAGCCAACGGTATTGGGGTTAGCAACATGGTATTTGTAGACCGTTAAAAAAAATAAAGAATGGGATGGTGATAACGAGATTGGGACTTACGAACAGGCACCTAGATCCTCCCACCGCAACACATTGGAAATATAGAAATACCGGTAAACACTGTGATCATGAGCGGTGCTTCAAAGGCACAATAAGGTGTAAAGAGAAACACCGTAGCATATAGGACATTATTACCACAGCCTTGCGAGGGCATCCGCCCTCCCGGCGTAGGTTGGCACCTATTCGCCTCCCGGGCGGGCCGGTTGCCAGCCGGAACGTTCGCAGTGGGACGGGATATGGCCGGGGGGCGAAGACGGAAGGTTATCGACGAGTTGGTTGTCAGTCACATCGCGGTCTCCTCGCCGCATGGCGACAAGCTTGATGGTCACTCTCCGCCGACCGACCTTTCGGCGCTCCTCGTCTACAGGCCCGTGATTCCGGACTGGCACCTGTCGGTCCGGCCTGGCTACCATGCTCGGGAGAGGTCTGAAGTTAGTTAGTTAGTTACCACATCCAATGATGAGGTGAGAGACACGTAACCACTAACACCTCCCCCCCCAACCACCGTATACCCTAATCCTATCCCTAGGGGGTAGTGATGAGGTGAGAGTCACGCAAACACTAACACCCCCCCCCACCATATACCCTAATCCTATCCCTAGGGGGCAATGATGAGGTGAGAGTCACGTTAACACTAACATCACACCCCCCACTATACCCTAGTCCTAACCCTAGGGGGGAATGAAGCACACACACCAGCACCACCAACAACAACGACGACTCGCGACCAGGAAGAGCATTTAGCACAAAGTATAAGGTGACGTGATGGGATATGTAATAAGCCGCGAACAGCGCCTGGAGCACCGGTGACGGGGAATAAAATTTCTGGCGAGCGATGGCGCCGAGGAAGAAGGCAGGGTATTTTAAGTGGCAGCGGTTCCTTGTCTCCCGGTGAGAGGGACGTGGGGGGAACTCTTCCGTGTGCCGGGGGTTCATCGAAGGGATCGTCTGCAGTCGGCGGCGGTATCCGTGGCAACCGAAATAAAGGCGTAGGCTGCCGACATCGAGTAGTCTGCGAGGGTCGCGGCAACAAGGGCAAATGGACTTAGTTTGTCTCAGGCGCACAAAAGGTCACGCCGGTCGGGACGTGGATCCCGTTTTTTTGTTGTCGTCGTCGATACGATACGACGCTTCTAATTCCGTCGCCGCGTTCGAGGCCTTACGAGAGTCAAAAAAAAAAAAATGACCGGCCGGTCCCCATTTTCCGCCACCGCCCCCTTCCAGCACCCTGTCCGAACTAATGTTGTGGTCGAGCTAAACAAAACCCACCTAGAGGTGGTGGGGAATGAAAAATTGATGATGAGGAGGAAGTAGAGATGGGGAACAAGAAGGAAGGAAGCCACGAACGAGACTGATTTTTGAGGCACGGCAAAGACAAGAAGGGAAAAGATAGTCTGCTCGCTCCAAAGCGCGAACGGGTTTAAAGAGAGCACCTAGACAGAAGCCACGGGAATCGGCGAAAACACGCGTAGGTTTCGCAATATCCACCCCCCCCCCCCAGCAGAGAAAAAAAATTACTTGGGTGCGATCAATCCTTCGTGCTCATACTGGACAATGGGAAAAGAAGGGGTCCAGCAATGTCCTTTCCTCCGGAGTGGGTGGAGATCGGATGTCTCTCGAGCAAGGCTCCGTAGAGAAGATAATGTGCATCACAAAAAAAAAACACATGGACACCGACGCAACAAAAAAAAATGACAAAAAGTGTTGATGTGCCGTAGGAAGAAGAGAACCAACGCAGGCTTCCAGAAAACCAAGCAAACCAAACCGACATTTTGGGCCCCTTCTCTCGCGTGACTCCGGGGCCCTAGAATGGCGCATCCAGCAGGCACAGGGACCCAGCATGTCGGTCGGTCGGATTGGTCGCAAATGGGTGACGCCACGTGGTGCTCGCGCTCGCTGGTATTTGACGCAACATGGCCAACAAAATGGGAAAGATACATCGGTCGCGCGACAACCTCGTCCTTTGTATAACGCAGGCACTACGATCGCAAATCGCAACCATCAACATCCGGGTTCATTTTCGTCGCGTCGCTCTTTATGGGCACAGCGAGATGATGTCTCCGAGACGAGCATGGCGCGAACGATACCATCCGACACGCGGCCATCAACTTTCAGTGGTCTTCAAAGTCTCAACACGGGACGACGACGACGACGATGCGGACACGTCGGGTATGGCTTCGCGACTGGTCCGAACTTGTCGAACTTCCTCATCTCGCCGTTCCTTGGCGCCGTTGAAGCTTACTCCAACGGTGAATACGAACGGGAAATGCGAGGGTAATAAAAATGGGATTTGTGGATGCGCTTGGTTACGTCGGGTGCGGTTCGGCATGGCAGAATCCGTCACTCGCGCCGCTGTCTCCAAGTCGGAGTATACAGAGGCAGCGTCCGCGTCGGACGGTGTCGTTTCTACATTGCGGTAGTTATTATGCGCGCCGCGCCATAAACTGGCCGCACGAACGGGAGATTTTCAGCGGTTAGTCGTCTAGGCTGGGAAGTTCTTGGGATAGGCTGCACGAGTCGCAACTGGATTCGGAGGATGCACATGAGTGCTCGGTGATCAGAGTCCGGATAGGCTCACAGTGAAACCTCCATCCGAAACTAAAAGTTCTGGCTTTAGACGATGGTCAATGATGACGAGTTCGAAGGCAAACACGACAAAAAAATGTACCAATGGCCCGTGGTTGGGTTCGGCGAAGAAGGTGACAGGTGCTGCCAGTTCCCTCTTAGCGAGAAAGGTGTACATCCCGCGGCTCGCGTCATTCACTTTCGGTGTGGACAATATACTTTTCTGTCGTCCAAATTAGCCCACGCGCCAATGATGGTGTTCCCATCCATACCAACGATATGCCGTTTCCGTTGCAAAGCGGTAATTAAATCATCAAAGAAAGAAATGCCAATGCCTTAGCAGAGGCATCAACGACCGGTGCGTAGGCACTGACGAGGACGAGCCCGAGATCACATCCGTTTTGCATCTCTCGCAACGAGTAGTTGAAACATCACGCAACCCGAGTCTCAAATCTGTTCTTCACCGTTGTCTCGTCATATCCTCGACGAAGAGGAGCTGAGAGTAACGACCATTCGTTGTTGGCCGACATGGCTTTGTTCCTCGGTGGCTTCAAACATGCATGTGATTCCATCCGCTTCCTCCAACGATTGACTCCGTAAAGAAAAAAAAGATTTCCTCGTACATGCCCCCATAAGTACGTCGCCTCCGCAAATTCGCCACCAACTCTTCAGTCTTCGCCACGTTTTCTTAGAAGGCGAATTGACGAAAAACGATCTCGTCATAAACGTTTCCTTCTGCGTCCCCCGGCCATACCCCGTCACGCTGCTCACGTTCCGGCTGCCAACCGACCAGCCCGGGAGGAGAACACGTCCCAAGCCACGCCGGGGAGACCAATGGCCTCGCAAGACGCAGGTTCACCCATAACCGTTCTTCATCGCGACCTACGACAGTCATAATATGTCATGGGGAAGTCGCGGGGAAGAGGAAACCGCGGGGAAGCGGATTTTCCCCTTCAGACTCTCTGCTTCTGATGGCTTCGTCGTCTGATCCTCTGCGAAAGTGCGTCGTCGCCTCGGGATACTACGCGAAAGTGGATGAGGAAAAGGAGTGCTGCTGCGAGGTGAAGGATGAGCGCGTCGCGACAATGGCATCGTGCATCTTCAACCTGAGCAACACGATCGTTGGGTCGGGGATTTTGGGCCTGCCAAAGGCCTTCGCCGACGTCGGGTTGGGCCTCGGAACGTTTTTCATCTTCCTGTTCGGATCCCTCGCCGTGTTCGGGCTCCACTTGCTCGCCGTGTCCTCTGTGATTGCCGGCGACCCGCGCGCATCGTTCCGGTCCGTCGCCGCGCGCGCGGCCCCGAAGTTTACCGCGCTGATCGACGCCTCGGTCGCGATCAAGTGCTTCGGGGTCGCGACCTCGTACCTGATTGTGATCGGCGACACGATCCCCCGAGTTTTGAGGGGTTCGAGGCGTCTGTGGATCCTCGCGGCGACGGCGTCCGTCGCGCCCCTGTCGATGCTCGGGAAACTCGACGCCCTCAAGGTCACGTCGGCGGTCTCTCTAGGGTTCGTGCTGTGGTTGGCTTTGGTGGTCTTTGCGTACCGCTTCAAGGTCGACGAGGAGGCCGTGGGGGAGAAGCGCGTCGTGGCCGAGTTCGACCTGAACGCCGCGCGCTATTTGACCACGTTCGTATTCGCCTTTACGTGCCACCAAAACATCTTCGCGATCGTCAACGAGATCCGAAAGCCCTCGCAGCGCCGGGTGGACGCGGTCATCCTGATCTCCGTCGGCATCGCGCTCTCTCTCTACCTGTGCGTCGCCGTCTCGGGCTACGACACGTTCGGCGACAACGTCGAGGGCGACATCTTGGACAACTACCCCGCCACTTTCGCGATTTCGCTGACGAGATTCTGCATCGCGCTCCTGGTCCTCTTCAGCTACCCGCTCCAGCTCTTCCCCTCCCGCACGTGCGCCCTCGCGCTCCTCGCCCACCTCCGGCGAAAAACACCGCAAGACGAGGACGATGCTGCGACCGCCCTCCGCTCCCGCGTGGTCGCCACCGCCGTCTTCCTTTTGGCCTCCTCGGCTATCGCGGTCTCGGTCCGCTCCCTCGACACGGTCCTCAGCGTCGTGGGGGCCACGGGCTCGACGATCGTGTCCTACATATTGCCGGGGGGGATCTACTACCGCCTCGCCCCGCCGGGCCCCATGCGCACCCTCGCGCTCGGGGTTTTTATCTTGGGCATCTGCATCATCCCCGTCAGTCTCGTCATTATCTTTGTCCCCCCCCAAGACCTTTAAATGATAATAATAAATAGGGGTCGTCGCAATTAGAGCAACGACATTGACTTTAAATTGGTTCATTTTAGCTTAATTTGATCCATATTGGCTTAATTCAGAAACTTAGTTAGATGTGGCTTAAGTAGAGCAAATTATAGCCAAAGATAGAGTAATAAGGACTTAGTTACATCATTTTTTTTTACTTAGTTGGAACCACTTAGTTGGTGCATGATACTAACCCTTGAGTTGATTCTAATTTAATTTTCTAATGCATCAAATTAAGCTAAATATGTCACAGTTAAGTCGTTGTTGTCTGGGTTCCCAGCGGGGTGGCTGTGAGCACCTTGTTCGTGACTTCGATCTCGGTCTTCTTCTTGCGGTTGCCGCCTTACTGGCCCTCGATGGATGCTAGGACGGCGGCCTTGAGAAAACTTTCAAGATGCCTGGCCGTATAGTTGGACTTGGCCTGGGTGGCCGTTGGCATGAAATCCCCAGAATCGAAGGTACGGCGGCCGTGCACGTGCCGGCGGGGCCGTCACACCCGCGTGGCACCTGGAAGACGCGTAAGAGCTCGCAGCCTTTGACCTTACAGACAGGGTCCTAGAGCTCTCGAGAAGGTGGCCGTCTTTCTCGGCTTCCTCGAGGACGTTTAACTGAAAGTCCCGCTTTGATTTGAAGCCATTCCCCACGGTCACCTCGTGGGCGATCTCCCTCATATGAGCCAATTTCCGCGGCTCGCGGCCTTCGCGGCCTTCGAAGTGTCGGTGCAGTCGCGAGACTTGCCTGTCCTCCTAACGGGCCTTTTCCTCCGGTCTTCACCCACCGCCGTCTCGAACGCTAGCTGAATATCGTCTTCGTCGCTGTCCCGAACTCCATCGTAGACCCGAGAGACTCCCGCCGTGCCTCCATGGCGCTCCCACACTCCCCGACATGTCAGCCTCGCGAAGAACAGGCTACGTCGACCTTCTGCAACTTCTTACTACTACAACACGTACTAGGTTTTCGCGGACAATCGTTAGGTAGGAGCGTTGGTTATTCTTCCTGACAATATGCTTTCCACAAGTACTGGTACTAGTAGTAGTAGTTACAATAAGTTGAAGTAGTATTCCTATACTACTAGTCTAGTAATGGTTTTGTTTGAAGAAAGTGCGGTGCACATGGTATCCGTCATCCAGGGTTAGTGCGCGGTGCCACTCATCGTCGCGTCCCAAGACTAAGCGAAGAACACGACATTCTCGTAGTATCCCGCATGAATGAATCGCGAGTCCATCGAAAAAGCCTGCGCGCAGTACGGACATCTCCTGCGCGGGCGGCCTAGCGAGTTTAGTACATAACTTCTGTGACCGCGCCGTGCAGCTTTTGGGGCGGCACGGTTTCGCCGTGCCGCGCGGATGTGACGGGTCGGACAACACGGAAACTGGCGTACGGGTTATTTAGGTGCACGTCCCAACGCTCCAGCTTAGTTTGAACCACTTACCTGGGCTTAGTTTGATATCATTTGAATCAAACTAAGCCGTCGACGTTGCCCCAACTAAGTCATGGTGAAGCTCTAATTAAATTACGGAATAGTTGGATCTAACTAATCCGCCCTTGCCCTAATTGCGATTTCCCCCCCTATTAATAATAAATAACCCCGTGTTGTCGTCGTCGTCGTGGGTGGTGTGGTCGTCGTCAAGAAGAATTGATGATGATGCACCGAGGCCTGCGACGCGTGGTGGTGCGATTTCTCGCCAAGGAAAAGAGTGCCGAGTCGCGGCTCGCCGAGGCCGTCGCGCGGCTCGAGGCGCACTCGCAGGAGTGGACGCTCCTCAAGGTGCGCGAGATGCTCGAGCGGAAGAAGCGATCCGAGGAGGAGGAGGGCGCGGCCGTCGAACCTCTCGAGCACGCGTGGTGGCGGCTCGAGCGGCGGATGCGGCGGTCGCCGAGGCTCGGGGCTTGGGTGACGTCATTCGCGGCGGGGTGGCTCGCGCGATTCGCGGGCATCGTCTCCGACGGACGATTCGAAGAGGGCGCGACGGCGGCGTTCGAGGCTTTGCACGACGCCGTCGCCGAGGGCGACGAGGAGGCGCTCGCGCGGTTCTGCGACGCTCCCCTTGCCTCAAGTCTCGGGGTCGCGCTCCGCGAGGCGCGGGATGCGGGCTTGCGCGTCGAGCACGGCTGTAGGGTTCTCGGGAGACCGCGCATCGCCTGGTGGCGCGTCTTCGTCGGCCTCGAGCGAAGCAGCGCGACCTGGGAGACCCGCGACGGCGCGCCCTCGGTCGTCGACGACTGGTGTGCCCTCGACGCGCGCGCGGGGGTCGGTTTGGCTTTGGTTCTGCCGCGAGACGAGTTTGGCGACGTCGAGACCGCCGTCAAGACTAATTCCGTCAACGCCGTCTACAACTGCGTCTCGCAGGCGATGGACGATCACACCGTCTCCTTGCAGGCGGCGGTCGACTTTCCCAGCGTCCGCGAGGCCCTCGTCGCCTGGACCGGCGACGGCTCCAAGGCGGGTGACTACTGGTCGGGATCCACCGCCGGCTACGTCGTCACCCACCGCCAGCTCATCTTCGAGACACCCGCCTATCGCAAGGGTACGGCCGTCGACGAGCCGGAATGGCGCCTCGTCGACGTCGATGGTCTCATGGACGGCGGCGCGCCCTACTGGCGCCATGCCATCGTTCCTTCCACCTAGCTGCTTCTTCTTTCCATCCAGATATCTATCTCTCTATCTCCCTATCGCCTCTCTATCTCTCTATCTGGCCCCCCTTCTTTTTCTCTCTCTTCTGGGCCGCGGGGCCGACGTCTGGTCCCACCTCTCCGACGACTCCTCGAGTGTCCCGAACTTGCCGACGACTTACTTCGCTATGTGTCTCCTTCCCGACGTGGACCCCATTCTTCGTTCTACTCTACGACGACGACCTCGGGGCCTTCGAATCAGATTCTCCCCAAGCAAGAGCGCTTTGCTGCTGTACCCCCGCACCTTCTTCTACCCTTACTTTTACAAATAGAAATTTTCGTATCATCTTTTTCTGACGACGACGGCTTTCAAACAATATTTTATAACGGTCGTGGTGTTCTCACATAAACGGATCAAAAAGCTTTGCCACACCATTCTCCGGTAAATACCACGACTCCCAAAATTGCCACTTAATGACAGACGTCACATACCGAGGTTTTCTAGATCCCAGAGAAAAATTAATCTGCTGTGGCAGAAGCGGAATCGTAAACGTACTCGCTGCATAAGCTAGTGAAATTTTACGACCAGGCGACAAAAAAGGGAGCAGACCGACAGGGAGATGAGGTCGGCGCTCGGGTTCGTGTTGTGTGTCGCCATCGCGAGCGCGCGGCTCCGAGCGCAGAACGACGTGGGAGGGTCCCTCATCGCCGAGGAAGCCCCCGAAAAAATCGAGAGCGCGGCCCCCGCGACCGTTGAGGAGGAGGGGGCCCGCGTAGCGCGCATGTATCAGGCCGAGTTTGAGGCGGCCGACAACGTCGACACCGATCAGCACCGCCTCCTCTTTAGCTTCGACAACGAGAAGCGTCGCCTCTTCTCCTTCGACAACGAGCAGCGTCGCCTCTTCTCTTTCGACAACGAGCAGCGTCGCCTCTTCTCTTTCGACAACGAGCAGCGTCGCCAGCTCTTTTCCTTTGACAACGAGGGCGAGCGCCGGAAGTTATTTTCTTTCGACAACGAGCGCCGGAAGTTATTTTCTTTCGACAACGAGCGCCGGAAGTTATTTTCTTTCGACAACGAGCGCCGACAGCTTTTTTCGTTCGACAACGAACGCCGACAGCTGTACTCCTTCGACAACGAGCGCCGGAAGCTATTTTCCTTCGACAACGAGCAGCGTCGCCAGCTCTTTTCCTTCGACAACGAGCAGCGTCGCCAACTATTTTCTTTCGACAACGAGCGTCGCCAGCTGTTTTCCTTCGACAACGAGCGCAGACAGCTCTTCTCCTTCGACAACGAGCGCCGCCTCTCCGAAGAGGAGGATGTCGCTGTCGCCGAGCTCAAGTACGAGGCCTAAGTTTCTCTACAAGTTCGAGCCACGCTCGCGCGTCGCTCGCCGACCGACCAACCGGCGTTTGAGGTGCCACCCGCCTAAAATCACGGTTTAACCACGTCTCCCTTCATCTTTCGCCAAGCATTCATTTCTGAAGTATTTTCACCGCGCCCTATTGATCACGTTACTTGCGCGCCCTGCTCACAACAAATCGCTATCGTCGTCCACGACGTTGCCCCCCCCCTTCTCATCGTTTCCACCCAGCTTATAAAACCTAGAACACCATCATATCCTTAAAATCATCATTAGGGGCGCGCACCACCACCATAAACACCACCTGTAGAGCCGTTTGCTTGTGACTCCTTAATCCTGTCGATGTTGTCGTCCAAGCAGCCAACCACGTGCTTGAAGCACGGTCCTTCGATTCTGTGTCGAAAAAAAAACAGAGTCTCATCTTTCTTCTGTGGCTGGGATATCTTTGTTGTTTTAGAAAACCGGAATCGTTGAAGCCTCATAGAGGCGAAGAATTCGAGAAACGGCCCTTCGAAGATAGGTAATTCGCGCCTCGTTCTACAGTCTGTTACCGTTGGTGCGGCCGATTCTTCAAGCAGATGGCAAACGCCGGAGCCCACGCCCGCGCAAGCGGTCTGGCGAAGCGCCGCTTACCGTTCGCGCGGAGAGTCTCGTCCGCGTTGTTTCTCGTGTGCGTGTCGAAGATGATCGGGACGGCCGGAGTCGAAGCAGCGCTGTGTTGCTACCTCGACCGAGCCCCCAGGAGCAGGAAGCAGGAAGCGGCGCTCGCGACGCGTTGACTCTGTCTTCTCTGACGACCTGGTTGTGTGCGTCGTCCGCTTCGTTTCAGCCTCAGGCCGCTGCGCGCCGCGTCTGAGCTGACCGCATGCTGGCTACAGAAAGTCGTCGAACAGTGCGCGCCTGGTCTGCCATCTCCCAAGGAGACAGACAACAAGATGGCACGTGGGTGTCTCGCCCGTTTTCGTGTCGCGGACACACAACTTGGTTGTGAATACTTCCTGCGGCGGTCAACCCTGCGAAGAAGTCTGGGCGACGAGGAGACCAGAGTCGAGGTTCCCATCGAACGACACCCTTGTAGTATATGAGGTCCATCGCAGACACCGCAGTTGAACTCCCTCCACGCTCCGGCCCAGGACGATGCGTCTCTACGCGGCCTGTTTTTTGTTTCGCCCACTGTTGTGACAGAGGCGGAGGTGAAGGTAAGGGCGGTCGTCGGGCGGTCGGCGCCTAAATCAAGGTCAGTCAACGACGACGACGACGACGACGGTCGTTGCCTGGAGATTCTCGGCGCGATAAGGAGGAAGGTGTGGTACTTGGTGATGTCTGTCACCCGCGGTGTGGACGACGTAGAGCTCATGCTCTCGCCCGGGGAGATGGTGGGACGGTAGGGGTGAGCTGGCACGGCGAAAAAAAAAAGCCGCGCCCGCGGCGGCGGCGGCGCCGGTTGTTTTCTTTATTATCATACTGTTATAATAATAATAATAATAATAATACGACAAGAAACAAGAGGCCAAAAAAAAGTGCACGTTAGCGCTTGGTCGGTCTGTCCGAATGGTCGGGGGCCACGGGCTTCGGCGGCACGGGGGCTCGGAGATCGGGGGGCTTGGAGAACTCGAGGTCGGCGAGCCACTCCTGGTCGAGCTTCTCCTGTTCGGTGAGGGGCTTGGGCGCGGGTTCGTCGGGGCCACCGGATCGGTCGCGGGGTCGGCGGCGGACGACAGCGGAACCGGAGGCACCGGAGCCGAAGCCGCCTCCGGAAACCCCAAAGGCGGTGGTTCCATTGCGCGGGTGTTTCGAGGGTTCTCGCTCGAGTTTGTCGATGTTGGCGAGGGCGCGGCGGGCTTCGACGCAGTTTTTGTCGACGGCGAGACAGCGGTCGAAGCAGGCGCGGGCGTTCGCGAGGTCCTCGAGGGAAACGTGAGCGAGGCCCGAGCGGTAGAGGGCCTTGATGTCGTCGGGCCTCGCCTGGAGGACGGAAGCGCAGTCGTCGAGGCATCTCTGAAAGTCGCATCGTTTGAGGTCGCAGGCGGCGCGGTTGAGGAAGAGCGCGAGCTTGAGGTCGGCGAGTCGAGCCTCGTCGCGGCGAATTTTTTTTTTTCGACGGTCGTCATCGGTTTCTTTGGGCTCGCGGAACTGGGGGGGAAGGGTTTCGGGGTCGATGAAGTCAGTCGCCGAGGTCCGACGCGGGGGTTGGCGCGACACGAGGGCGAGGGTCCGCGCGACGTCCGCGCCGGCCGCGACGGCCGCGAGGGCGTCCGAGTAGCGTCTGGCAGCGCGCGAAAACGCCTTCACCTTGAAGTGGCTGTTGCCGAGGGCCTTGAGTCGCAGCGCGTCGTCGAGGGGCCCCTGGGCGTCGTCGGCGAAGGTGGTGGTCGCGTCTTCGCGGCGGGACCCCAGGAGGGCGCGTCGGGTCGTCGAAGCGAAAAGCGGCTCGAAATCGACGAGCTCGAGGCGTGCGACGAGGGGCTTCGAGAAGACCGAGGCGGGGAGGCTCGAATAGGCTGCTGTGGCGTAGTGGAAGGCGAGGATGTCGCGGGGGCGCGCGTGGGCCGGGGGATCGGCCGAGGGCGGCGTGCGGACGAAGGCCAAGTCCGACGAGATCGCGACGTCGGCGATCTCGCCGCGCGCCATCGTCTTGACGGCATACTCGATGCCCGCGCAGAGCGGCACGCGGAGGACACCGCCCGCGATTGCCGCGTCGGGATCGTCGTCGAGGGTCCAGGACGCGCTCATCGAAGAAGACGACGACGACGACGACGACGAAACTTCCGCCGCGGCGCCGCCGTAGGCGCACGCGACCGCGCCGTCGTCGGCCTTGACGACGCCGCGGACGACGACGACGTCGCAATCGCGCGGGCGTATCCCCTCGCCGCGGCGTACGACCTTTTTCGTCACCGCGCCGAAGCGGTCGGGTACGCAGTCCTCGGTCTCGGTCCACTCCTCGGTGCGGAGGGTCACCAGAACGGCGCGGTCGAGGCCGAGGTAGGCTTGGGCCGCGCGCGGCGAGAGGTAAGCGATGCTCTCCTCGCCGAGCTTCGAGGCCTCGACCAAAAGGCGCTCGACGTAGTCGTCGTCGCGGCGCTTCGAGGGTGCGGTCTCGCAGACCGATTTCCGGCGCTCCTCGGGGGCTACGACCCGCGCGGACGCGAGCGCCTCCAAGTCGAGTCCGAGCGCCGAGACCGACGTCTCGGCGCTCGGTCCGTCGTCTCTTAACCGGCGGTCCAGGTCGTCGTTCGCGAACGGTGACTCGCCCTCCCCCAGATCCTCCTCGCGCGGCCAGACCCACTCCGGGGGCTGCGGGGCGTAGACCGTGCGCCGGTAGACGACGTCGCAGCGCGGCGTCGCCGGAAACCCAAAACCTTCTCTCGTCACGCGCCGCAGCACGTGGCCCGGCCCCAGTCCACCCGAGATGTCTTGCGCGCCGCCCTCGACCGCGCGCACGGCCTTGAGCTCGAGGCGCACCTGGACGCCGTCCTCCACAGCGACTCCAGGAAACGCCCGACCCATCATCATCGCCCGTCGGCGATCCGCGTCGAAGCGGTCGTCGCCAAACGCGAGCGAGGCCGCCGCCTCGAACTCGGCCGTCTCGCCCTCGCCGAGGCTCGCCGCTGCCGCGGAGAGCACCTGCGGCACCGCGAGGGCGCCCACGACGAACCGCACCGGCCCGGCCGCGACCTCGACCCCCCCCGTCGCGAGCGACGCGACGCACGACACCTCGTCGCCGTACCTCGGTTTACGACGACCGCCGGGACCCCTCGCGACGGCCCGTACGCTCTTCTTCCGCAGCCGACCGTCCCCGAGCACGTCCACGTGCGTCGCCGCGGTCCGCGCCGCGCGCTGGCTGGCGAGCTCGGGGGGTATCTCGTCCGCGGCCGCACCCTGCTTGGCCAGCTTATCGAAGTACTCGGGGTCCGCCATGCACTTGGCCATCGTCTCGTCGAACTCTCTCCGGAGCTTCTCGGCCTCCTCCTTGGCCACCTCGGGGTCCCACCACTCGGAGATGTCGCTGCGCCGCCCGAATTTGGGCATCGACCGAGACGACGCCTTCATCGACGACCACCAAGTAGTAGTCGGGGTAAGCTTTTGATATGCTGTTTCTTCAACGGTGCGCGAGCATTCGTTGTCGTGTACTGTAAAAATTGGGACAAAATTGGGACATACGGACATAAGACGCCGGTTTTTGAGCCGGTTGAGCATAATATTCATGGACGCACTCGACGCCTGGGAGGTAGTGAGCGCCGTGTCCGAGTTCTCGTTGGTGGATGACTTGGACGAGACGCTCTCGATGGTGTCGGTGTCCACGGCGACGGGGTTCCCCGCGCTCCCGCACGCGGTCGCGGTCGAGGAGGACGTCGTCTCCCAGGCCTCGACCGCCATCCCGATCCTGAGCTTTAAGGAAGCCCTGCTGCTGGGGGGCGGCGGCGTCGCCTCGACCAAGGCGATCGCCTTACAGCGCGCCAAGACGCGCCTCGGCCGCATCGAGCGCAAGCCGCGCAAGACCCGCGTCGTCGACGCTTTGGACGTCGACGACTTTGACCCGACTGAAGAGTACTGGACGAGGAAGGCGAGGGGAGCCCGGCTCCACCGCCTCCGCGCCCCGCGCGCCGCCCTCTGCGTGCCGATCCCCGAGGAACCCGCGGACCAAGAAGGCTTCGACGACTACTACGCGAGCGACAGCGACTCGTGAGCGAACACATACAGCTCTGCCCAGAGAGAGAGAGAGAGGGAGAGCGGCCTGCCTGCCTGCCTGCACACATACTATATCCGCGATGACGTCCCTCCCTCCCTCCCTCCCTTAGCGACGACGACAACAACAAGAACAAAATGACGGGTCGCCACGCTGTCCACACCCTACTACATACATAATTTTTTATTAATAATACGACGACGGGAATAACAGCCAATCTCACGCCTGGCCCGAGGAGACGATGACCGTCGCTGGTCGGACGAGGAAGTCGTTGACCTTGTAGCCGGCCTCGAGAATGGCGGATATTGTGTCGAGGGGATATTCGGGGGAGGGCTGGTAGAGGGCGGCGGAGTGGATCATCGGATCGAAAGGAACGCCGCAGTCGTTGATCGCGGTGACCCCGAGTTTCTCAAAGGCCTCATCCAAGGTCGCAGATATTTCGTCGTAGCGCTCAGCAAGGGCGGTCTCCTCCTCGGTCTTGGGAACGTATTGCTTGGCCCTCGCGAAGTTGTCGGTCGCGGGGAAAATCAACTCCAAGATCTGGGCCTTGTCGGTCGTCTCGGCCTGCTCCCGTTGCTGCCTCTCTCGCCGTTTGATGTTCGCGAACTCGCCCTGCATCTTCTCGATCTGCTGGCCCCACTCTTCCCACTCGGTATCGCGGAGCGCGTTCTGCTCGGCGATCGATTCCTCCAATTCGGCAACCTCCTTCTCCAGGACCTCTATCTTCTTCTTCAGGAACACGGGAGAACTCGTGATGTCGTCGGTCGCCTCTGCGGGAGCTGGGGCCTCCTCCGCGGTGGGTGGGGCCTCCTCCTCCGCGGCGGCTGCTTCCTCCTCGGGTTTTTCTTCCATTGCTGCTTCCTCGGCTTTTTCTTCAATTCTGGGCGCCTCCTCCGAGGCCGCCGCTCGGATCTCCACACGTCGCGCGAGACCCGTCGACTGGAGGGAGACCCCGCTGAACCGCACCGAAGGTCGCCACCCGTGGAGGGCGTAGCCCGCAGCCACGGCCAAAACAAGGATCATCGCTATTGTTGAAGTTTTTCTTTCGAACAACACTAAACAATTTTGACTTTGATTTTGGGGGGGGCGAAAATTTGAAGAGATCGACAGCTGATCGGGCCGCTGGATTCGGAGTATCGCGTCGCACTCATGGTAGAGTGCGCCGCGGCGGCACGGCAAGGTCAATCAATATGTCCGTCGACGCGCCCAGGCCAATCATTCATTAATTTAAATGGACGCACTGTCGTCCCCGGCTTGAGCGAAGGCTCGAACCGATCGATCAATGGGGTGTATGCACACATGTTGATGCACATAATCTTGTGACATGTCCGTCTTTTCCTTGGACGATGAGACGCTGTCCAGCGCAGCCGCTGGAGCGCCCCATCTCGGAGAAATAAGCCCACTCGTCGCCGGTGCTTCCGACGACGGCTTCAACACCTTCTAGCGCGGCCACCCGCTGCTAGTGTGCGTTGCAACGCCAGCGGACCGGCTGGCCGGCACCCGAAAGAGGATAGCCCGAGAGGAGGTGCCCGAACCCAAGGATCTTGACGAAACTGACGACCGGCCGCGACAATGACGACGACGCCGCGTCTCTCAGGCCGCTCCATAAGCCTCCTCGATCGAGAAGTTGGTTGATCTTGCCACACACCTCTCCCGTGGGGGAGCACCTCCTGGAAGAGAGGAATGAAGAAGTGAAAAGAGTTAGGGGTTGGATGATGCTCTCCGAGACGTGCTTTGTGTAGCTTGGGCCAAACCAACAAGATGTTCATGAGATAGAGCTTGCGAGAACCCCTGTCAAAGCCGGAAGCCCCCCCAGACCAGATCAGATCGTCGTCGTCGGCCATCACAGCCCCGTAGCAGAGCGCCGGAAAGGGGGCACGTGCCGTGCGGACCCGCGACAGTAATAAGTTGCGGCGTCAGAAAATTACCACAGATACTGTGAAGAATATCAAGTTAGAAATCGAGTCTCGGGTTCAGGCTCTCCCCCCCGAGAAGAAAAGGTAGTAGGTGTTCTTCTCCGCGTTTTCATCATCATCATCGTCTTCTTTTTCTTCTTCTACATCGTCTTCTTCATACTCTTCCTCTACATCGTCTTCTTCGTCGTCTTCTTCTGCATCAACTTCTTCTTCTTGTGCATAATCATCATCATCTTCCCCTTCTTCTTCTTCGACATCATCGGCGTGCAACCCGAACGGGAGGCGCGCAGACTCGTCCATGACAAAGTTTTCCCAGGTCAAACGAGCCATCTGCGGGCTTGTTTCGGACGATTCCATGTCCATGGAGAAGCTGACCATCGCGAAGAAGCCCGCCTTGTGCGCGGCATTCCAGTCGGGAAGGAGTCGTAGGCGGTCGGGCGAGACGACGCGGTGAATGTAGAGCCTGACAGCGCTGGCGAAGTGAGAGGGGTGTAGGGAATTGAGGAAGGGGATGTGGCCGTAGCGGCGGCGGAGGAGGCGCAGCATGTTGGGAGGCGCGTCGTCACTTCCGAGCAACCACGCGGCCGCGCGCGCCTTGTCGTCGTTGCCGACTCGCGTCGCCGCCTTTAGCCTGGCCAGCCGCAGGCCCTCGAAACAGCGCACCAAGGAGTCGGGCCCGAAAACGTCCACGAGGTGGTCGTTGCGGGCTAGCAAGCTCACAAACAAGCCCGTCTGGAAGCCGGTGAAGACGTCCTCCCAGTCCGAGGCCGAGGCGGGCGACGTCGTCGTCGGCACCTCGATCATCCCTTGCGCCAACATAAAGTCGATCATGCCGCCGCGGACTCGGGCGGGGTCGACGCCCCTGGACTCGAAGCCAGCCGCTGCGACGTCGACGAGCGCGTCGAAGCTGGCGGACCACACGTCGGCAACGACGGAGAAATCGTCGCCCGGGACTCGGTCGGCGACGACGGCCCGGCCGCGGGTTACGAGCGCGGAGACAACTTTCTTCGGGAGGTCTTCGTCGTCCGTCAGGGCGCACCGGCGCACGAGCGCGAGAATCTTAGGGGGCACAGCGGGGTTACCCGGGAGCCCGTCGGCGAGCGCGCGCACGTCGTCGTCTAAATTCGCGTTCGGGTTCGGGAGATTAGAATCTTGCGCGAGGAGGGTGGCGAGCGCGGCGAAGCGTTGGACGACGTGGAACCACGCGGCCGCCTCGAACTGCGTGCGAACGGCGATGGAAATGCCGTCCTTGGCGCGAATGAGGGTTTCGGCCTCCCGGAACCACGGGGCCCTCGCGCGCGGCGGCCACAGCGTCGCGAGCATGCGCGCGACGCGCAGCCGCAAGCTCGACGCGTGCTTGGAATCGTCGGCCAGGTCGCGCGCGACGACCTCGCAGAGCTCGCGCCTCAGGGTCGCCAGCGAGGTGAACTTGCCGGCGCCTTTCATCACGGGGACGGGGTCCTCGGCGTTGACGAGCTCGCGGTCGCCGAGTTTTCGCGCCGCGTCGAACACAAAAATTTCGCGCTTGTCGAAAGCGAGTCGCGCGTACGCGAAGGCGGCCTCCGCCTTGCGCGCTATGGCCTTGAGCCGGAGGGGTATCGCGTCCGCGACCTCGAGGGCGCCGACAGCGCGCTCGTACGCTTCCGTCAGGATCTCTGCGAGCCCCGCTCGCGTCGTCCGCGCTTTTTCGCGCGCGTGGCTTAGCGCCGCCGCCGCCGCGTTGCACAGGACCGTCGCTCGGAGTGGCCGCGCCTCCTCGTCCCCGAGGACGTCGAGCGCCCGCGCGTACATCTCGCGCGCGCTCAAAAAATCGCCCCCCTTGAACAGCGCGTTCCCCTCGTCCTTGAGCTCTGAGGCCGGCTTCTCCTCTGCGGTCGTGCTGGTCGTGGTGCTACTGCTGCTGTTGCCCTCGACCTCGGCCGTTGGCGCCGCCGATGACGTCGACTCCAAGTCGGGAGGACCGGCGCCGTCGTTGTCGCTCGAGATCGCCGCGCCCGGCTGCTCGGGCGCATCATCCGCCGAGGTCGCTGAATCGGCGGTGGCATCCGCCGGTGTCGCCGGACAATCCGGGTCCGATGTCGGCGTCCGAAGCCGCGCCACATCCAACGAGACACGACCCGCCACAACTGGCGGCGGCGGCGGCGGCGGTTCCGCGACTGCAGGGTGCGGGGGAGGCTCCGGGGGCGCCTCTGGTGGTCGAGACCGAGGTCCTTTCTTTCGAGGCATCCTGTACTTACTTACAAGCGGGTTTGCGCATAAAACCGATTGCTAGTAAACGCCGCCGGCCGACAGAGTCGGCGGCAGCATGCGTACGACCTACGGGCGAGGCCCGTCCTCTCTTCGCCTGCCCCACGCCTCGGCGATGACCCCGACTAGGTCCCGCGTACCTTATCTCCGCCCGTCAGGCACATCCCTCATACCCCACAAACCCACCCACATCCTTCATGCTCCCCACACACACCCCCCTCTTAGCAGTCGACATTTAAAGACAGAGTCGTCGGAAGGCGTGTCTAGGGCGGAGCGCGAAGCTTCGAATGGGGCTCGGCGGACCCGGGAACGTGGTGATATCGTGCTTTCCGTCCTCCGGGGCGGCGATTTTGCGACTTCGGGAGGGTTTTCGCATACACAACTCCTCCATACCACCCGATTTCGAAGAGGATTCGCGTGCGCGGCAAACATCCCCTCCCGATCACCTTCGAGAAAGTGGCATCGTGAAACGCGGCAGATGTGTACTAAAGTCGTGATATGCTCATGTTTCCGCCTCGTCGAGGCGAGTAAGCTCACTTTGCGGGATATAGCGATGAGCGTGGTGTTCCCGCCCGAGTTTCTGGGTCTGCTTGGCGGCCTCGATGGTGGTGTTGTTGTCCATTTCGGCGCCACCTTGATTTTTGCTGGCGTACGCGAGCTTGTACTCGCGCCCCTTCCGCGAGTAGCGCACGAGGCGAGCGACAGGCAGGTTGGCAGCATCAATGGACTCGAAGATGAGGGTGAGTTGGTTGGCAGTCATCCTCGCCGCAGTGCCGACGTTATGGCGACGGTAGTACTGCTCGGACTTGCCCCACCCGTACTCGACACCGTCACCGGCGAGCTCGGGATGGCACTTCATCGGGGATGAGAGAAGGGGGTGGCCGCGGTCCTCGACGAGCTGCTGGAGGAACTTCATTTCATCCTTGAAGTCGGTGTAGTTCGCCAGGATTGATTCTGCTTGGACTGGTGCGGTCGAGCGAACTGCAAACTACGAACAGCTGCGGCGAGGCCCGGTGGGAGCTCCGAGTGAAACCGCCGCGGCCGCGCGCGCCTTCTTCGCTGGCGAACCGGCACAGGGGCCCTCCTCGGACTCTTTCTTATTCTTTTTGCGACCGGCAGCGTTGGCCTTGAGCTCACGCGTGAGGCGATGCTCGTCGACGAGCAGGACGGCTTCCGCGACAGCGTCGTAGACACCCACCTTGACGATCTCGGTCCTTCCTCGCTCCAGCTCTCGCTCGTGGTAGTCAAAGCACACGAAATACTTCCCCGCGTGCTTGTGCGACTTCGAGTACTGCCCCACGCCCTGCCGGGAGTGCGTCAAAAGAGTTCTCTCGTGCCTTTGGAGGCCAGAGCACAGATCTGGTGTACTCCGTCTCTTCACCTCCGACTGCAAAGCTATGATGACGAAAGCCACCTGGCTGCGTGGATGCATCGACGCTGTCCGGACGCGCTCGGACTGCGCGTCAGGCGTCAGACACGCCGCAACGCTTCTCCATTTCCGTGAAATGAGGTAAAATCGGTCCGTTGAGTGTTCTTTTTGAGTATTATGTGCGCCCAGAATGGACGAAAAAGCTTCCCGCAACTACTGAAGATCGTCATCCCTCACGTGTTCTGACGAAGCAAGCCCCCCAAAAGTCGACTAATAAGGGCTATCGATCGGCACCAAGAGACCTGCTGCGAAACTCGATGGTCTTGCCCCCGAAACCCAGTGCCCCAAGACGTCTCCGCTGCCTAAAACTCGTTAATCGGGACATTTTCCAGGCGACCAGGAGCCGATCGACGCCTTTTGAGGCGTACGCGAGAGTGGCCAAGCGGCGTTGGTGGGGCGGTCGATCCTTGTACTGGTAAGGTTTGTGTACACCACGAAGTTCAACGAATCCGCGTTTAGGCTCAGGTAGGCCGTCTACGGCGACCTCGCAGACAATTTCCACGACCCGCAACGGCTCTCCCAGCGCGCCATTCTCACGCCCCGACATGATGTTGTCGATTCTGTCAACGCGCGCATGGCCGCGGCCTTTCTCGGTGACGAGGCGACGCGACGGAGTTCTTTGCGGCCGACGAGTTTGGGTCGGAAGACGACGCCTCGCTCTTCCCAGTCAACTTTCTCAACTCCCTGACAACACGAACGGCATGCCGACTTTGAGCACGAGCTTAAAATTTTCGCAATCTCGACCCATCGCACGGCCACTGCGACGGCACCGCGCGTATCATCGATCGGATCGTATCGACTCGCCAAGGCTCCTCCGACTCGCCTTTTGGGTGAAGAACGGTGAGAAAAAACCCTCATGGTCCCGCGCGTCACCCTCACCACGAAGCAGGGCGAGCTCTCCTTCGATCTGCGCCGACGCCAGTTTCCCTCGCGGTCCGCGTTCGCCATAACGATCAACAAGCTATGGCCAGACTCTCCGCGAGGTCCTCTTGCTCAAGCCCGTCTTCGGCCACGGCCTGCTCTACGTGGCTCTATTGCAACATCGCCCCCACGAGCTCCGCAAGCACTTCGTCATTCGGGGGCTTTCGGAGGCAAAAAACGGGAGCTCGGATCGACTTCGCCCGCTGCTTGCACCGACATGGTCGCAAGTCTCCGTCGTCGGCGAGGCCCACCGAGAGGTTGGTAACCCCCAGGACGCGGCTGGCAGTCCGCCTCAGGGTGCTGCTCTTGCCGAAACAAATAGAATAAATAAAACTCTGGATTTCAGAGAGTGGGTGGGTGGGCCCAAAGTGCGTGCGTAATATAAGTCTAGCGGCTTATTCTTCTGCTCACGAACCCCGCTCTGAAAGGGAGGGAAGCGCCGCGTGCTTGAGATGGCGCCACATGGCGTCGCGACCTCTTCTGGTGGTCGCAGAGGTGACGAGGATGGGGATGTCGCGCGCGAGGTCGTCGCCGAGATGCTCGGCTAGGTCGGCGCGGAGCGCGTCGTGGGCGTCGGGAACCGCGTTCTTTTTGGCCTCCCTCTTGTCGGCCTTGGTGAGGACCAGGACGTAGCGGAGCGGCGGCCCCTCGCGGCGCGCGAGGGATCGCTTGACCATGGCGAAGATGTCGCGGTCGACGGGCATGGGGCCGCAGCGGGAGTCGACGAGGTGAAAGGCGAGTGCTGCCTGGTCCCTCGTCGCGAGGTACGCTTCCAAGAGGTCGGCCCACTCGCGGCGCGCGGCCTTGGGGACCTCGGCGTACCCAAGCCCCGGGACGTCGACAAGGTAGAACGAGCCGGGGGGGTCCCACGACGGCGACGAGGAGGCATTCTTCTTCTTCTTGCCGCCGCTGCTTTGTCGTCGTCGGTTGTTTGGTAAGGAGAAGTCGTTGACAGCGAAGTAATTGAACTGCTGGGTCTTGCCGGGCTTCTTGGAGACGAAAGCGGCAGACTTGCGGTTGGCGAGCATGTTGACGAGCGAGCTCTTGCCGACGTTTGAGCGGCCAATAAAGACGGCCTCCTTGAGGTCGTGGGCGGGGAGGGTCTGGAGGGAGACGGCGCCGGCGACGAAGTCGAGGGAGCGCACGGCAGCCTGCGCTACGATCTCGAAGGTGCGGTCGTCGCCGCGCGCTCCGGCTGCTTCCATGACGTCGAGGACGGCGAAGAGCGACGCGAGGGAGCGCGCTTTGCGAGCTTCGACGAGCGTCGGGTTGAAGTCTGCGGCGGGTGAGCCGGGGCACCGCGTTTCGGCGCGGCGCCACCGCTCGATGGTTGCCCGGGGGTCGCGGCCGGATCGCAGGAGGAGGCACGCGAGGGGTCCAAAAACGCGCGCGGGATGCGGCGTAACGCTCGCTTCTTCTTCTTCTTCTTCTTCGAAAAGAGCCGAAGCGAGGGCCAGGACGGCCTCGAGTTCGCCGGCGCGGCACAACGCCCCGGCAACGGCCTTGAGCGCGGGACCCTCCGCGGCGAGGACCTCGCGACCGTCGACGGAGACGCGCGCGGCGAGGTCGCTTCGATCGAGCCGCACGAGTTCGTTCACCGCTTCAACGAGAGTCTCGTTGTCGGCGCGGCCCACGCACGCCGCGATGAGCTCGGCGCGCGAGCCGCCGACCGCGCCCTCGATCAACCGGTCGACGCGCGGCGTCTTCACCACCGGCGGCGGGCACGTCCCCCGCGCGAAGTCAATCGTCCGCCGCTTCTCGCGCCTCGCGGCGCGCTTCGACGACCGCAGCCCAAGCGACGCCGCCACCTTCGATGGCACGTGCAGCTCCATACGCCACACTGGCCGCAGGGCCATGCACGCGCGCAGTAGCAGCACACACCGCATCTAATTGTAAAGGTTTTGAACGACTGATAAAACGAAAAGAAGGGGGGGTGCGAACGAGAGCAAGTTCCTTGGTGTTTGGTGGGTTGTGTGGAGACGTTGAGTGGTGCCTGAAAGGCGGCGGACGTATCCCGAGGCCTAGTCAGAGTCATCGGCGGCCCGCGAGGCAGGCGAAGAGAGGAGGAAACCCGCCCGCCCGCTCGCACGCACGCACGCGCGACGACTTGTGTAAGGACCGGACCTGCCGCCAGGTGGGCCGGGAGGGCGGTAGGGGCACAGCGCGCCAATTAGGTTTCATTAAACACAGTGTTTTAGGTGGCGGTCTGGGCTTGTTGGAGGCCCCCGGACTTGAAAAAGTCGGGAGCGAGGTGGCGGTGGACCGCGTCGGCCGCGTGTCTGAGAAGGACGATGCCGTCGGGGCCGAGGGCCGCGAGCGTGGCCGCGGGGTCGCAAGAGGCGCAGAGGAAGAGGATGAGGTGGAATGCGAGGATATCCCGGAGGATGTGGGCCGCGCAGACGTCGATGAGGTCGCAGCTCGGCAGGGTCCGCGGCTTGTGCTGCTTGTCGAAGAGGACGCGCGAGGCCTTGTGGAGAAGGTGGGTCGCTGCATCGGCGAGGTTCGAGACGGGTGCCACCGCGTGGTTATCGCGGAGGCCAGCGCAGACGAGCCAGGCAGCGTCGACGTAGGCCCAGTAGCGCGCGACCAAGGCGCGCCAGAGCGCGGCGTCGACGAGGTCGCTCTTGACGTCCAAGACGGCGTCCTCGTCAAAGTAGAGGGTGTTACTCTTGGAAGCTCTCCGTTTCGCGAGGACTTTGCGCGCCCTCGAAAGCGCGGGGTGCGGGAGCAGGCACCGGCGGTAGATGTAGATCGCCTTGACGACCGTATAGGGCGAGGCCTCGACGAGCCTCGACCAAATCTTGTGGAGGAGGAGGGAGTAGGGGTCGCAGTCGGGGGACGCGTAGGAATCAAAGTACGCGATCGAGGCCACGATGCTGTCGACGTGCTTGAGCTTGGGCGCCTCCTCGTCGGGCCTCGTACTCTTCAACAGCGCCGCCTCAAAATCCGAGCTCGTGAGCGCCTTGGCCTCGCGGTACCATAGTTGCATCGTCTGCGCGACGCGCGACCGAAGCTTTCCGCGCCCCCCTAACGACGACGGCATCACCACGTTCTCCTTGGCCGAGGCGACGACCGCGAAGGCCCACATCATCATATTCGTGACAACAGCACCGCAAGGGTAACGCTAAGTCAACCGCTGACTCACTTCGTTGCAGTTCAACCCGACGCACGGCATCATCGTCGGCGAGACAATGCTTGGTCTCCTTCTTCTTCTTCTCTTACGGGCGCCGTCCGGCGTTGCGTTCCAGCCCCCCCTTGTCGAGCCGCGACGAGTGACTCCCCAATGCGCCGGGAAGAAGAGCGACGACCGGTTCTTCACGACGGACCTCTCGTCGTCCAAGTCGACGACGATGCCCCGCGACTTGCCCATCGCCCCACCGCCCGGCGAGGACGATCTGGGGAGCGACTTTCTGGTCGACGGTCTCGAGGACTGGGGTGTCGTCGGGCGGCCCGAAGAAGAACAGACGAACCTGCTCGCCGACCTCGATATCGAGGCGATGCGCGCCGAGGTCGAGGTCCGGGATTGGCCGCTCTCGCTCCGCGAGATCTGCGAAAAGGAGCGCGAGGAACACAAAAAAAACTACGCTCGTCACGCGAACGACAGCGGCTCGCCGGAAGTCCAGGTGGCCCTCTTCTCGGCTCGCATCAAGCACGTGACGCAACACGTCATCGACAATCCAAAAGACTTCGCCTCGCGCCGCGGACTTCTCGCGCTCGTCTCCAAGAGGCGCCGCCTTCTCAACTACTACTTCAAAAAAAAACCCCAGGCAGCCGAGCAACTCGTCAAGGATCTCGGCATCCGATTCCGCTTCCGCGCCAAGATCCCCTCCCGGGATGAAAAGTACCGCGAGTTCACCATCCGCGCCAACCGCAAGAAAAAGTAGGCGCCGCCGCCGCCGCCGTTCTCGTTCCTTCCCGTCAGTCAGGTGTTGAGGGTAAACAAACATTCATCCATTAATGGTGTTTTGGCTGAGTCGCGTTCTCGCGAGGCCGACCGCTCGGCGTGAGCCAGCGCAGTGGATCGAGTTCGCGGCGCGGTGGCACCGTGCGCGCGAGGTGTGGTCCTTCGCCACGGTGGAAAGCGCGCGGCGCGGTCTGAATGACGTAGCAGACGCCCTGAGAGCCGACCCGCGGTACGAAATCATCGACGGCGTCCGCGCCGCGACGGTGACAGCGCGCGAGCGGCGTCGACCGATGTGGGCGTCAGTGCGATCGTTCATCATAGGGCGCGCTGCAGCTCGTGGTCGTCGTCGACGCCACCGCGAGTGGGAGGACTGTGGAGCTCGTCGCAAAATCTGCCTCTCCGATTCCCGCCTTCGTGCAAGCACGCCCGCGTCATAGCGACGACGACATTCGCCGCGAGAACCTTTGTTGACTAACGCAGGCCGGGCGGCATCATTGTCGCGATGCTGCTCTGTTGGCTGCCGTTTCCCGACTTCGGCCTCAATCGCGACGTGCTGAGCCGGCTTCGCGAGAAATCGTCTTTTTGGCGGAGTCTGACCCTTTCCGGCGAGGTGGCTTTGAAAACGAGGGCGCAGGTTCAGCACCCGCGAATGCGAGTCTGTCATCTTGCGTGAGTCGGGCGCGCTCGGAGACCTCGCCTCGTGCGTTTCCCCGCAGACCCTGTTTTTCGCGTGCTTCATCTTGGCACCAGTCTGCGCCGCCATGTACGCGTGCGTCGCTCTCGGCATTACGAAGGGAGCGAAATGAGGATGGGTGGAGGAGCAGAATGTTAAGTAACAACAACGGGGCTTCCCTCCATTTCTCGGGGGACTCTCGCGCACTACAAGGATGGAGATGATTGTATAATTTATAAGGTGCATTATCCCTACACAGCACATTTCCGTGCTGCAGAATCAACTGCCGCGCCGGGTTTCTTGACGCGCTTCTAGGGCACCAGTCCGCTTGCGACCCCGTGGAATCCTCTCAGATGGCCTCGTATCTACGTAGTCGGTGCCCAAATGCCCTTCGTCATCAGGCAATTCGTCCTACTAGCGCCTCCCGTGCTAAGTCGCCCTCAAAATCATTGCCCGATTTTATTGTTTTTTTCCAAGGCACGCTTCGTGTGGGCGGTTCTGAAGGCAATTGTCGACGGCCGTTGGCTTTGGGTGTGGCCTTTTTTTCGTCGCCTCTGGCGGCGCCGCATAATACGCGCATTCCTCGTTCGGACTAGTCCAGCATCTCCTCCTTACACTTTGACGCGTTTCGGCGGCGGACGAATGCTGTCTTGGATGCAGGCAGACGTCGATAGTATAGTCGGTCGGTCGGTCGGTCGGTCGGTCGGTCACAACTTTGCCGTTTGTCGCTTCCTCGTGTGTCCGTCAATCAGTCAGTCAGTCAGTCAGTCAGTCAGTCAGTCAGTCAGTCAGTCAGTCAGTCAGTCAGTCAGTCACTTTGAATGAAATAGTGAAAATGGAAAACCCGGCAGCACACTTTGGTGTTGTATTTATTTCCACGCGGCACGTTTACGAAACAACATTATTGATTGCCCCGTGGTTTATTTTTGTTCGTTCGATCCGGACGACGTAGGCTAGACAAAAGCTATGATGTGCGGGTAAAGTGACCGAAGCGCATTATCGGAATCCAACGGACGTGCGGTCAATGTAAAAAAACCGTTTCTGAATAAACAAACCCAGTAGATCGATCCAACACGTATAATTTTCGATAGTTTTCGTGTAGAGATACGGGTAAAAAAGGGAAAAAGGGTCGTCGTGTCGCATGAACGCGTGCTGGTGAGCAGACCCGCCGTGTGCGTTCGTAAGTAGTTGGTCGCGTTTTCGATGATTCGAAGAGCGGTGTTGTGGTTGCCGTTTGTGGTGGCGCGGGTACACACCGAGGAGAAGGTGCTGAACGATCATTGGGCGAACTTGTCGGCGCCGCACATCAAGGACCGGGAGGCTCTCTACGTGCCGTCGGAGCCGGGATGGTTGATCGGGAAGGGTCGGAAGGTGGCCATAGTGGACATAGGGATGCCGAAGAACGACTCGTTCTTTTGGTGCACGCGGGTGGGCGCGGCGGCGAAGGTCGTGTTCGAGATCGACACGCAACTGCCCGGACAACCGGTGCGGCGGGACATGCCGAAGCATCTGAACAATTGCAGCGACCGGCGATCGCTGTTCGAGCGGCCCATGATTTCGAATCACTTGACGAAATCGATTATTTACGGGTACTATGCGCCGAGCGCCGAGCCCGACCGGCTCGCGGCGCCGAGCGTTCCGGCGGGGATGGCGATCGCGACCGGCGTGCAGTTGGTGTCGATCGTGTTCCGGAAATGGCTGTACGTCCACGAAGCCGAGAAGCACCACGTGCGCAAGCGCGCCGATATCGACACGGAGTCGGCGCTCACGTATCTCGAGTCTTTAGTTCGGGCGTCGACGTGGCTCGTGCTTCACGCGAAAGAGCATCAGATCTGCAGCGTCCAGATCTCGGCCGTCGACGGGCTCAGCGTCGAGCCCGACTGGTACGCCAGGCTCTCGCAGCCCGCGTACGAGCGCTGGGAGCTCAACACGCTCGAAATAAAGCGCGCGGGCGTCTGGGCCTCGGCTCCCGCCGGCAATCAGGACGTCAAAAACGAGAGCGCGGTCTTTAATTGGCCTGCGAGCGATCCCAACGTCATTGGCGTCGGCTGCTATTCCTACGACACCCAGACGATCGTGCGCCAGCGCGGACCGGGCCTTGATATCTTAGTCGCGTCGATGGAAGACCACCCGCCGACCTCCTACTGTAACACCCTCGCCGTCGCCACCTCCGTCACCGTAAGAGACATCTGCGAGGCCCAGTGCGCGCACATCAGGCACCATCCCGGCTGTTCGGCCGCCTTTACCCTCTTTGCCATGCAGTACACGGGCATCGTCCTCCCGGATCCTCGCTCCTCCCTCTCTTTCTTCGCCCTCGTCCCTGATCGCCTCTTTGCCTACGTCAACTCCTCGCAAGTCTGCGACGATGCCCACCAGCTCCTCAGAAGCCCCGTTGCGAGAGAGGCGCTCTTGGCCAGGCTCCCCTTTCGCACTGCCTACTTTGCTGCCAGCGACTGGGGGCCCTAACGCGGTATTATCATCTCTTGCCTGCCTGCAGCTGACTAACCGACCAGCGGAAGTAGTAAGATATTATTACTAGTCCTTCCATCATCCTTATTCATCGCCAAGAAGAGGTAACATCTTCCCCCCTTGCTGCTCGTTGGCTCACCACGCCGCACTCCGGGAGGTCTCCTTCCTCCCCCCGGGCCGGGAGGGTGGGTGGCACCGCGGAGGAGGAGGAGGAGGAGGCAGCGAGAAGGGACGCGTCGTCGAGCGACGACGAAGGAGCCGGCGGGAGCTCGAACAAGGCCAGGAGCGTGCCGAACACAAAGGAGGCCGCGACGAGGGCCAACTGGGCGGCGTAGGGACAGCGTCGCGGCGGGAGGAGCGCGTAGCCGGCGCACCAGCCGGCCGACTGGACGAACTTGTACAAGCCGACGGCGCGCGAGGTTTCGGGGCCCGAGTGCGCGTAGAGCTTGTCGATGACCCAATAGCAATAAGCCTGGACGTACGAGTCGGAGAAACCCCAGAGTGCGAACGCGAGGGTGGGGGCGAGCCAGTCCAAGGGGGGGTCGGCGAAGCCGACGGGGATCGTCAAAGCGCGCTCCACGTAGGCTGCCAGAACAAATGCCGGGGTTGCGGTCGCGGCGAAAATCTCGAGGCCGCGGACGGCGCCGGCTCGCGGGGGTCTCCCCCGCGCGTCGAGCGTTCGACCGGCGCAGACTCCGGCGAGAACGGCGGCGGCGTAAAAGACGGCCAGCTGCAGGCCGACGATTCGGGGGTGGAAGGCGCGGTCCCCAAAGCCGTTGAGCTGGTAGGGCTGGTTAAACCCCGAGTACCAAAAGAGTGGCGCGAGGGTGGCAGCTTTTTTCGTCGAAAACAAGCGGAGAGTCTTTCTCGCCTCGGAGAACCGCGCCTCGTAGTCGCACGCGTCTTTGGCGTCCTCGAGCCACGAGGTTGCGAGTCCCCCGGCCATAATAAACGCCGTAAAGGCGACAAATAGCGCGGCGTTCCCGCCAGACGCGTCCGATAGGTAGAAGAACGTTCCCAAACCGCCAGCTATCGCCGACGCGTTGAAGAGCGCCCAAAAGACCGCAAAATGCGCCCCAACCTCGCGCGTGTCGGCGGCTGCGATGTCCAACATGAGCCGCCCTTGCGCGGTCCAGAGCACGGCGGCGCCGAGGCCGTTGAGCGCGCCGCCGCCGACGACGAGAGCGCGAGACCACCCGGCATCGCCCACGACCGCAAACACCAACGCCGCCGCCGAGAACGCCGCGTACCCAAAAACACCCAGCCCGAGCGCTCGCTTCGCTCCGTACGCGTTCACGATGCCTGGCGCGCCAAAGCAGCTCAACGTAAACACTGCGTACAAAGTCGACAGAGCGTTCGACGCGAGCTCCGCGCTCAGGAGGATCGACGCGTACCCCTGCAGCGTGTAGTACGCGGCAAATACGAGAAAAAATATCGATCCCATCAACACCGTCTGCGTCATTGCCCCACCCGCGAGGCAACCCTCAGACCTCTGATTCACGAACCAGGCCATCATCTGATATAAATACACTCGAAACAATTATTCCGTTGTGACTGCGTTTCTGTCAAGGGTGCTGCCCTGCTGCGCGTGCGTTCGTCGTGGCCCTCCGAACCGCGGCCTCGTCACCCTTGAGTCGCAGAGCCCTCTCGCACCGCTCAGTCTTTTTTTTCTGCACCCGACGCATACCTTCCCGGCGCCACGAGTTTAGGTGCTGCTGTCCCAGCTGGGGCTGCCACATTCAGGTGGTCTAGGTATCTCGAAAAAAAGGGGTTGACATGAAAGCCAGCCTCCTTTAAAGCAGGCTTCCGAGATGTCGAGGCTACTATCTCTCGAGTACGGCTCGCTTTACACCTTCAAGACTAAGGGGCAATCCGTGAGTTCCAAGCGCGCATGCAGACGCTAACTAACTCTACATAGTTCGCCGATGCCTGACTTGTCGGCGTCGGTACCTTTTTTTATCGAGGCGTGCTGCACCTCCTCATGATGGTTTGCTGTCCAAGGAGGAGTCCTAAGCCGCCGCAGGGGATATTGTGTGAGAGTAGTACGGAATTCCAGCAGAAACAAGAAAGGGTACACGCGAATCCATGGTGCCGCCGTGTCTTCAGAACCTGCGCACAGCGGACGTTCTTCGGGGGGCTTCTCGCGTCGGCGGAACAATTACCATCCTGAACACATTATCTAGAGCCCGATTGTCGGACTGAAACTGTGCATTATTTTAAAACGGTGGGTTTGAAAGTGCGCGCGGCCTCGGGCGCCCGAGTGGTTGTCGCATTGAGCTCTCGGAGTGCTGTCTGTTGTCGCCGTCGTAAGATTAATTAATTAATTAATTAATTAATTTATTTATTTATTTATTTATTTATTCATTTATTTATTTTATTTGTTTTATTTATTTTTTTTTAATTTTATTTATTTTTTCTTGCGTCGGCTTCGCAACTCGTGTCCGGCTTCATCCCCCCCCCCCCCCCTTTTGCGTCGGGTGCCCCCTCCTCTCCATATTCTTCGCAACTCATGTCCGGCTTGCTCCTCTCCTTCTTCTTCTTCTTCTTTATGTTTGTTTTCGCCATCGCCCAGTTTTAGGACGACGAACGGCCTGTCGCCCGCGTATTACTACCATAACATTTTCTAATTTAAAATCATCCGGTAGGTAGCTTAGTAATTAAGTTGTCTCTCTTCTCCTACTCCCTGATCTTAGGCAAGGGGGTTCGAGACGGCCGCACCTTCGAGCGCGATGCATTGTGGATGGATGGCCTCCACAGGCCAGGCCCAATCACAGTCGTCATCACAACGCGCGCATCGAATTTCGAATCGACTCGGAAAATTCTAATTTGCTGCTCGCGGAATCGAGGCACCATATTATCCTCCGAGACCAGCGTCCTCGCGCGTGCGTTCGCGAGGTCTCCACCCAGGCCACAGCTTTCCCAAGGCCAAGACCCCCCTCTAATCTAATTGTAATAACAACACCCAAAATCGCGATGTGTGTGGCAGTCGGCGCCTTATGGTTGTTGTTTATGGTGCGCGGGGTGCGCGGCATTTTCGAGGACCAGGCCGGGGAGTTCGACTGGCAGCGCGAGAACGTGGGTGCCGCGGTGTCGGCGGTGTACCAGCAGCGGCGCGTGTACCTGTTGACGGTGGCGCGGCGCGATCGTGCCGAGGATGACCAGGGGTTGGTGGTGGCGATGAACTCGAGGACGGGGAACATCGAGTGGCGGCGCGCGCTGCCGTTGGGTGAAGTCGGGGACGCCATCGTCCTGACGCCGCTCGCTTTGGTAACGTTGTCGGGGGGCGGACGGTTCGCGCGGGGTTGGAGGTTGGGCGACGGGGGGCTGCTGTGGGACGCGGTGATGCCGCCCGGGTCGAGCGGCGAGAACGTGGGTCTGGTGGCGGTCCGCGCGCCGTCGTGCGTGGTCGTGGCGCTCGGCGGGGACGCGGTGTCGGCATTCGACTGCGAGACGGGCGCGACCAAAGCGGGGTGGCCGTGGTATCCCGAGCCGGAGGACGACGCGCGGCTTGGCGCGGCATTGGGTTCTGCCGCAGGGCTGCGCGTGACGAATGCCGTCGCCACCCCCGACTCCCGGCTCTTCGCGTGCGGGCTCGCGGAAAGAAGAGGCGCGTGGGTCGTCGAGCTCGACGTCGGGTCGGGCGGGGAGAGTAGGGCGGCGGCGGGGTTGGCGGCCGGGGCGGCGGTGGGCGCGGCGCTCGTCGCGCGGAGCGGGCGCGCCCTGCCGCTCCTGGTTGTCGCGGACCGCGACGGGCTTGTGGCCTATGACGCCGCGGCGGTGCTCGGCGGCGGGGAGGCACCCGGTCCGGTCGCGTCGCTGGACGCGTCGTCGCTGGTCGGCGAAGCGATCGCGCGAATCCGGGTCGAGCCGAATTCGGCGGGGCGTGTGCTGCGCGTTCTCGGCGCGGCGAAGAAAAAATCCCGGTTTGTCGCGGCCGCGACGGCCGAGGAAGCGACGACGTGGGGGGGTGTGCTGGTGGCCCTCGGGGACGAGGCGTGCGGGACGGCGTCGTGCGCGTCGCTCGGCGCGTTCGCGACGCCGGCGTCGGCCGCGTCGGGGTCGGGGGAGGCGGGAGCGCGCGTCTTTTGGGCTCAGGTCTCGCCCGAGAATCGGCTGGATCTCGCCGAGATCGGGGGGCGGGTGCTCGCGGCGGGGGACGAGGGCGGCCTGGACCCCTTGGCCCACGGACCGGCGCGGCTCGCGTTCCCGCACGTCTTCGAGAAGAAGAAGACCGCGACGACGACGTCAAACAAGACGACGACGGTCCCGGAGCTCGCGTACCGCGCTCTCGTGACGACGGCGGCCGAGAGCGTGGCGATGGTCGCGAAGGACCGCGTCAGCTGGTGCCGGGACGAGGCCCTCGCGTCGATCGTCGCCGCGGACTTCGTCGAGGCGCCTGTCCGGCAGCATCTCGCGGACGCGGACGAGGAGGGACCCGAGGTCGAGCCGACGCTCTGGCAGCGGCTCGAGCTCCAGGCAGAGAGCATATCGGCGACGGCAAGGGCGCTCGCCAAGTCGTTCAAGGAGCTCACCGACGCGGCCGCCCGCAAGCAGCGACAGAAGGCCGCGACCGCGGAATTGTACGGGCTAGACAAGCTGGCGATCGCGCGGACGCGCGCGGGGCGGCTCTTCGCCATCGCCGCCCACACGGGCGAGATCGCCTGGAGCCGGTTGATTCCCGAATTGGTGGACCGCCGGGCGACGGTGGTCGCCACGCGCCGCGCGAGCGACGCGTACCACGACCCCGAGCTCACAGTCGTCTCGACGCGCGACGGCCGCTCGGAGGTGACGCGCTTGGACGCGCACACGGGCGCGACCAAAGACGCCACCGTCTTCGACTTCGAGACCCGCGCCGTGGTCCCCGCGGGCGTTTCCGACGCGACGGGCAGAGACGTCCTCTTGGTCGTCGGCCCCGGCGCGTCGCGCGTTGCCGTCGTCCCGGAGTCGGCCGCCAAGGCCGTCGCGGCCGAACCCAAGCCATTCTACGTCTTCCTCGTCGACGACGGCGTTCTCCGGACCTTCGAGCTCGACAAGACAACCCTCCTCCGAGCGGTCCCGCGGGGAGAAGTAGTGATCGCGAGGCCGGGCGTCGAGACCCTCGAGGACGCGGCGACCGCGCCCGCCGCCGAGACGGTGTCGGCCAAGTCGCACATCCTCGGCGACGACGCGATTTTGCTCAAGTACCTCAACCCCCACCTCTGCGCCGTCTGCACCGTAAGTGCCGGCGGTCCCGCGCCCCTCCTCGACCCTAAACTTCGCACCTCCCAAAGCCCCGACGTCGAGCCGCCCTCGCTCTACGTGACGCTCGTCGACGCCGTCGCCTCCAAGGTCGTCGCGCGCGTCGCGCACCCCCACGGCGCGGCCCCCTGTCGCGTCGCCGTCTCGGAGAACTGGGTCGTCTACTCGTACTGGAACTCCAAGGCCAAGCGCAACGAGCTCGGCTCGCTCTCGCTCCACGAGGGCATGTTCGACCGCTACGGCCTCTCGCCCTTCAAGGTTCCCGAGCAGGAAACCAGCTTCTTCGCGCGTTCGGCGCCACCCCCCGTCGCTCTCTACCGCACCTTCGCGATCGACAAGCCCGTCGTCTCTAATTTGGCGCCGACCCTTACCTCTCGCGGCATCGCGTCCAAGCAATTTCTCGTCGGCATCGCTCCCGGCCAAATTCTCGCTCTCGACAGGCGCTCCCTCGACCCGCGCCGACCCATCCTCGACGACTCCGACTCGAAGAACTTCCGTTCTCAGCGCAAAAAGGTCGAACGCGAGCTCGACGAGGGTCTCTACCCCTATACCCCCTTCATTCCCCTCAAGCCCAAGGCGATCATAACCTACTCGAAAACCCTCCTCGGCCTCAACCACATCTGGTCCACCCCCACCAAGCTCGAGTCCACCACCCTCGTCCTGGCCGCGGGCGTCGACGTCTACGGCGTCCCCCACAAACCCTCGGGCGGCTTCGACATCCTCGCCGACGACTTCAACTACGCCCTCCTCCTCCTCTTGCTCCTCGGTCTCTTTGCCGGCGCCCTGATCCTCCGCGCCGCGGCAAACCGCAAAAACCTCGCCCTCCACTGGAGTTAGATTCTTCTTACCTCTATCTTCTGGACTTAAAATTATTTGGCGTGTCCAGCCCGTAGGACCAGTGCCGTCCAAAGCCGGGGGTGGGCGTCGTCTCCCTCGTCTCTGCGCGTTGACCGTTCCTCGTTCTCCTCCGGTCCGGAGGAGGAGGAGGAGGAGAAACTTCTGCGTCAGTCAAGTCCGTCAGTCAGTGAGTCCCAATAATCAATCATCTCGAGTTAACAAACAACGCAAACGTTCCTCTAGGTTTCGTGATTTCGCGACCTCCGCACAAGGCTTCTTGCGATTGAAGGCTGCGGCAAAAAAGACAACAAGATCCCGCGACTCGTATAGTGTGATAATAATATAGAGGTCGCAGAACATCATCATCATCATCATCATTCATGGCACCACCGCAGCGGAGGCAGTCGACGATGGCGCACTCGACACGGTGGGGACCGAGCGACGTCGGCGGGCTGTGCTGGATTTCCGACCCAGCGCAGGCGTACATCGAAGCGACGGTGAAAAAGGTGAGGGAGAACGAAGTCGTCGCAGCGACGGCCGACGGGCGGGAGTTCACGATCGACCTCGAGGCGCCCCTGCGGCCGCCGTCGAGGAAGCAAAAGGAGGCGCCGCGGCGGATCCTCCAGCGGGTCTCGTTGAGCAGCGCGTCGGGCGTGGAGAATATGGACAACTTGACGGCGTTGCACGAGGCGTCGATCCTCGACAACGTGCAGTTCAGGTTCCGGATGGACCTCATATACACCAACACGGGTCCGATTTTGATCGCGATGAATCCCTTCAAGTGGCTGCCGATTTACGGGGACGACGTCATATCGCAGTATCACACCAAGCCGTACGGGTCGATGCCTCCGCACTGCTTCCAGGAGGCCGAGGACGCCTTCGTCCAGCTCCAGAAGTACCGGAAGAACCAGGCCATCGTGATCTGCGGGGAGTCGGGCGCGGGGAAGACCGAAACGACGAAACTTATGCTCCACTATCTCGCGACCGTCTCCAAGCGGACGTCCGAGCGCGACGCGAAAAGGAGAGAAAAGGAAAAACATTACCACCACGAGGGCCCGACGATCGCGGAGCGCATGGTCAACTCGAACCCGCTCCTCGAAGCCTACGGCAACGCCAAGACCCTCCGCAACGACAACTCGTCGCGGTTCGGAAAGTTTACGCGATTCGACTTTAAGATCGGTTCGAGCCTGATTACGGGGGGCTTCATCGAAAATTTGTTGCTCGAAAAGGTCCGCGTCGTCGAGCAGGGCGAGGGCGAGCGGAACTATCACATCTTCTACCAGCTCGCGGCCGCAGCCCGCAAGGGACACGAGCTCGCGACCCCGTTGTGTTCGGGCGACCCGACGAAATACGCGCTCACCAACAAGAGCGGCTGCGTCTCGATTCCGGGGGTCGACGACGCCGAGGAGTTCGAGGCGACCGTCGGGGCGCTGGGGGCGTTGGGATCGTCGCGCGACGAAATCGACCGCGTCCTTCGGGTGACGGCGGCCGTGTATCGCCTGGGCGACATCGCGTTCGACGAAGACGACGAGGAGTACGCCGTCGCGTCGGCCGAGTCGAAAGACGCGTTGGAGACGGCGGCGACCTGGATGGGCGTCGAGGCTCGCAAGCTCGGAGCCGCGCTGTGCTGTCGCGTGCGACACGTCGGCGACGAGCGCGTCGTCTCGAAAAACGAGCCCCACCAAGCTCGCCAGCTCCGCGACGCTCTGGCCAAGGCGACCTACTCGCGACTCTTCGACTGGCTCGTCTACCGCGCGAACCAGGCCTTCGACCGATCGGCATCGGGAGGCGCGGAGGCGCCGCCGCCCTTCATCGGCATCCTCGACATTTACGGCTTTGAAATCATGAAGACGAACGGCTTCGAGCAGGTGTTCATCAACACGACCAACGAGCAGCTCCAGAAGGTTTTTAACGACATCATCTTCAAGTCGGAAGCCGAGGAGTACCAGCGCGAGCAGATCGACTGGGACAAGACGGTCTTTCCCGACAACACGCCCTGCATCGAACTCCTGACCAAACGTCCCGCGGGCATCCTTCGGATGCTCGACGCCGAGTGCCTCCGAGGAAACGCCGCGAGCGACGGCGCCAAGTTCGCCCGCAAGCTCAACAAGGAGCACGGCCACCACGTCTACTTCGAAGTCTGCGGCCCGGCCTCCGTCTGGCGCCGTTCGGACGGCGGCCGCACGAGCGACGAGGACTTCCTCGTGCGACACTTCGCCGCCCCCGTCGTCTACACGGTGGCTCACTTCATCGACAAAAACCGCGACGCCCTCTACGACCACGTCCACGACCTTCTCGCCGCCTCCAAGACCTCTATCGTGGCGGACTGCTTCCCGAAACGCCTCGACGACGCGAACGACGGCGGTGGTTCTTCGTCGTCCAACACCACCACCTCGTCCTCGCGGCAGACGGTGGCCAACCGGTACCTCGGTCAACTCTCGGCGCTCGTGACGCTGCTGCGCGAATCGAGCACGCGCTTCGTGCGGTGCATCAAGACGAATCACGCCAAGGTCCCCGCCAAGCTCGACACGCCCTCGGTTCTGAGCCAGCTCGTGTGCTCGGGCGTGATGGCGGCCTTGGAGGTCCGCCGCGCGGGCTTTCCAACGCGCATCGCGTACCGCGAGTTCGTCCGCGAGTTCCGCGCGTTCACGCCAAAGAAGGGCCCGCGCGGCACCGACGACAAGGACCTCACGGCCCTCATGCTCCAGCACCCCCACGTCCAGGAGCGCGTCGCGCCGAGCGCGTACCGCCTCGGCGTCTCCAAGCTGTTTCTCCAGGCGGAGGTCTTGTACAACCTCCAGAGCATCAAAAACGCCATGCTGTACCCCTTCGTCCGACGGCTTCAAAGATGGTGGGTCTCGCTCCAAGGTTCGATCCTCCAGCGAAAGTTCAAGCGATGCGCGGCCGACCTCGCCGAGACCACCAGCACCTCCTCGATCAAGGGCGTCCACGCGACCCGCGCCGTCGTCGTCGCGCTCGAGACGGCCGAGAAAATCAAGGCCGAGGCCTGGGCGGTCGTGTGCGTCGCGTCGGCGACCGACGCGATGGACGCGATTTCCAAGCTCCGCAGCCACGTCGACCGCGCGGCGCGAGTCGTCGCCGACGCCGTCGCCCGCAAGGAGGAGGCCTACCGTATCCGCGCGACGCTCCTCGCCGAGATCGACGCGGGCAACGAGCGATGCGACGCCCTCCGCCTCGTCGCGAGCTCGCTCTACGACGCTAAGGACGCCGCCGTCCTCGGGGACGCCGCCGGCGAGGCCGCCAAGTCCCTCGGCGCCGTCCGCGTCGAGCTCATGACTGCCGTCGACGAGTGGGAGGGATCCAGCCTCGCCGTCGCTTCCAAGCAGGGACCTCTCAGCCTCCAGCGCCAGGGGACGCGCCGCCTCGAGCACCGCGACACGCCCGAAAAGACGCCGCAGCAAGAGGAGGAGGAGCCGCTCAAAGCGCCGCCGCCGCCGCCCGATCCCCCCCTCTTGACGCCCGAGGAGGCCGCGACCGCGCGCCGGAAAAAGCTCGACGACGCGCTCCAGCTCGTCCACCGCGCCGAGGTCGCGTCCCTCGCGATGCTCGACAAAAAGAAGCTCATGGACGAGGCCAGAGCAGAGTACCAGGCCTCCCTCGACCTCGCCTCGGAAAATCTCGCGACTATCCAGGTCGACGTCTTCATCATCGCCGGCATCACCCGCGTCTCCGACGCGGTCGCGGAAGCGCGCGACGCGATCTTCGCCGCCCAAAAAGCCCTCCAGTCGATCGACCCCGACCCCGTCAAGCTCGCCGTCGAAAACGCCACGGCCGCCGTCGAGAAGGCCGCGAACGTCGCCGAGCACGAGTCGGCCCGCGTCGCGGCGATCGCGACCCTCGACAGCGCGATGAAGACGCTTCGCGACATCACCAACGTCGCCCAGACCGAGGGCTTCGCGAGCGCGCGCCTCGACGACCTCGTCGAGGTCGCCGAACGGACCATCCAGACGGCGCGCGACGCCTGCCTCTCGCCCGACATCAACGTCCTTCAGGCCTCCACGCAGCGCGCCGTCGACGCCGTCAACGGCTGCGGCGAGTATCTCGAGTTCGAGCAGGCCAAACAGGAGGCCGAGCGCCAGGCCCGCATCCAGGGCGCCTTTGCCTTTTTCCAGAAACGCACCGACCCCAAGGCCCGCGCTTCGACCACGCCCGCGCTCGCCTCCAAGCCGCGCCCCGCCAAGCGCGTCGCCGTCGTCGGCGAGGACGACATCTCGCCCCTCTCGCCCAAGACCACCGGGAGGAAACTCCCCTTCTCGACCCCCGTCACGCCCAAAGGTTCAACCCCCCTCCGAGCTGACGACGACGACGACGACGACGACGACGGATTCCCCGCGCCGTCGCCGTCGGCGGCCTCCTCTTCTGCGGTGATGCGGCCCCGCCGCGACTCGGTGCCCCCCAATCTCACGCTGCCCCCCGTCAGCGTCAGGAAGGCGTCTCGCGAGTCGGCGCCGCCCACCTTGTCGCTCGTGCCGTCGCCGCCGCCATCGCCCGCCCCTCGCGCTTCCGAAGTTTCGGGGCCGAGCTCCTCTTCCGCCAACCTCTGCGATTGGCTCGAAGCGAAAAATCTCATGCAGTTCAAGGACGCGATCCTCGACGTCGCGGAGCACGTCGACGACCTCGCCACCATGACCGACGAAGACGCCGACGAAATCATCGCTTCTTGCGGCATGAAGAAGCTCGTGGCACGCCGCTTCAAAAAAAGCCTCGTCGAGATCGGCGCCGACCTTACTCTCTAGTAGCATTCATTATTCAAGCCCTGTAACATATCCATCGCGCCGAAACTCTCCTACCTACCGCGACCACATATTATTAACCGGGCGGCCTCATCATCTCCTCATCTACTACGAATCACCATCCTTGTCGCTCGCCGCTCTTGTGCCTGCAGCTCACTCTTTATTTATTCTGAGCGACGTCCATATCTAATTATCCTCCTCGCCGCGCCAAAAGACGACGACGACGACGACGACGACGACATCGATCGTAGGCGGAAGATTATTTAATACCGATTTTTTTTTTTTTTTTTCTTCGGTTTGATTTTTTCTTTTCACTTCTGGTGGTAGATAGATATTCTAGAAAAAAGAAATTGAATGACGAATCAGCACCACCACAGCAGCCATCGAACTTCTTTTTTTTCAGAACATTATTAGTCTATGTTCGCCCGGAAATATTATTCGCCGGAGCGAGAACACAGTAGTACGAAGTAGGGACCACCACACTACTCGCTCTTGACAAGCATGAGTCAGCCTGTTGTCGTGAAGGGCACTGTGGTCGCCAGCGCAGCCGCTCAGCCGCCGGCGGCGCAGCCCGTGCCACAGGCCCAGACCTCTACAGCGCAGCCCTCGCAGGCGACGGCCTCGACGTCCCCACAGCAGCAACAGCCATGCAATTGTTGCAACGAGGGAATGACCCAAAAAAAGTTAGTACGGTTGATTCTGGGCGGGGTGTCGTTGCTTGCTCTGATTTTCGCCTTGTCTGACGTGAGCGCGCCGATCTGGACGTACGCGGCGTGGAGCGGATACTTTGACTACGAGGTGATCTGGAATCTGTGGCGCGTGACGACTACGGTAGAAGACGACGACGACAACGAGGTCCTAAAAAAAAAATATGTCGACGATGAGTTGTTCGAGGTCATCGAGTTTAATCGCGGCGCGACGATGCTCGCGTTGTTCGTCACGCTCGGCGCGACAATCTACTACCTGAGCACGGCGATGTGCGTGCTCGTCGCTCCCGTCGAGATTGTCGTCGGGAGCTTCATGATTATTATGGGAATATTCGCCTGGGCGGGCGCCGGTTCGTGGAGCTCCCAATGGGAAGATTTTCTCGACGACGACGCCTATGACGAGACCCGCCCCTGCGACGCCGGTTGTGGCTTGGAAGCTTGGAACGGCGTCTTTTACTTTGGCCTCGGGATCAGCATGATCGTCTTCGCCGTCATGGAGCTCGCCTGTCCCCAGAACCCTGTCTGCCTCTGTTGTCCCACCTTGTTCGACGCCAACGAGCAGCGCCCAGAGCCCGTCGCCACGTCCGAGCTCCCGCCAGAGGCGCCGCCCTCTGAAGCGCGCGAAGAGGAAGAAGGAGACGAACGCGACGTCGAGATGCCGGTCAAGGCGAAAGAAGTTGAGGCCTAGTTTTCTTTCTCGCCAACGTGTTTGTTGTCATCACCGCCAAGTCCGTTTGACGACGATATCTCACCCAGCAGCCGCTCAAGAATGAACAAAATAACGTGCTTGTGACCCGGAGGAGCCCCCCTTATACTTCGAGGCCGGCTGGCACCGCGCGCACGTCCCCTCCGGACACGGACGCCCCTCTTCACCAAGCGTAGTAACGCAACCAAGATAAATGCGTCGAAGGTCCCTAGGCCATATCCAGAGACCGCCAAAGTGGCTGCTACTTTCAAGACACAAAAAGCAATAAACCCGACCTCCTTCCGTCCTAATTCTCTGAAGAAGAACGAGGGTGACAGAACCACTCCTCCTCGTCGTAATAGGAGGAAGGAAGGACGGACGGACGGACGGACGGACGGACGGACGGCCTCGTGCGTCGGCAGCAGTTATAGAGTAAGGGGGCATAAAAAGCATGATGGGGAATGCGTATTCTTCTCGCTTTTAGGGCGCCGCTCGCTGCTTGTCCATGAACTGGTCGAGCCACTCTTGCGAGCACCCGAGGGCGCCGTAGAAGTTGTTGGGTCCCCCTCGGAAGAAGATAAGTTTGGTAGTATCGTCGGTGCTGGCCTGAATGTAGCCGAGGCAAGCGTCGAAGTCGACGCCCTTACAGACGGTGCCGCCGACGGCGACGAGCTGATCTCCCGGTAGGATGTTGCCGTGGTTTGAGGCGGCGCCGCCCTCGGCGAGCGAGGCGACGAAGACGCCCCCGCAAGACGGGTCGTTCTCCTCGAAAACGATTCCCATGGGTTTAGGAAGGTGCGCGACGACGTAGTTGGCCTCGTCCTACAGAACAACAAGGGATTATTGATTCCCGGGGAAGATCGCCTCACCATCGAGTCGACGAAGTCCTCGGGGATGGCGTATTGCTCCTTCTTGGAGTCCTCGCTCCGGACGTCGATGCCAAGCCACCGGTCGAAGGGTGTCACGCGGTCGTCCTCGAGGATCGACACGTCCTGCGAAAAAGCGTCCTTGACGCCGTCGAAGATGCCATTGGTCACGACGCTCGGACGATGGTGTGACTGCGGTACCAGCACGAAGGCGGTCGCGGACGCGAGAAGGACGGCAGCCATTGCAGGCTGACGCCGCACTGAGGTGGTGATTGATGGATTGGCTTTCCTACCGGATCGTAGCGTCGCAATAAAATCTACCGGACCTCGATCTTCTTCCCTTTAAGCGATGGCACCAGGGATGTCCAAGTTGTTCCACCTGCGAAGCGTGCGGCTGTTTTCGACGATGCGCGACACGTTGAACAATTTCGGGTCCCAGATGCCGTCGGGGCCCAGCGGCGGCGGTAGCGCGCTGACAGCACTCGCCGGCATCTGCGGCTTGGGGTTTCTCGGGTACAACAGCTTTTTCACGGTTCAGGGCGGGGAACGGGCGGTGTTGTGGTCGCGGATCGCGGGGGTGAAGGACTACGTGTACGGCGAGGGCATGCACGCGCGGATACCGCTAGTCGAGTACCCCGTTCACTTCGACGTACGGACGCGGCCCCGGAACGTCCAGTCGCTCACCGGTTCCAAGGACCTCCAGATGGTCAACATCACGCTCCGCGTCCTCTCCAAGCCCAGCATCGAAGACCTAGGCTTCATCTACAAGCGCCTCGGCCACGACTACGATGACCGCGTTCTGCCGTCTATCGTGAACGAGGTCACCAAGGCCGTCGTCGCGTGTTACAACGCGAGCGAGCTTCTCACGAAGCGCGAGCAGGTCTCGCAGGAAATCAGGAATCGCCTCGTCCGGCGCTCGGCCGACTTCCGCATCGTCCTCGAGGACGTTTCCATCACCCACCTCTCCTTCTCAACCGAGTACACTGCTGCCGTCGAGGCCAAGCAGGTCGCGCAGCAGGAAGCCGAACGGGCGCGGTACATCGTTGAAAAGGCCCTGCAAGAAAAAAAATCCATCATCGTCAAGGCCCAGGGTGAAGCCAAGGCCGCCGAGCTCGTCGGGAAAGCCATCCAGAACAATCCTGGCTTTATCAAGCTCCGTAAGATCGAGACGGCGAAGGAAATCGCCAGCACCGTCGCGCGCGCCCAGAACAAAATCTACCTCTCTTCCGACTCTCTCCTCCTCAACCTCCTCGGTGACGAAGCCCTCGCTTCCGACAACGGATCACCTACTTCTTCAAAATCCGCTTCGGGCTATTTCCGCAAAAAGTGATGATGCGAAAGTCTTGAGGGCACCGAAAGAAATGAGTGTCCTAACTACTAATCGACAGATGTTCGTCTGTCTGTTTGTTTGTTTGTTTGTTTGTTTGTCTTTAAATGTCGACTGCGAAGAGGGGGGTGTGTGTGGGGAGGACAAACAAACAGTTTGTTTGTTTGTCTTTAAATGTCGACTGCTAAGAGGGTGGTGTGTGTGGGGAGCATGAAGGATATGGGTGGGTTTGTGGGGTATGAGGGATGTGCCTGACGGTAAGGATCAGGTAGGCCCACGAGCCAGCCAGCCATTGATCCTCCAAGCCGTCTACGGCGACCTCGCAGACTGTTTCCACGACCCGCGGCGGCTCTTTCAGCGGGCCATTCTCACACCCCGTCGAAACGATGTTGTCGATGCTGACAACGCGCGCATGACCGCGGCCTTTTTCCCCCGGAGACGAGGCGTCGGAGTTCTTTTCGGCCGACTAGGTTGGGTCGGAAGACGACGCCTCGCTCTCAAGAGTCGAGTTTTGAACTCCCTGACAACCAACGGCATGCTGACTTTGATCGCGAGCTTAAAGTCTTCGCAACCTTGACCCGTCGCACGGCTACTGCAACGGTACCAGATACATGATCGATCGTGTCGTTGTCACCGAGGCTCCTCCAACCTGTATCCCTTAAGGCCCGCCGACGCCAAACGATCAACAAGAGCCAGAGGCTGACGCCCCGCGAGGTCGGCGTCCTCTTGCCCAAGCCCGTCTTCTGCCACGTCCAGCTCTACGTGGCTCTCTGTCGATCGGCAACCCCGAGGATATGCTCTTCTGAGTCGACGACTCCACCCTACCCCACACGCGCTGCGCAATACCGATAAGCCCCCTCCCGGCGTCTACACGCGCACTATAGGTTAACTTACTGGGACCAGGTGAACTTACTGGGGTTAGAGATTGGGACTAGGTGAACTTAGTGACCAGGTGAACTTAGTGAGACCAAGTGTGAACTAACTGGGGCTTTTAGAGTAAAAAACTCAAAGCTTAGCGGCGTGTGCGGATCAAAGCAGCGTAGATTGGCGGGGGTGAGAGCGACGAGCTCGAAGGAGAGTGGGGTGAGTGGGTGCGGGTTTACGCCGAACTTACTGGGGTTAGAGATTGGGTTTATGCCGAATTTACTGGGGTTAGAGATTGGGACTAGGTGAACTTAACGGGAACAGGTGAACTTGCTGGGGTTAGAGATTGGGACTAGGTGAACTTACTGGCCTGCACTCGTTCTTAGTTATTATGAAACCCTTTCTTCTTCTCGATTTGAGTGTCGTCGTCGTCGTCGTCAGTGCGCTGTTGGTGCCACCGGCCCATCGGGGACCACCGGCGCCGCGACGCGGTATCGCGCGACGTGCAGGGGGGGAGGAGGAAGACGACGTGTTGATGGACTCGTCGTCGCTGCGAGATGCGTTCCGCGCGCGCGCGGCTGCCAAGGTCGAGGAAAGCAAGGCCGCCGTGCGCGCCGAGCGCGAGGCCGCGCGGTACCGCGGTCGACCCGTGCGAGGCGAACTCGGGATGCGCGACAGGCGCGTCCAGGCTGCCCAGGAGCCGCAGAACGAGCTGCGCGAGCTCACCGAGAACGGAGATAACTGGGGCCTTCTCGCGCTTCCGGGCTTGTTGCTCCGCTTCGGTGCCGTCTTCGCGTTCGCAGCCGGCGTTGCCGCCCTCTTCGTCGATAACTACGACACCTACAACGAGCTCGTCGACCTCGCGTTTTCGAAGCGCGCGGCTCTTTCCGCGTTGGTTGGTGCCACCTTTTCGTTGGGTTCGGCCGCGAGGCTTCTCGCTCAGTGGAACTACGTAGCCTCCAGACTGTCCGACAAAACCCTCTACTTCGAGGAGACCGGCTGGGCCGACGGCTTTCGTCTCCAGAAGCCCGATAACACCGCCTTCCGCGACCAGCTCCTCTACGACGACGAGGTCGCCCCAAGGAAAGCGACCGTGCAGCTCGCTTTTGCCCTCGTCCTCGCCGCCGCTCTTCTCTCACTCGCGGCCTTCGTCCTCGTCTGGATACCTTAGCTTAATACTCACCGCGCCGCTGCTTCTGCTTCTTCCGAGAGGCAGCCGAGCAGGTCCTCGATGGACTCGGCCACGCTCGGAGGTCCGCGGTCCTCGTTATTGTTCTTGGGCTGGCCGCGTCGGAATTTTTGGTTCATCCGGGCTTCGAACTCGGCCAACCGAAGTGACCCGGTGCTGGCGATGGGCATGTTTTTTATTCTTCGTCCTTGGGGGTCTTCTGGTTCGGGGTTGCGCTCGAGCTGACGCAGAAGGTGTGTCGCCGGCGCGCGCTCGGTTCTGTCGATCGCGTCCTGCTCGACCCGCGCGACCCTTACGTTGAGGGTTCTCTCGAGGTTTCGGTCGCAGTGCATCCGAGGAAATTGAGCGTGGAGCCAGCGAATGGCAGCCGCGACGCCCGAACGCGAGAGCGCACCGTCGCCGCGGCGAAGGCCCTCGCGCAAGAACCGACCGTACGTCGGTCGGACACCCTCCGTTCGCAAAAAGTCGTAAAATGTGTCCTCGACCCGGTACGTTGGGTCGTACATGATCCGGAGCAGCCGTGGATCCAACTGTGAACGCGGCTCCTCAGTCGCTCGCATCCGCGAAGCCGTGCGCGCCTCGCTGCGACTCGGCCGCGAAAAGCCGCTGCCAGACGCAACGACGCGTCCATCAACAATAAACGGGAGCGACAACAACGGCGGCTCGGGTCTTGAGCGGCGTCGTTGCCGTCGTCGCACGGGCTCGTACCGCGCTCGCACTCGCGACAGCACCGCGCGGCGGCGTTCCTCGACCTGGGGATCGATGCTCCGGATGGTCTCGAACGGCATCTTGCTATGATGTATCAAACCCGAAGAAGAAGAAGAAGAAGATACAAGTGTGTTCACCACACGAAGCAGCACGTCAAAAAAAAAAAAAAAAAAAATGTTACGTCATCATCATCATCATCATCGGATACCAGCACCACCACCGCCACTACCTGGCCAGGCAGCAAGAAGACTCGGGCCCGCCGCGCTGCGGAGTCGATCGAGGGCGCCGCCGCCGCCGTAGAGCGCCAGGAGCTGGGGTCGAAGGACATGCGCGAAGCGACGCGGCCAGCTGTCTCGGCACCAGCACCATCCCCAGGGGTCCTTGGTGTCGGTGCGCTCGCAGCCGAAGAAGCGCATGGTGTTTTCGGGCGCGGCGGCGTGGCGCAGGCGCCCGAGCATCGCGGCCGCGGCGTCGGCGCAGCTGGGTCCTTCGGGTCGAAACCGCGGCGCGACGAAGCGGTCGTAGTCTCGGGCTTCTGCCTGCGCAGCAGCAGCATAAGCAGAGGTCGGGCCGCGTCGACGCGGCAGCGAGACTCACGGGCGATGGCGCCCTTGCGTCGACCGCCCTAGCGGCTTGGGCATCGGCCAAAGCGTAGCCCGCGCGGAGGTGGGCGAGGATCACGTCTCGGTACGAGAGGAGCTCGACGGGTCCGGCGCCGGGGGTCGCGACGCGCACGTAGTGGACCCAGAGCGAGAGCGCCTTGGGACCGGCGATAAGTTTCTGGCGGAACATGGTGGCCTTGCCGGCGCAGGTCGCGTCGTCGAGGAGGAGAGAGCGCGACGCGCCGACTGGCGCCCCCGAACACGGCGCGTAAAAGACGCACGGCATCGCGAGCGCCGAGGGTGGCGGCCCGCGGGGATGGAGGATGGGGGCCGCGAGCGCAACGAGGGGCGCCGTGGGGGGTGCGGGCTCGGTTGGCTTGCGACGAAGCGGGGCGGCGGCCTTGCCGCGCGGCACGACGAACTCGTCGACGTCGACGTGTAGTACGGCGCTCGCTCCGGCGGCGACGAGGCGCCGGTGGCACGCGTTTTGCGCGGCGTATTGCGAGGGTCTCCCAAAAAAGGACTGCGTGGTCTTGGTACCGTTGGTCGCCGCGTGGACGCGGCGCTCGAGGTCGCGCGTCGCGCACCCCGGGACCCGCTCGTCGTCGACGAGCGTCGGCCACGGAACGTGCGTCGCGCGGCCTGCCGCGACCAGCGGCGCGAGCGCGGGGTGGAGGGGGGAGTCGAAGCCCCAGTCCTCCTCGCGGTCGAGGGCTGCGCGGTAGACGCCGGCGGAATTGTCGAAGATGGCAAAGTGGTCAACCCCGAGAGCGAAGTGGTAGGCGAGCCACTCGGCGACGCGCGCCGCCGGAAGAGCCTGTCCGTTGCCCGCGCGGTCGTCGTAGGTGCCACCCTTCACCCACGCGCACGCGGCGACCGTCGCGCTCACGTTGCGCTGGACGACGACGTCCATCGGCGGGTGGCCCTTCTCGAGCGAGGCTCTAGTTGGTCCGATCGTAACGGCGACCGAGCCCTCCGCGAGCCCGCGCCTGACGCCGAGCGGCGCGGGACATTCGAAGACGATAGAGGAACCGAGGCTGAAGACTTTTTTTGTCACGACGCTCGATCGCGTGACGATGAGGGCGCCGCTCATCAAAAAACCGCAAAAGTATGAGCGGTCGATCGACGCGCCGCCGCGTTCTTCGAGCACCTCGCGCTGCGCTTTCGCAAAGCTCCGTTTGATTTTCGACGCAGTTTTGCTCGCGATGCATACGGGGCACTCGGGCGTCAAGGCTTCGAACTCGCGCCGCCACTGATGCCACGCATCGATCTGGGCTCGCTCAAACACGGCGCGCCGCTGGTCGCAGGCGCCCTCGACTTGCGCGACGATTGTCACGACTCCGCACCCGTCGCGCTCCGCGCAGAATGCCTGGTACACTACGAACGGCAGCCCGTGCGCGGCGGCGGCGTGGAGCCGCGTCGCAACCACGGGGATCACGTGGGACGTCGCCCTGAGGACCACCGACGGTGCGGTCGCCACCTGTACGGAGGGCAGCACACGCCGCGGCGGCGCTTTTTGCGGCGGCGGCGGGACGCGCGTGCCAAGCGGCACCAGGACGACCACCACGATCACGACCGCGCCGCTCACGCCAAGGATTCGCCGCCGCATCGTTACCTTCCAAGCCGAACCAAGTCCTCAAGCTTGGCGGCTGGGAGCACCACAGATCAACGAAATTCCTACCTACTACGTGCACAGTATCTGGAATTCTCATCATCGAGGCCAGTCAGCTCCAGCAGCGGCATTGAGCGGTCGTTTCCCCCTAACGACGGCGGTTGACCAGCTGGGGGCGCGAAGAGGGTCTCGGAGAAGGCTTTTGAAGCTTATCGCTCCAGGCGGGTGGCAGCAGAAGTTCGGTCTTAGAAACGGCATAGCGCATCCGAATCAGCGGCTCGGCTGACTGGTCCTGCATATTATTGATAATTCCGACTTCGCCTTTACTATGAGTTTGGTGGTGTCGGACAAATTCTAATGCATAGGTCAGGTTGCGGGCCCGTCGAGGCCGCCTCCGATTGTGAAAGTGGTGACCCTTTTACCTCATCTGGTGCTGCCGCCAACGACGCTGAAGGACCCCGGTGGCGTGCTCGCGATGGTCTGGCCGGTGTCGCCGCGGCCGGCGAGGACAATCCGCTCGCTATGACCGCCCCTTGCGCTGGTTATCCAAGGGAGTTGCCGACGATGCGGCGCTGGGCGTTGTCGATGAAGGACCACTCGTACATGAGCATGAGTGCGCTAGATGAACTAACTCGACGAGCGTCCTGAGGGCTTCTTCTTGGGGGTAGGGCTACGCCAACGCCATTGCCGATCGCCTCAGACCACTCCTCCCTCGTTTCCCTAACTTCCATTCTCTGATCCCGTCACTAGACGTTCGTGAGACGTGACTCACCCCGCGGCTTACGACTTCCCCAAGTTAGAAAATCCCTTCGTGCACCGCCTCCAATAAAGTGAGAAAAAAGAACCTCGTGCTGCGCCGCCTCCCTCCAAGCACGCTTTTTTCTCCAAACACGTTTATAAGTAGCAACGGCTCGTGCCTTGCCGCCGGTGGCTTTAAAAAAACAACAGAGCCATCTCGAGAGAAAGAGAGAGAGTGCGGAAGAGAGAGAAATCCCGAGAGCGGCGGCAATCGTGAAAAGGCGGAGTTGGAGTCGAAGCCGACGTCGGCGTCGGGGTAAGAGTTTCGATAAGTCGCGACGCGTGCGTGCGCCTCGACGAGGGAGGGAGAACACAAGAGGGGGGGTGTTGCTTTGCTTGTTTCCTTCCTTGAGTTTGAGGAAATGGTGAAGGAGGGAAGAGGCCCTCGAAGTGCGATAATCGAGGGACGGGCCACAGATATACCGAGGAGAACGACGAAGAGGAAGAGGGGCAAATCAGCGCTCGACGACGTTTCTGATTGTGGTCGAGGCGTTTGCGTTGTAGTTGAGGGTGGTGTATCTGTAGGCGCTGTAGAGCGTGGAAAGCCTGAGGGGGTCGGAGGCGGCGTGCTTTTTGATGGCGTAGGCGACCTTGCGCGCGCTAACGAGAGAGGAAGAGCCGAAGGCGCCGCCAGGTGCTTTGGCGGCTCTGTCATAGAGGACAAAGGCGGAGGTCATGATAGTGAGACAGGCGGAGACCTTGGTCGCGGGGAGGCGCTTGTCGCCGAGGGCGGCGCAGCAGAGCGTCGCGACCGTGGCGAGGGACTTGGTGCGGTGCGCGTCGATCGAAATGGCGATGCGCGCGATCATGGGGGAGCTCTGGGCGATAAACATGGAGACGGCGCCGCCTTTGGAGGCGTCGAGCGTCGGGTGCTTGCGCTGGGCTCGTTTGACAAAGGAGAAATCGTTTTGGATCGACGGGGTGCTGAGTTTGGCGAGGTCGAAGTCGAGCAAAAAGCCGAGCATGAGCGCGAGCGCGCGGACGGCGGGGAGGTGGTCGCCGGGAGCGTGCTTGAGCGCGACCTCGTCGAAGTCCTCGAGCAACTGTGGAATCGTGATCGCGAGCTGTTCGCCAAGGTCGTGCCACCCGACGATTTGCCGCACGCTCGGGCCGAGCTCGTCGAGGGCCGCCACGAGCAGCGAGTCGTCGCTGGGCGTCGTCATCGCCGCGCGAATCGCACTTTCGTGCGAGGTCGCTCCGTAGACTTTCACCTCCTCCAGCGCCGTCGCCATCAAGCCCACCTCGGGGTACGACGACGACGACGGATCGTCGCCCTCGGGGGGGAGCGCCTCCATAAATCCTGCCGAGGCCCGATCGCTCCAAAACAGTCCCATCGGACAGGTCGGGTCGGGTCTTGGGTCGGTTCGCACGCTAACCACGCGTGGTGTATGTTGTTGTTGTTTTTTATTGCGCTGGTGGCCCAAGCCTCTGTCGTGGTGGACCGTCCGTTCATCATCGGCGTCGCCGGCGGGACGGCGAGCGGCAAGACCCAACTGACATCCAAGGTCGTGAGTCGCCTCGACGAGGAAGCGGTCTCGATCACGCAGGACAGCTTCTACCGCGACCTGTTGCCGTCGCAGGACGCGGCGACCCACAATTTTGACGCCCCGAGCGCCTTCGACTTCGACGCCCAGTGCCACGTTCTCAACGCTCTACGACGCTGCGAGCGCGGCGTACGGATCCCCGACTACGACTACGCCGCCAACGCCCGACGCCCCCGAGTCCACGATCGCGTCCTCGACGCTCTCCCGCGCATCGTCGTCTTCGAAGGTATCCTCGCGCTCTACGACCACCGCCTCCGCGACCTCTTCGACCTCAAAGTCTTTGTCGACGCCGACGCCGACGTCCGCCTCGCGCGACGCATCCGTCGAGACATAAAGTCCCGAGGACGCGACCTCGACGGCGTCTTACGCCAGTACCTCGCCTTCGTCAAACCCTCCTTCGACGACTTCTGCCACCCGACCAAGCGCTACGCCGACGTCATTGTCCCGAGAGGGGCCGAGAACGAAGCCGCGATCGACATTATCGTCAACGGCATTCGGGCGCGCACCCGTATCGCGGGACAACGCCGCTTATCCTCTGGAGATGTAACTGCAGCCCAGCACCCTGCTGCGGCCCGCCTTGTTTTGTAAATATATAAATCCTTATTTTTATCCATCCCCTGTTCTGGCGTCTTCTTCTTTTTTCCTCCGCGCTGTCCGTTTGTTCAACTATAAGTGCAGCTGAGGCGAAGAAGGGCACAGGGCAGTCCCGTTATTCGATGTGGCTCTTAAATAGACACGCCGAGTTTTTTTTTAATAGAAGACCATCTTTGTCGACGAACTATTTTTTTCATGGTGCATGACTACTGCTTCCTGCGTGGCGGGTCTCGAGTCTATCTGACTGTCCTCACGAAGCGCACGTGGACTGGTCCTCCTCTCCTTCCGTTCGTCACTTTCCTAAAAACCTTGTAATCACAAAAATGCACCCAGCGTAGACGCTCCTAACCGCCGGTGCCATCGCGCTTCGTAGCGCAACTTGGCTATTTTCGGTTGGCCTCTCTACCAGACTGAGCGGCATCCGCCGCTCACCGTGGAAGTCGTGAGCGACGCGATCCTAGTGCTGCTTGTGCGACGTTTATTGTCGCGCGGGCCGTTAGCTCCCGGAATACACGAGACTGCCCCACTTCTTAGTGCACCCTGAAGCCCTCTTTCGCTTTGGTGGCCGGCTTCAGCCGACGACCCTCGCATGGGCCTTATCAAGATAGCTCGCGTCTTTGTTACTTCGCACAAAAGGGTGGTCGTGTCCGCCATCCCCCGCGGCGTTTGCCCTATACCGCTGGCTATAATAACGCCATCGCCCGACTTCGAACGCGGGAAAACGGATTGGCAGGGCTCGCTCAATAATCAGGAATGATGGTGTCGCGCGGTGTGATGATGTCGCTCGGTGTGATGATGTCGCTCGGTGTGATGATGCCGCTCGGTGTGATGATGCCGCTCGGTGTGGTGGTTTGGCTGCACGTGATGGTGATGCTGCTCGTGGTGGTGATGCTGCACGCGGTGGTGCCTTTCCATAGGAGGAGCCGTTGGCAGTCTGTTAAAGCCATTCTCAAACCCGCCCTCGTTCACGACGACGGTGGTCGGATAGACGGAGGCGGTCGAAGCGTAGCTCATGGCGGGCGTGGAGGCGTAGCCCACGGCAGGCGTGGAGGCGTAGCCCACGGCAGGCGTGGAGGCGTAGCCCACGGCAGGCATGGAGGCGTAGCCCGTGGCTGGCTGGGGGTAGTGTTGGCCTTCGATGGCCACGACAGTCCCTGTTGGGACGGCCGAGGTTTGAGCAACGGGCCGGTAGGAGTTTTCGCATGACCTGGCGATGCAAATACAGAGGATCACAAGGAAGCAAACCACGAAGAACAAGACGAGGCCCCCGCTTGCCTCGTTGTCCCAGGCTTGGTGGTGGTGATCGTCGACTCGCGCGTGCCAAACGTCCCGCGTGTCGTCCCACTCGGTAGTGTCGTCCCACTCCGTTATGTCGTCCCACTCCACGACGTCGTCGCACCCCATGTTGTTGTTGTTGTTGTTGTTGTTGTCAAACCTCGCCGAGGCGTACTTCTTATCCTATATGAAAAGAAACCTAACCCTTCTCGTTCGTGTTTACTCCTAACCCTTCGTCACGTTCGCTAACCTTTGAGTTTACTCCTAAACCCTTCGTGTTTCCCTACAAAAAAAAGTGGGGGGGTGAAACCACGAAAAAAGGCCGCTGTGTGCGTGGTGAGAAAATGGATGCAGGTTAAAAAATGGCATCGATGTGGGCTGCGGGGGCGAGGCCCGGGGCGGCCGCGACGTGGCCGCGGCGCCACTTGCGTCGCTCCGGCATCGCGCAGACGACGGCGATGAGGAGGTCCGCGAGCTCGGCGACGGTGGATGCGCCGTAGTGGCGCATGTCGGTCGAGTCGTAGGGATCGTCCTCGCGTACCTCGGTGATGCCCAAGCTGTCGAAGAACGGGAGGTTGTGGGCTTTGGCAGCCTTGCGCTCGATGTCGGCGAGGGCCTCAACTCTCGGCTGCGTCATTGCGCGCTTGACCTGCGCGTCTTTTCTGAGTCTCGAGAGGGCGGAGTCGCCAGCCTCGAGAAATCGCTGGGCACGGCGGCGCTTGCGGTCGTCGGGGTCGACTCCAACGAGTTTCCTCCTCCTCCTCCTCCGTCTTTTTTTTCTTTGGCGCGCGGGGCCGGCAAGGGTCGGAGCGTCGTAAAGGGCGTCGTACTCGGCGAGGAAATGGACGGGATGGACCGCCGTCGTGAGCCAGAGAAGGACAGCGTCGAAGGTGTCTAGGCGTCGGAGGACTCTGTCGAGGGAGCGCTCGTAGGCGTCGACGTCGCCGTAGGCGGCTTGCCAGAGACCAGCGAGGTTCAGGACGAGGACGCCGCCCCCCCGGATGACGCGTTTCGAGACGTTGGCGGCGTGGCCGGCGAGGAGGGCCTCGACGGCCCCGAGGCGCCTGGGCACGGGCCCCTTGACGCGCCAGTACCTCAGAAGCGCGTCGTCGTAGCCGTCGTCGGGATAGGTCGCGTCGAGGACTCCCACCGCGCGCAGCCCGCAGTCGAGGCGTTCGGCGACCTGTCGAAGGACCGAGTCCCCCATGAGCGTGAGGCCGCCGCGACTCCGGAGGCACTTGCGCGCGTCGTCGCGGCGATCGACGCGCTTTTGGGCGCATTTTGGCGCGTCCCAGCGCCAGTCCTGGGGTCCGTCGCCCTCGCAGGCCAGGAGCCGCCGACCCTCGGTCCTTACCCAGCGCCCCTCACACCCCCGCGGCTTCCGGCCCTGGCCGGGGACGACGCCGAGGGGCCACGCGCCCTCGATCTTAGCGCCGACGTAAGACGCCTCGGAGCGGCTCGCCTCATCCTGGGACCGCAGTGCGGCGCGGACCGACGAGTACTCGACGCGCACGTAGGCGAGGTGCGCGGCCCGCCCTCCGCTGTAGTCGGGGAACGACACCTCGTACGAGACGACGAAGCCGCCTGTTCTTGCTGTGGTCCAAGCCCGGGGGGCAGCCGCGCCCTCGAACCACGCGACCGCCGACGAGGCCTCGCAGGGTAAAGCCGATGGGCATTCGGCGATCCGCACCTTGAGCACGGGCTCGGGAAACACAGAGCTCAAGTTGAGCTCCAGCGCGTCGACGACCACCAGCAAGAGCCACATACATACACCTTGATAAATAAAACCTTTGTGATGGTAATAATAATATTATGCTATGATGGTGTGGTGGTGACCCAGGGGAGGAGTTTGGCCAGAGCGGCGGCCCCGCGGTCGCAGTGGTGTCTCAAGGGCCGACCGCCAATCGACGTCGTCGAGAGCGCGAGGGCCGCGGCGCGTTCCTCGACGAGGGTCACCGCCTCGGCGTAGAGCGCGCAGTCGAGGGTGTTGCCCTCGTAGATGGCCGCCAGAAGGAGGTCGTCATCGTCGAGATACTTGGCCAGATAAGACGACGAGTTCGCCCTCCGGCTCCTCGAAGAAGAAGAAGAAGAAGAAGAAGAAGAAGAATGAGCGAGGCGGTTCGCGCGGTCCGCGGCCGAGTGTTTTTCGGCGCGGAGGTCGAAGAGATCGCAGGACCGACGCTTGGAGGAGGAGCAGCAGGCGTGGAAAAGGCCCGAATAGCCGAGGGCGTGGAAGAGGAGGCAGAGCGAGAGGTCGAAACGCTCGGTCAATCCGACTGCGGCCAGGGTTTTCAAGTTATTCCGGGCGGCGCACAGGAGGTTGCTCGAGGTACGGCGCAGAGCAGAATTCGCGTCGGTCGAGAAGTGCTGAGCGCCGGCGAGGACGTGGGTCTGGTGATTCTGGAATATAGTGCACCAGCCACCCGCGCGGCACTTGCGGGGGTGCGCGAGACTGGCGCACTGCGCGTCGCGCTCCAACTGGGGGCACAGCCGGGGACTCGCGACCTCGACTAGGTCCAAGCGCGAGGCGCCCGGCATGCGACCCGCGGCGAGGTGGTGTTCGAACTGACTCGCGACCCTCGAGAGCGGCTCCCGCAAAAACACGAACAAGGCGACGCGGGAACCCTGGAGGGCCCCCGCGATCGAGACGTCGGTCTCGGCCGAGAGGAGGTCGCACGACCGGGCCTTGGCGCGTCGTCGGCGAGGCGCCTCGAGGTCGGCGAAGGATAATTCGCAGAACGAGCGACGCTCGCGCCGCGCCGCCTCGGCCAGGACGAGGTTCAGCGTCGTGCCGCCCGTCTTGGGGATGTGCAGAAAGAGGGCCCGGTGGTGCGTGGCGGCCTGCGCGGGGGTCTGGTTCAGGCACGCCCACGTCATGAGCGGCGGGATAGGGTTGGCGTTGGAAACGGCGCGTCGCAGCGGCGCCGCGTACCGGAGGATGGACTCGTCCAGGACCTCGGAGTGGTCGCGGCGCGCGAACTCGACGAGCATCAGCTCGGTGCGGGTTGTTGCGGCGCTGGCCTTTTTGTGCCGCACGGCGCGGCGGATCGCCTTGGCGTCCGCGTTCAGAAAGTCTTTGGCCGCGCGAGCGTCGACGCGGCGCGTCACCGCGCCCGAGGACGACGACTCGGCGTGGCCGCGCTGGACGTCGCGCGCCTCGGACGAGATGCGCCCACGCTCGAACTTTTCGACGAAATCCTCGCGGCTCCGGACGGCGTAGTGATTGAGGTGGAGGGGCGCCGCGCACCGCTCGTGTTCGCGACGCGCTCTCTCGTCGTCGGCGACCGCCGCCAGCTTACGGTCGCCGGCGTAAATGTCCACGCAGTCGTGCGCCACCTTGGTGACGTAGTGCGTGCCTTGCCTCAACACGCACGCGGCCCTCGCCACCACCTTGGCGCAGATCGGCGGCGCGTAGTCGTCGCCGCACGTCAGCCTAGGGTAACACCCGCCAGAGTCGTCCTCGACGCCTCGCTCGCGATACGATTCGATCGTCGGCGCGCTCGGCCGCCGCACGTGGCCCGCCGCCCCGAAAACGTGCCACCGAACCAATACGTACGCGAGCCTTGGGTCGCACCGCGCGAGGTGCTCGGGGAGCGATCCGTGGGACGGGTAGAGGAACTCGTCGACGTCCGTCATCACGATCCAGTCGGCGCCGGCCGGATTCGCGCGCAGGCACTCGTCCCGGAACCCAAACTCGCCGTGCTCGGCGTCGTGCGTCCGGTCGGCGCACACCTCGTGCGACCTCCCGCAGCTCGAGGACATGGGCCACACGAACGCTTCTCCCGAAGCCTCGTACGGCGCCAGGACGCTTCTCGTTTCGTCGCGCGACTCGTCGTCGAATATGTAAAAGTACCGCACCCCCACGAGCCTATGGAACTCAACCCACTCCTTCAAGTACCGCGCCTCGTTTCGGATCCGCGCGCACGCGGCCACCACGGGCAATACCACCGTCTCGTTCTTTCCTGTCGGAGGAAGTACCCCCCACAACGCCGCCATCGCCTCGCGCCCCCTCGACCCCCCTACAACTTCTTTTTCGCTCGCGAACCCCCAGAACCACCGCACCGCCAGCACCCCACACACGACAACGGCGGCGGCGGACGACCGGCACCAAACCACCCCGCGCCGCCATCGCCGGTCACCCATCGCTTACCCCTCTTCTCCTAAAATGACAAGCCCGTGGCGCTTGAAGCCCTAGGAAAAGCCACCTGTGCGTGTTCCCGACTCTAGGATATGCGGCGCGGCGCGTGCACACAAACGCGCATGTGATGTAAGCGACCAGTTCCGCTGCCTCTCATCCTGTGGTGGTGGTGTTGTTGTATTGGCGCACCTGCACTTGGCCGCGTCGCTGCGACAGACGCAATGACGAAGGGCCTACGGCGGTTGTGGTTTAAAATCCACAGGGCTGGGCATGATCGCGACTGCTCAGACAAGGAATGTACCGCTCTCGACCGGATAAAAACGGTTAAACAAAGAGTCGCCTTGAAATGCAACTGCTTGAATGAATTGCGGGGCAGGCGAAGGAGGACGGACCCCGCACGTAGGTCGTACGCATGCTGCCGCGCCGGACGTTTGTGCGACGAAGTGCGACCCTGCGGCCTCTCGGTTGAGTTTACGACGGTTTTTTTTGGGTACAAAACTGACACGCAATTTGGGGGGTTTGGTTTCGTACCGCCACGTCAGCTCAACCACCTTTTTGTACTAATAATTCGAAAATAACTAAGTAACTTAGGACCTCTCCCGGCCTTGGGAGCCAGGCTGGGCCGGCAGAAGCCGGTCCAGGATCACAGAGCAAAATCACACAGTTGGGGTAGAGGCGAGGGATGAAAAGGCGTTGATGGCGGACTGCCACTGCGCGCGGTCTTGTGCGAGGTCGTGCCACGAGTTGAAGGGGATGTCGCATTTCCGGAGTGCCTTGGCGAGCGTCCTCCCGTACGTCATCTGCGGAGCCCCCGGTGGGCGCTTGGAGCGGACCCAAGACGAGAGCATCTTGCGAGGGAGTCGGGAGAAGGGCATGCGGGCGACGTGACCGGCCCAGTGGAGCTGGCGGCGCGTGACGTAGACGTCGATGGACTCGAGGCCGAGGCGCCGCAGCAGGATCTCCGTTGAGATGTGGTGGAGCCAGGTGTGCTTCCGGGCCACACGACACATAACGCGGGCGCACTGCGCATGGAAGCACCGCAGCCGGCGGAACAGGACCTCGGTGAGGCACCACGATTCCGCACCGTGAAGGAGGATGGCCATGACGAGCGAGACGTAGACGAGGCGCTTGGCGCGAGCAGAGACGGACTTCGAGGCGAAGATGCAGTCCCGCAAGGCACCGAAGGCCTGAGACGCCTTCTTGATCCGTTTGTACTAATTATTATTATGTTTAGCAACTCCCAGGCTCAGAGAGCCAGAATGGATGATCGCACAAAGGAAGAGAAACACAAAAGAAGAGAACTTATTACCCGAGCCCCAAGACCTCGTTTTGCTTAGCTTCGTATTAGCACCAAGCCAGGCCTCGCAGGCATTGGGCAGCGCGGTAGCGCGGTAGCCGGGTCGCGGTAGCGCGGGTAGCTTCACCACTTCCCTTATTCTTATTGATTCGGGTCGCGCCCGCCGCCCATCGCCGACTTCCGAACCCGAAGAAGACGGGGGACGAGCGGATGACCTACTGTACCGCCCGGATGATCGTGAAGGGCGACCAGTTCGACTTAGAGTCCAGCGTCCCCGCGATGCCGTCGCCTTCGCGCAAACAAGCCTTGACCTCGAAGCGCTTCTCTTGAACCCTGTGTTATATAGTTTCAACCAAAAGCCCTCTGCTTCGGCCGCCACTAATACTGGACACTTTGCCGGAATTAATTCTCGTCGGGAACCGTGTCAGAACGTCAAAGATGGGGGTAGTTTCAGACCTAGGGGTCGCACAGAAGCATTGGGCGAACCTCGGAGCGGGCCGTGGCGTGCTGGGGCTCCTGCGGTTTGCGACTGGATTCGGTGCTGGCTGAGCGTTGTCGTTGTCGTCAGCGGCGGCGACGTGGGCACCAGGGGACTCGATGAGCACAGGCTCGTCGTCGTCGGGCGTGTCGTCTTCACAGCCATCGACGCACTGCAGGAGGAAGTTGCTAAAGCTCCTTGGTGCATTGGTTAAGGAAGCCAATGTTGAAATAGGTGAAGAGGAGCTGGTGAACGGTCTTGGAGTGGAGGGAGTGTCGGGACGACCTTGTGGGCTTTACAACAGCGCTCGACGTTGGCGGACTGTACGGCGAGGCGATCAAGTCAGAGGCCGATCGATATGGGCGAGCAGGGGGAACTGGGCAGCGCTACGGAATGCCCAGTCTAAGGCAGTGGAAGTCATTTTCTTCTGCTTCCACTTCTGGGCGTCGACGACAGCGGCAAGCTTGGCGAGGACGCCCGCTCATCCCATTGGGCTGACTAGAAATATTTACCCGTGTGCGAGTGCGTGCAGCCGCATTTTGATTCGAATGTGCCGTCGCCCTTATGCGTTGTGTTCACGTAGCTAACTAACTAACTTCAGACCTCTCCCGAGCATGGGAGCCAGGCCGGACCGGCAGGAGCCGGTACGGAATCACAGAGGAAAATTCTCGCAGTTGGGGCAGAGGCGAGGGACGAGGACGGACTTGTTGATGGTGGACCGTCACTGCGCGCGGTCTTGTGCGAGGTCGTGCAAAAGCGTCGCAGGCCGCGGACGTGTTGGTCCACGAACAATCGAACTGTCCGTCGCGTTCTGCCCAACCGAGCGAAACCCATCCCAGCGCGGACTTTCCGGGTGCTAACCGGCCAGCCCGGGAGGCGAGCAGGCACCGTCTCACTCCGGGACGGCCTGGGCCGCCGCAGGGAGCAAGCGTGTTAGGCGCCGTCCTCCATCGCAACCAACGGTTAGCGATCGCAGGGTTGATCACGTAGTCGCCCACCTAACTCTTGGGCTGCCAGCCATTGGACATGTTCGCCGGCGTGTGCATCGACAGGAGGCAGCGAGCGCGTGGCAATCAAGAGAAAAAGCTCCCTGCCCGCCTGCAAACTGTCGTCATGCACTGTTTCCGTTTGCTTCTGTGTCAACAAACCTTTTCTTTTTTTTGGATGAGGATATGATCCTTTTCCTTATAAAAAAATCTACCGTTGTTTGCCGAAGGCCGAACGAATCCGAACGTTAGCCCTCCACACGACCAAACGGGGCAAAGAACTCTTCGGGAGGGCGTCGGCCTCTTGGCTGGGTCGACCCGCATCTACGCCCCCAATCGTTGCCGAGAACCTGCACGTCTGGCAGTAAGAGGTCGCCGCCGCGAGCCGCTGCTGGCCCGTCCCGTGGCCGTCCTTTTAAAGGAGGTCGCGGCGCCATTGGCCCGCTTATCGCCGAGTCGTCGACTTGGGTTTCCTTTGGGAGCTTTGGGGCTCACGTGTCTGTGGATTTTGCGCTCCTTGGGTCTCTCTCTCTCGCACACGCGCGCGAAATAGTGAGAACGAAATCTACGGATACAATAGGCTGTGCCTCTCTCTGGGGCTTTTTACCGGCGCGCGGCTCGGGCGGACGACGAAGGTGGCAGTGATGGTCAGGAGCAAGCAGAGGGAGGCACAGACATCACTCTGGAAGCAAAACTCGCGGACCAGCTTGGGGAACGGCACGGTGTTCCACAACCACGCGGTGCTCGTGGCGTTGTCGATGTTCTCCGGGTAGAACAAGCTTACGAAGTCTCTAACATCGGGGGTGCCGTCGTCGAGTACGGGGATGTTGATGGTGGCGGCGATCCCCACTACGTGGTTGTGAATGCCGATGGCCGCGGCGACGCGAGCGAGGAGTTGGCCGACGTCCGACTTGACAGACGGCAGGCTGTCACAGACGAGCCAGGCCGTGGTGAGGCTGTGGGTCAAGTCCATGGCTGCAAACTCGGCGGACTTGTTGAGCGCGGGGCTCATTTGCCGGAGCCAAGACGTCAGCATGTGGATCCGCGTGTTCCACCAGAATGACGCGGCCAGAAAGACCAGAACCGCCGCGTCGCGGTGGCCCCGCCAGGCGAGTGCGAGGGCGGACCTGCGGGTCGACTGTTAGTTCCGACGAACACGACGCGCGACTCACAAATGCGTCATGGAAGCGACAAAATGAAACCACCGCCACCACAAGGGACTCGCATCCGGCTCGAGGTAGGTCTCCACCGTCAACGGAGACAAACACCAAGCAGCGGCCACTGCACTGACGGCCAGCGCTCCCCGGACGATCTTTTGCATTGCCTCCGATCCAAATGTTGACAGCGCGTCGTGCCCGAAATTGAGGCAAAGTACATGATTTTCCCCAAATGGAAAAGTAACTGGTTGCGACGAAGTGCGTTATAATAAGTTAGGTCTAGACCGAAAAGGCAGAATAGGAAAGTTGCAGGTTGAGGGTAAGTAATGACTTTTTACAGTGGAAGCAAATCGTACCGGAACAGCAATCATGTTGTTCTTGTTGCGCCGAAGGTTGTCGACCATGACCGCTGCCTCGAGCAGACCACTCGGCGTGGGGGTGCCCCCGAAGATCGAGGCGATACTTCGGGGTGCCTACGGCGAGCTGGACCCCGCGGCGCCAAGCATGCTGGATAAGCTCCACGATTCGAGCGCCCCTTTGATCTGGCACAAACACGGTTCCTTCCTCGACCATCTCCGGGACGTGTGGGTGATGCTTTGCGCGTGGGAGCAGCCGCAGTCGTGGTGCCGGCTCGGATTGTTCCACTCGGCGTACTCAAATAGCTTCGTGTCGATGAATCTGTACGACGCGACGAAGGATCGCTCTAATCTCGCGTCGCTCGTCGGGCCCGAGGCCGAGACCCTCGTGTACAAGTTCTGCGTGATCAACCGGCAGCAACTCGAAGACGAGGTCGAGGCGGAGCTGACGATCCGGGACACGACATCGACGCATATCCACACGGGCGAGCGCGTCGAGCTCTCGTCGGTCGAGGCTGCCGCGTGCGTCGCCGAGACCATCGCCGACCAGATGGACCAGAGCTTGTCGTGGCAGAGCGACCTCGAGGCCGGCCACACGGCGAGCCTCTGGCCCGGTCTCTACATGCCGACGCTCCGAATGTCTAAACTGTCGAAATTTGCCAACGCTCTGCGCAACGGCGGCGTCGTTCCGGCCGATACCCTCCCGCCCATTTTCGACTCGTGTTCCACGCTCCTCGACGCGCAAAACGAACGTCAGGCCCGCGACCTCTACTGGCGCGTTGTCGGTCGACCCGGAGACGTCAAAGTCGCTGACGACGACGACGTCGCGACCCTCTGCGACGCCTCGGCCCTCAATCCCTTCGTCGCCGAGCCCCACGTTGTCCGCGCGCAGATTCTCCTCCAGATGGGCCGCTTCGAAGAGGCCGAGCACGCGGCGCGCAAGGGCCTCGACATCTTCTGCGACTGGGCCACGCAGTGGGACAAGCGAATGTAAGCTTTTTGCGCCGAAAATTTTGCCATGTTGTTTTTTTGTTTTTTTTAGGCCTTTCGTGGCGTGGGTCGCCTGGACCCGATGCCTCGTCTTCCAAGCTCAACTCCGCGAGTGGCCCACCACGCACGGCGGCTTGGAGAGCCTCGGCGCCGTCGACCCCTCCATGTAAGACCCCCAAGTTCTCGCCTCACCCTTCTCCATCCATCTTTAGGCGCTTCCGACCACTCAACAAGGACCGCCTCGGCTGAGGATCGGTACCGCCCCTAGTTGACTGATGGCTTTACAGGAGAGGAGAGCCCCCCTTTTTCCACGTTTCGTCGTCGTCGTCGTCGTCGTCGTCGTCATAGTCGTCGTCGCAAGACCTAGAAGGCGTGACTACCCCATCCCCAGCCCCCAACGGACTCGAGCGAGGTGCCGCTGGAAAGCCGTAGTATGGGCGAGCAGAGGAGGAATAACGATGGCGGCGAGAAGGGTGAGCGGCTGACGAAGAATGCTCGGCGGCGGATGAAGAAAAAGGAGAAGCGGTTGCAGGAGGTGCGCGAGCCCGAGGCGGAGATCATGGCGGCCCCGTCGGCCCCGACGACGGGGCCGTCGTCGTCGTCGTCGTCGTCGTCGGCGGCGGAAGAAGAGGTCAAGGTCGAGTACGTGAGCGCGCAGTACGCCGACGACGAGTCGGGCGTGCTCGCGCAGTTCGAGCACGTGTTCAAGCGATTCGCGAGCGCCGAGGTCCTGACAGGGGAGGTCGCGGCGGAAGAGATTGGCGACGAGACGGCCGAGCTGCCGGTGACGAGTCCCGAAGAGCGAGCTGCCGCGGAGCAGAAGCCCGAGGAGGAGGTGAAGCACTTGAGTCGGCGCAAGCGCAAGCAGCTGTCGCGAATGTCGGTGGCCGAGCTCAAGCAGGTCGTGTCGAGGCCCGAGGCGGTCGAGTCGCACGACGTCACGGCTGCCGACCCCAAGCTCCTCGTCTTTCTCAAGAGCTACCGGAACGCCGTGCCCGTGCCTCGGCATTGGTGCCACAAGCGCCGCTACCTGCAGGGGAAGCGCGGGGTTGAAAAGAAGCCCTGGGCCCTTCCCGAGTTCATCGCGCAAACAGGTGAGTCGCGCGACGGTGACGAGACAACCCTCTCCTCAGTTATCCCTGTCCGACGCAACAAGAACAAAACGCGTGACGATACTGTGTGTTCTGAGTCGCCGCTGCTTCTTTCTCGTAGGTATCGAGAAGATCCGCAAGGCGATCGAGGAGGCCGAGGCGTTGAAGAAAGTCAAACAGAAGACTCGCGAGCGCGTCCAGCCAAAGATGGGTCGGATGGACGTCGACTATCAGGTGCTGCACGACGCCTTCTTCAAGTGGCAGACAAAGCCGTACCTGTCGGACCACGGCGACTTGTACTACGAGGGTCGCGAATTCGAGGTCCACTTGAAAACGAAGAGGCCCGGGACGTTGTCGGCGGCCCTCAAGGCGGCGCTCGGCATGCCGGACGGCGCGCCGCCGCCGTGGCTCATCAACATGCAGCGCTACGGCCCGCCGCCGTCCTACCCAAATTTGAGGATCCCAGGCCTGAACGCGCCCATCCCCGAGGGCGCGAGCTTTGGGTACCACCCCGGTGGCTGGGGCAAGCCCCCCGTGGACGAGTACGGCATCCCTCTCTACGGCGACGTCTTCGGGGCCCGCGCCGCGCTCGTGGGCCACGACTCGTACGTCCCCGACAGGTCGCACTGGGGGGAGCTCGTCGTGCGGGACGACGAGTACGAGGAGGAAGAGGAGGACGAGGACGAACCCCTAGCAGTAGCTCCGCACAATACCAAGGCCCGCTACCGAAGACGGGACGATTCGACGGCCGAGCTGTCGTCGTCGGAGCTCGCGTCGGGCATCGAAACGCCGGTCGAGTCGTCGTCGGGCGTCATCTCGGGCATCGAGACGCCCAACGCGATCGACCTCCGCAAGCGCACGGGCACCGAGACGCCGGAGTCTTCGATGGGTTCGGTCGAGCCGCCCAAGCAACTGTACAAGGTTATCGACGAGGAAAAGACGCGCGGAGCGCACGCGTCCTCCGCGCTCTTCGCGTCGGACAAGCGGTACAGGCTTCCGCAAGATGATGATCATCATCAATTTCCGAATGGCCCCGCCGCCGGAGGAGGGAACGACAGAGCAGCGACGACGGCAGCGCCAACCGCGAGGCGTCGCGACGACGACGACGACGACGACGATCCGAACAACCTGCGAAAGCGCAAGGTGGTGGACAAGGAGGAGGACTCGCGGGTCGGCGGGTCCTCCTCGAAGAAACACAAAGAATTTAAGTTCTAGAGGAGGAGAAGGCCGAAGATAATAATAATTATTATTATTACCACGCAAGAGCGGGGTCGTTGCCCAAGGGGGCCGCCTTCTCGCAGGCCAGGATGAACCGGTCGTAGTGGTCGCCCCCGAAGGGCGGGCAGAGGTGTGTTTCGAACTGAGCCTGGAATTCGGCGCGGGAGAGCGCGTGGAGTCTCGCGATCGTCTCGCGCTCCTTGGGGTCGAAAAGATAGGGGTCGTCGTACAACCCGAGGCGCGTCGCGTAGGAAACGCGAATTTGGGGGGGCATGAGGAGCGCGTAGTAAATTCCATACCCCTCGAAATCCCGGTGCGCCTTGTTTGGCGTCCAGGGGGGTTCCTTGGTCGCCGCCGCCGCCGCCGTGATCGCGGCGAGGGACAAGATCCGTGTTCGGTAGGTCTCGAAAAGGGCGCGCGCGCGGTCTAGGATTCGGTGATCGCGGAGGACGCTGGCAGCGAGTCGGAGGTCGCAGCGCGCGTACTGCATCGCCGGCATCAACGAGGATTCGACAAAGGGAAGCCAAAAGCCGAGTCCGTAGTTTCGAAAGAGCTCGGCCCCCGGCTCGAGGTCTGTCGCCGCGTAAACGATTGACCCGACAACCACCGCGTTCTCCCTCGACGCGCTCGTCGCCACGTACCGGAACACGGCCGCCTCGTCGGGAAGACCCGCGAGGCAGGCACCGTCGTTGATGAGGTGCCCTACGGGCCCGTTGTGCGCCTTGCGGTTCGACACGTCGGCGCCGCTATAGGCCCCCACCGCGTCGTACCACTCGAACCAGTCCTCGCGGTAGGGATCGGCTGGGGGATACTCCTTCTCCTCAACCCAGGTCACCGCTGTGCCCTTCGGAACGCGCGTCGTCGCGAACACGCCGTCGCCGGCGCCGGGGATGCTCGAGGGCGCGACGCGAACCAACGGATCGGCGAGCAGCGCGGATTTGAAGTACGCGTCGGGGGGGCCGAACAAAACCATCTCGGAAGGGGTTTAGGGTTCATCAAACCCGTAAGGTTTTGCGAAAAAATTTTTCTTTTTGTGGTTTTGGTGGTGGTGATACCGCGGCGCCGACGAGCGATACGTGTCATGCGAGAACTCAAGACGAAGCGGGGGGGTCTCGTCGGAGGTTTTAACGCGCTCTGCGAGACGAACCTGCCGTGGGGCCCCCATCGGTCGCTCCTCATTGGGTGCTCGGCGGCGTGCTACCTCGTGCCCGCCATCGTTGACCGGTCCTCCCCGCGAGCGCTCGTCTGGATCGCGCAGGCCATCGCGTGTTTCTGGTCAGACTTCATCGACGCGGGGAGGTGGGGTCTGAGCCACCTCGTAGACCGCGCCCTAGCGCCGACGCTCGTGCTTTACGTAATCAAAATCGCCCTCCACGAGCGCGGCTTCTTTTTCGTCGTCAAGTTTGCCATTCCAACCTTTCTCTGCTTTGGACTCAGCGCCAGCTGCCGCAAAAAAGGCGACGCCCAAGGCTACGCCATCTTCCACTCCCTCTGGCACCTCATCAGCGCCAGCGTCGCCACTTACACCCTCAGTCACGAATATCGACATCGCGGCGACTCGTTTTTCGCCTGAATACGTTCACTATCAGCGTAAAAACCGTGGAGCCGCGCGAATGAGGTAATTTGTTGGCATGTCGTCGTACAAGTACTTTGAGGTGAAGTGCGGCCGACGGTATAGACAGACATTGGGCTCCTTAAGCGCGTGAGAGGTGACGCGCATGACACTCGCCACAGGAGTCAACGCAAGTCACAGCGTTTTTTTCGGCGAGCTACCAAGTCGCGGAGGCGAGTCGGCGTGCAACCGCTGCGCCGTCGTCCACGGGAGACCTTGCGTCGTAGTTCTGTCATCCCACTCTCATTTTTCCCTTACCCTGATCTCTATGACCGTGTGGTTGCGATGGAGGACGGTGCCTCGTGAATCCTGAGCCTTGCGAGGGCATCCGCCCTCCCGGCGTAGGTTGGCACCTGTTCGCCTCCCGGGCGGGCCGGTTGGCAGCCGGAACGTTCGCAGTGGGACGGGGTATGGTCGGGGGGCGCAGACGGAAGGTTATCGACGAGTTGGTTGTCAGTCACATCGCGGTCTCCTCGTCGCATGGCGACAAGCCTGATGATCACTCTCCGCCGACCCACCTTTCGGCGCCCCTCGTCTACAGACCCGTGATTCTGGACTGGCTCCTGTCCGTCCGGCCTGGCTCCCATGCTCGGGAGAGGTCTGAAGTTAGTTAGTTAGTTACTCACATCGCGGGGCGATAGAGTGATGAACTCGCACAGGTCCATGCCATATAAAGCCACTGTTTCAATCAAGCCCCTCCCCGACACTGGCTGCTCAATCAAGGTGCACCACCTCCCGGCGGTTTTTCCGACGGCGAAAGTAGTCGCGGTTTAAGATCAGCGCGATCGACTCTCGAGAAAAACCCCGTTCTTTCCGGTTCGGAGGACGAAACCGGGGTCGGGAGGGGGGGCAGTCGACTCACAACTCACTTCGGCGCCAAGATCCCTAGGTAGCCAGCCATCTCCACGGAAATATTCGAGGTGGGCAGTGCGACACGCGGTGAAAGCCGCTATTGGTTTCTCAGAGGAGAATCTTGTGGACTCGAGCTCCTTCGCTTTGTGGTCTTTTTTTTTTGCGGCGACGCGGTTGTTTGAGGAGGCGGATCGACATCCCATGTGCCTTGTGTTAAGGCTCGTTGTCTGGCATGCTATGTTGATCGAGTCGGCGTCTCAAGCAGAGATTACTCTGCACATTCGTATCGGATTTACTCCCGGAAGAGTTTCTGCAGATTGGTCATGGTCTTGTTCCACTTTTGTCGGGTTTAGCACGGCGTGAGTGCGCGGTGTCCAGAACTCCTTCCAGTCGCGTTGTATGTAATCCTGGTGCAGCACCTGGGCCATAAAACCAACAAGTGATTGGAACTGTCCACTTGTGAGTGTGGTCGATCACGAGGGGGGCGAGTGCAATGGGCGATGTTCGTTTGAACTACAGCCTAGAAAGAAGGTAAGGATGATCACGGTCTACAATAGAGTCTTTAGGTCACTAGGGAAAGCGGTAGTACCAGTGAACCTCTTGCGCATACAGAAGCTCACCCACGCGCTCTCACCTCCGTCTTCACAGGATCCTCATATGTACTCTCCGCGAAGACCGAAGTCCAGTCCATCCCCGGCCCCGATCCTAGCTCGAATTCACTTATGCAGACCCAGACGGACTGCAGAGAAAGGACATTCGGACTTCTTTTTACGGCCTCCCTACGCCTTGTGCCGTCCTTGTTGGAGAACGTCATCTCTTCCTTACCCCTTCTTCCTTTTCTCTAAAACGATGTTAAAGTATTACACTAACCCTAGTTTGTCACCGGTTTTTTGCCACAATTTTTAAGTGTGTGCAGACGATGCCATCTCGACACACTGGTCGTTTCCCGTGGCGTCCGTCTCCTTCCCACAGAGACCAACCAAGCTACGCTCGCAAAAAAAACACCTCCGGTTCTTTTGATACTCAATACATTACACATGCGTCACGTGCGGAAGTCACCAACCTTATGCGTAGCAATGTTGCTACACCTCATGCTCGATCACCTTCAAGTAACTCCACTGCTCTCGACCAACTCACTGTTGCCTTGCCTTTGCCAGTATGACAGCGCATTTTCCGTTTGCTCAAGAACACTTCCATTTCTGTTTCGCCTTGTGATCACCGACGTCATAACGCGCTTGGCAAATCCAGAGGCGACTATCCAGCAAGTATTCGACTTTTCTTACGAGCAAAATGACGACTCTCTTTTCCTGCAAATTTCAAACCTATTTGGCTGACACATACCAATCATTAATACCTAGAATAACATTGCCACAATTGCTGTACTATCCATAACGAATGCACAGGTGGATCAACTCAAGTTCTCACACACTTTGGCTCTCAGTGTCTGAATGCCGGCTCACCGCCTCATCTGGCGACCACCAGAAATAGTAATGATTTCCCCCAGACCGCATTTGATCACTTGCATTGTCACCATCATAATAGTAATACTGCCATTCCCGCTAGTCGCCTAACAATAGCAACATGCCCGCCTGCAATAAAATAGATCACGTTCCCGCCGGCGCCAACTTTGTTCTCGCAACCAAACTCGCTTTGGACCACCGTGCAAGCATACGTTTGCTGGTCACCTTCGGGCTACATTTATCATATCTCATGCCTTCCGACGTGAAGATGCTGTTCTTGGAAAGTCTTTTCAAACATGGCATTCAGAAATGTGGATTTACGTTGCCCTCGAACTCTACCCCTAACTCTACCAACGACGAAATGCAATCCACCATTGCTCTTCATCTGGGATTCATACCCTCTCTACATCTGGAGCACCTATCAATACTAATCACCATTTCCCATTCATATGCAGAGAAGACGAAAGTCATGAAGAATGCGTCGCATCACACTGTACTCTCCCTTGTTGTGGATCTTCTCTTATCCCGCATCGCCGCTTACCATCAAAGCTCACCAGATACCCGCCCACCATATGTGCTGGATGATATCCAAGCACCACACTCTGAAAATGATGACATCCTGTTTGCCAACCTGCCTTTCGAACTGTATTCGTCAATATTCACCGAGCTAACGGCTCCTTCTACGTATCCTGAACCATCTATGGCGACCGAAACGTCGATAAACTACCCAGGCAACGTTACCATGACCCCTGAAGATAAAGACTCACTAGCTACTAGCAACGACGTGACATTTCTACCTGCCGAATTCGCATGCAATGTAAAAGTAATCAATTGGTGAACTACATGACCAACTGCAAGTCATTTCTACGTACAACCAATCACGTATAACCAAGAATCACGAGCTCCAAGCTGATGTACAATTCCTCCAGCAAGAAAACACGCGCCGTCATAAAACTATTACCGATATCGAAGATCGATTGTTTCCTCCGACCAGCAACATCCACATACTGTTGACCACTTTATACGAGACAACAGAGAGCTACTATTTCGTGTTATTTTGCAGCTGGAGTCTTCTCATAGGCAGACAGACAAATCCCAGACCTACGACTAGAGTTGTAATGCAACAGTTGTGCAATGCCTCTTACAGCAGTCGTTTCTGCGCCTTCCGAACGACTCTACCCTTGACCCGTTCGTAAACCCTCATTTCTTAGCTGCTCACTTCGACGAACTTGATCTAGGCGCATTTTTTTTTTCCCACATTGCTAGATAAATTCCTCGCATTATCATTTCGCTCGGCACGTGGGTTCTGGTCATCTTTCATCTCTAATAACATCGACAAACATGATGTTAATAATGACGACTCACTGGGCGCCATGAACGATTCACCAACAGAATCGCCAACACCTTCAGAACTTCCTGAACCTGACAAGTCGGATGCAGTTGGTTAAGTGACTTCTGTGCAGCTCATTCCTGTCTTGTCTACACCCAAGACTTCCGAGTCCCGTTTAATATCCTCAACGACTTTCAAGAAGCTTCTGAAAAGAAGTCCATTGTGACTTTTGCACATGATAACATAGAGACCCCCTCTACAGGACATATACGATGATGCAGATGGCACACATGCCTGATTTGTGCAAGTCCTGGCCATTTATCTAAGGTTTGTATGTCCCACTTTCGGCATTCGAGACAAATCGATGGAGTGCAAAGAAAAGACAATTGGGCTTCTTTGCACCACCTCCCTACGTCTTGTGCCATCCGTTAAAAACGCCCTCTCTTCCATACCCCCCTTTTCTTCCTTCTCTCCGTTTCCACGAAAAGGTACGTTGTGACAGCCTCATCCTTGTGTAGCGTGCAATCAGGCAGATCCGGAGAAGCCACCCATCCTTTTTTTGCTATATACAAACACACACACATGTACATAATACTAGACATACCTTTGATTAGCCGTATTTTTCCTGTCTATGTGTCGTCTGTCGTGTGCTGAGGCTAGGAGAACTAACCTGCCCCCCCCTCTTCGCAGTCGACATTTAAAAACCTGTTCTTTTAACCTTACCTTGCCGGACGCACTCGGCGAGGCGAGGTGGTTCTTTCGTCCCTTTACCACTGCACTTCAGATTCCTCTGGACGGACCCGGCATTCCGGCCAAAGTTTTCAAATCAAGAGCGCGCGTTTACTTAATTAAAGGTAGTTTTTTGCCATCAGGTAACTTTTTGCCATCACGGACTATAACTGCGAGCCTCGACTTTGCCGGGGCCTAGTTCCATCCGGACAAATTGCGGTTGCTTTTTATACGAGGTAAGCAGCTAAAGAAATAGAGTGGTTTTTAAAGGCGACTGGTAAAAAGGGTTTAGGCGGTGAGAAAGTGTGAGTGGCAGGAGAGGTCGGAGACACTGGTGCGAAGTGGATGGTGCCTGGAAGAAGGCTGCAATCCGAGGCCTAATCGGGGGTAGGCGAAAAGATGAGGGACCCTTTCCGCAGGGTGGCGTACGCGTTCTGCCGCCTCGGACATACCTATGAAGTATCTAGAGTGGTTTGTTGTAGAGACCATGCGTGGGCCAAGTGTGAGCCACGCAAGCCCCGTCATTGAACTTCATCCCCGCCCTTTCGGCGACAGTGCGAAGGCGTTTGCGTGTTTGATCGTTGAAATGGCTGCCCTTGTGTCACAGAGTCGTTGTAGTAAAGGGTGCAGGAGTGAAATTAGCGAGGTGTATTGCCACGACGGGAAACGCACGAGAGAGAGAACGTGCGGAGCGGCGGTGTGTTTCTCTCGAGCGTTTCCGTGAGCCCCGCCATGCCCTGACATTGGATTTGGATTTGGTTCCACAATACAATAAACATCTTCGAAAAAACAGTCGACACGCTCGTTTTGCCTCCGCGACGCCGACAGGCAACCAATCAGGATTGAGGAAGTTGAACGCTGTTTTCAACTCTAAAGCCGTCGCGAGGCGCGCCGCCTCCTCGTCGCCAATTTGATTGCGCCTCCGAAATTTGCCGAGTTTGGAAGTCTCAATCTACCCCGACAAACGCACGAGAGATCGAGATGCTGGAGCGACGCGTTCTTCTCGAGGGCCGCCGCGAGACGTGCAGCCCCCTCGTAGTCGATTTGGTTCCACCTGCGAAATTTTATTTTGTCGTAAAAAAGCGTTTTTCCAAATGCACTCGCGGCACCGAGGGAAGCGTAGTCCACTTCGAGTGTCTGAAGCGACGCGTTCTTCGTCTCGAGAGCGCTCTCGCGAGGTGCGCAGCTCCATCGGAGCCGAGTAGTTTGCCCCTGCGAAAACAGAAGCGACTTCGGAAAAATTGTTCGGAACGTGGTCAAACCACACGAGGGTCTTTGCGACGCCGACGGGCAGCGTACTCGAAAACCGGAGCGTCCTGTTATTCTCGAGCGACGCAGCGAGCCGCGACGCCCCGTTGTGGCCGACTCGTTCGCTGCTTCTACGATGTTTTTGTCTGGTTGGGCGAAAAAAGATTGTGTAGAAACGCACGTGAGATTGAGAGTCTGGAGCGTCGCGTTCCTCTCGAGCGCCAAAGCGACGCGCGCCGCGTCCTCGACGCTAATTTCGTCGCCCCTGCAGAAATTCGCTTGAAAACTCACATAAAAATTTGCTCCTGTCCTTCGGACTATGCGACGACGCCGACGGGAAACGCACGAGCTAGCTACGTCAACGCTTTGTCGTCCGCTTTGAGACGCTTCAGGACCCGACGCAGGTCCAAGTCTTGTGACTGCTATAGAGGCGGCGCCCGCCCCGTGACTCGGTAGCGCCTCCGGCTTGGCCTTATCACGTCGCTTCTTTCCGGTAGCCGTAAGTCGCCGCCGCCGCCGCCGCCTTCTCGCGTTGTTGTTATCCTTGCGGCTCGCGAGCGGGCTGCTGGGTTTCTTCGGGAATTTGGGGCAAGCGATCGAAAGCACCGGCGCCACGGCATCTCCCGAGGCGGGTGGCAGCCCTCGAGGCCTCCCACAAGGCGGGCGGCGGCCACAGCCGCCACGGACGTTGCACCTGCGCAGACTTGAGGAGGTCGCACACGACGGCGCCGAGGACTCCGTCGACCTCGCGGCTCTAAGCGCAAACCTAGCTGAAAGCCTGCGGGTCGTTGCAGAACGGCGATAACAGGCAGCGCTCACAGAGCCGCTTGCCTGCGAGCAGCTCGCCGAGAGCCGGACCCCCACATGTCATCGGCAGCATCATACCGCTGATTGTTCGTAACTTTCTGGGGCGATGTGTAGTGGTGCGTGCCGACGTGTGAACTGAGGCCCTACGTCAACAATTGACCCTCGAGGCCGAAGTCGGCGAGCTTGACCATCAACTACCCGACCATGAGGAGAATGTTCTCCGGCTTGATATCTAGATGAAGCACGCGTTGCCCTTGAATATAATGCAGTGTCCCGAATTTCTGGAGCGCCCACGAACACAATCTCTCCACTTTGTGACGCTTGCCGATATGGCGGCCGAGGCGGCCGCCACGCACGTACTTCATGACAACGCAGAAGTCGCTGCGGAGCTCGAAGCTCGTGATGTAGCCCACGATATTCGGATGGTCAAGACTGCCAATTCCTTGCCCCCCTTGTACAGCCTCTCGAGTTTGACCCCGGAGTCGAGAACGCGATCAATGTCGATGATCTTCATCGCACGCTTCAGGCACGTCTCCACGCTCTTTTGCGCGGCACCTTTTTTGCGCCCGAATGCGCACTGACCCAGCAGCGACGCCTGTCATCCGGGCCTGGCGGGTCGAACGCAACAACAAGATACACTACCCCCCGACTTTCCTATGCCCCCACTTGAGGACCTCGACTCCAAGCGGCATCAGAGCACAACCACGATATGAAGCTGGACGACGCCAGCGGCGACGATAGACACGCGAGAATCGAAGCGCCACGTCTGTCGTGGCATTTCGCCGTATTAAAGCTGATGATTCAGTGTACCAGCCGTTCGAACGAAATTGAGGAGGATACCAGAAGAAGAAAGCAGTAGTCATTTGCCTCTTTGGTAATTACGTCCTACATGTATCTTCGCTGCCTAATAATAATAAAAAATTGAAAAACTTTTTGCACTAAAATTACACTGTTATTAATGATAGAAACTCTTTCCGAGAGTTTCTGCTGAAGACGCCCATAATAATAATATCCGGCGCGTGTTATGAACTATTCTCGCCCCAAGATGTTTTGCCAAAATTATGGTTCGCCTTCGAAAGTTAATATTCGGGTACGGTGGAGCAGAACGAGTCGCGCAGCGCGCTAGCTCCGTCGCCGACGACCTCAGGCACCTCGAAGCTGTGGGCGGTTCGTCGTTTCATGTGCTCGACCTTGCGGAGCTGGTTGACCACGTTGCGGACGAGCCGGGAGAGGCGGGGGTGGAAAAGAAGGAGGGTGGCAAGGTTGGCGGCAACCTGGGCGAGGTCTTGCTCTTCAACCGTAGGGACTGGTTCTCCTCCAGAAGGTAGTTGCAGGACGGAGACGTCGCTCCTGCTCCTGCTGAAGGCGACGGATTCGAGGTTGTCGAGGCTTTTCGAGAAGGCAAGCGTGAGTCCTTTTAGCGCGGCGACGTCGTCCCGGAGCCCTTTAGAGAGGACGATGGGTTTGCGGAGGGTCTGAGATCGATCTTGGGAGCCCGCGATCCGAATCGCTTCGGTCAGCGTGGTGTGGCGCTTGAGCCACAACTTATAAAACTGACTGCCGACGATCGTGAGCGGCATCGCGAGATAGAACTGGCCAAAGATCATGGCGAAGACCATGACGCACCTCCCGGCGGCCGTGGTGGGCGTGATCCTGCCGAAGCCAACGGAGGTCATGGTGACGAGCGACAACCAAAAGCCGTCGAGGGCGCTGGATAGCGAGGCAACTTGGTCGTAGATGTTGGTCGCGATGCGCGTACCGTTGGGATACGACGGCACGCCGTCGGCGAGGGTGCCGCAGTCTACGCCGTATCGACACACTTTTTCGAACTCGAAATTGTAAACAAGCATGGCGGCGATGAGATTTATGAGGAAGAGGAAGAAGAGCGGAATCAGGAGCTTTTGGCGGATCTTGAGGATGGTCTCGACGACGACGCTCCAGCCGTCCATGTGACGCGCAATCTTAAAAAAGCGGAACAACTTGAGAGATTTGAACAAGAACATCCACCACCGTTCCTTGGGGCCCAGCGTGAAATCGATCTTTGCTCCGCGGTCGAAGAGAGGGACTCCGATCTCGGCAAAATAGGGCACCAACGACGCAACGTCCGTCCAGAAGTACGCGTCCGCTGTCGCCTTGTAATGGGGATCGGGGTGGATGGCAATAAGACGCATGACAATCTCCGACGCGGAGAGCACGGCAATCCCCGTCTCCATGTACAGCCAATCATCCTCGAAGTCGTAATCCATCTCGTGGCCGCTGTTGCATTCGGGCCTCCAGCAGATATCGTAGATGGCGTTCGGGTTGAGCATGTAGCGCACTCCTGTAAACCATCGGAGAGAAGGGAGCTCGGACTGGACGCGGAAAGGTCGTCGGTCATCGCCCCGAAATTGGACCAGCCCTCTTCTTGTTGCGGCGGCGCTCCGCGAAGAAGAAGATTCGACGAAGGGCAACGCCGTCGCGGTCGGCTTCCGTCGGAAATCGTCATTAGACAATGGCCGCTTGCAGGTCAATGCCCGAGGATTGCGACCGATGTTGCCGAAGTTGTACCCACTTCGGAAGCAGTCATCTCGGTTGTCGCAGTCGGGACCGCGCAGGTTGAATTTAATTCTTTTTGACGGATCGATCGTATACACCCCGGCGTCGCTCACGTTCAAGACGGTGAAGCATCCCGGATCGCGAACCGGATCGCGCCTCGACGCGCGGATGCTGCAGTAGTCGCGGACCACTTCGCGGCAATGCTCGCTATTTTCGCCGTACCGCATGAGAGAGGGCATCGACTCGCACAGGTATGCACCGCTCGACGCCATGATCAAGATGAGCAACACGTAGTGGAACACAGTAGCACACCACGAGGACTTGGGCACCTCGAGGACATAGTACAGTTTCCGTCTCCAAGACGGTGCGTGTGCTCTTGTACTCACCGCTGCTCCAGCCTCGGACACCTTGACCCATCGCGAGCTGCTCGCCGAGATAGTCGTGGAGGCGCCAAACAAGGCGCGAACTCCAGCAACGAGCCTCTCGAAGACGACTGTGAGGTGTCCTCTTCTCCGACGCTTCGATACACGTGCGGCGGAGATGCGAATCCTCGCACGTTTCGCCGCAGTTCCTTCTGCTGCGTATGCCATCAAGTTCACCCCCGTTGAATTATTATCGTTGTCGCGCCCTCCGCCATACATGAGCTGAACTTGGACTTTGTATTTTTGCATTTCGTGATGGGACAAGCGATGACGTCGATCGCTCGAGCTCAATTCGGCAAGTTGCGAACTGCCGCTTGAGGCAGACTGTGCTTGAGAGTCGACTCCGCGAATGAGCTGGTCGACGAGTTCCATGGTTCCTATCTTGTGGATCGTCTGTGCGTCGTTGATACGCCACAGGAAGCGCCAAAGAACCATCTCGCAAGAGCGACATCTCTCCAGAAGCAACTCTGTCGACCGCGCCAGCAACAACGACTGTGATTTTTTGAGTCGCTCGCGCCGCCTCGGCGATGCTGATCGTGTCTCTCGAGTCAAGCGCTTCAAATCGAGCGAATTCATGCGCCCAGACCGTTTCTTTTTCTGCCGTTCGTGGTGTGTGCGCCAGCTCGTGCCTTTCTGGCTATTTTCGTATTCATCGTCTTCATCCACTGAATTATTCTCGAGGTCCTCCTCAGTCCCGCCGCCATCTTGGAACTCTGGGCTGCTGAAACCCGACATCCGCGCGAATGTATCCGCAGCTCGATTCCTTGGGATCGCCGTTCCCCAGTTGGCAAGTGCAGAGCGCAAACACCCAACATGGAGAAGCACTTCGGCCTCCGCGGTTGTCGTGGACAAACCTGCAGCCTCAGTCCCCATTGGGTTCGGCGACTTAAAGGCGATGCCTTTAGCTGCTGGCGGAGAGGGCGAGGATTTTTCGCTGCTGTTCGAGACAGGTTCTTGTCTCATCATTTGGATAAAATCACGAACGGTGGCGCACAGCTCGTCAGTATTGCAGAGTTTGTCACCAAGCTGGATATACTCATCCATCAGCCCAAATCGATTCTGGGACACGGAGAGCAGCTTGGGACCTTGAATCGCGCGGCGAATGGCCAACGTGTTGGGCTTCCGTTGTGCCAACAGTCGTTCGCTGCGACTTACGCGGTGGCTTGAACGCCTCTCGTCAAAATCGAGCTGCTCTCGGCTGCTGCGTTCATTGAAGGTGTTTTCGCCGTATTCATCATCTTCGACATCTTGCGCAACAATGCTGATATGGGAGCGTTGCGACCGCCGGCGATTGCCCTGGACCAAGAGACTCGACGCTCGAACGAGTGAGGGGGCGTCTTGTCGCGCGGTGAGGTGTTCGCGGAAGTTGGGATACATTTCTTCGAGCCAGTCCTTAAGGAGTTCTCGCGCTCGGGCCTCGACGGCTTTTCCTCGAACCTTTCGGTTGTAAGCCCTGTCGAACTCGGCGCCGATGATGGCGAGAGGCATCGATAGGAAAAATGTGCCCACTAGCATCATAAGCACCGTCGTTGCTCGAGCCCAGCCATTGCCCGGTACCTGGTCGCCGTAACCGACCGTCGTCATCGTCACGAGGCCATAATACATGGCCGTCCAGAGACTCTGAAATTGGCACGTGTCGTAGTTGTAACACGGCTCAAACATGAAAACGACAGATCCAAAGAAGACGGCCATCAGAAGGAGAAGGCAGCCCGGAAGGAGCAACGGCACGGCTGTTCGCTGCACTGTCTGGACAAGGACCTCGGCGGCAGTATAAGACCGCATCATCTTGAAGGCCCGCAGGAGCTTGACCATGTTGATCCACTGCAAGCCAAAGCTACTCATCTGATGATTGTAGAAGCCACGTGCCAACACCCGCATCATGAGCGGCAAGACGGCGACGAGATCGAGATAGTTCAAGACGTCGAGAGCGAACGGAATTTTTTTCTGCCTTCTCGAAGCTGGAGACTTGGACCATGCTGTCTTCAAAGCGACTGGGGCAAGCGTGGCGTCTGGCGGCGCAAAGACCGACTCGCAAGCGGAGAAACGCGCGAAGAGCTCGCACAAGAAAAACGTATCGACAACATTCTCTTGCCACCTTTTGACGTTGCGGTTCACGAAACTGTACTGGTCGTTCTCGGGTTCGCTCACATTGACGATGGTCTCGAGGAATGTAGCTCCAATCGATACCAAGATACCCAGAACCACGATAGCGTTCCAGGCGCACGCCCCCCGAGAGCTGCGGGCGTCGTTGAGAAACGCCTCGGCTCGAGCGCGAAACTGCTCCACGTCGCTTTCGCACACTTCTATCCGAAGCACTGCGGTCACAAGCCATGCCAAGCCGCGGTTTCTAGCGTTGCGGAGGCCGTGTTCCGTTCGCACCAGACACGAAAACACCGTGTTCGCGCTGTAGTCCCCCTTGGCGCGGCAACCACGGATGGAGACGAAGATGTGTTCGCTCAACCTCCTTCCCCGACACATCACCGGGTATGAAGAGAGAACCTTCGACGGCGATGCTCACGGGGGCGCCGGCATTGCCTGTGCGCGTAACTCACCGAGAAGGGCGAGTACCATAATCCAAAAAACTGCGTCACGACACTACAGCACAACTTCTCGCTGCTGTATCCTTTCGTATCTTTGGTACAAAGGTATAGTGGGATCTTTTAGTTTTCTTGACTGTTCCCTTCGCTAACCTTTGAGTTTACTCCTATACCCTTCTTCTACCTACATTTAAATGAACAGTCGGTTATTGTGTTGTATTGGTACTCCTCCCGTTCAATCCCAGTACGGAGTTTCGTCGAGAATGATGAGAGTAAACAAAAACAGAGACGAAATTGACTCTATTGGGGCGTGCGGGCGGACGAGCAACAACCGCACCCACGCTGCCGTTCGTTTTTTGGCCCTCTTCTTTGCTTTCATTTTCGAAAGAAAGAAAGAGCCCAAACATGTGGTTAGAAAAACAACAAAGGAGACAGAGCACACGTAACGGCGGCACGCATGCATCATGCTCGCACCCCCCTCCACTTCTTGCCACAAACAGTACGCGTGATATGGGATAGCCCCAACTGCCTGCCTGCCTGCCTGCCTGCCTGCCACACTCCAATGCAATAACGAAGCGACTACCACCGCCGCCACCCGAGCCGAGAGAAAGAGAGATAAGATACTGCTTCTGCTGTTGCACCTGGGTCTGCCGCCGCCGCGGCTCGGAGGAGGCAGGAGGCGGCGGAGGACACCCAAGAACGAACAAGGGGAAAGGGCACAAGAAGGGAGGAGGGTAAATAATCCGTGGTTCACAACAGGGGTTGTCCAATCCAATCCAATCCAGTCGAGTCCAACACTATGCCGCAGGAGCCGGTTCCGGGACTTTCTCTCCTTCTTCTTCCTCGGAGGGTTGTTCGTCCTGTGCGAGGATGAGTTTGAGGGTATCGGTACGATCTCGGACGTCGCCGCGGGCCATCGTGTAAGGCGGGATGAGTTGTTCGTTGAACTTGTCCGCCCTGATCTTGGACGACATGGCTTGGCGAATCTGGTCCGGGCCGGTGATCTGCGCGACCAAGACCAAGCGGTCCAAGTTTGCCGTCATCTGCTGCTTGCGGCCACCGACCCAGTTAGCCTGCGCGGACTCGAGCTCGGCGTCGGCTAGGTCCGCGCAGATTTTAATGACCGCCGTCTCGCTTTGGATACCGTAGGCATCCTGGAGCTCCGAAACGGCCTCCATCAAATCGTCGTTGGACTTTGCGTCGCTCGGCGAGGTAGCACGCGCGTCGACCTCGCCGACGATGAGAGCCTTCGCTTCGGCGCGAAATAGTTCGTTTTTCATTTCGTCGTCCATCATCATGTCGACCGATATGTCCAAGCCCATGGCGATCGCGGCGTCGCGAATGCTCGCGATCTCTTCGACTTCCTTTTCGGGTTCGCGAAGTTTCTTGAGCCGTTCCCGCAGGGTAAGTCGTTTCGCTTCGACGGCAACGTCGTCGAGCTCGACCCCGAGCTCGTCGGCGATCTTGTTGATGAACGCAAGATCTTGAGCGTCCAAGCTAGGTTTCGTTTCGAGGGCTTGACGACCGTAGTTGATCGCGACCTCGCGGCCGATATCCTTGCGAATGTCTTGGACCCGGAAATCGTCGAGGTCGATCATTTTTGGAAAGACGTCGAGGGCGTGCTTGTAACGATCGTTTTGGTTCGTGAGATAGAATATAAGCGCCTGCTTGAAGATTTCGGACTTGAAACCGTCGTCCATCTTCTTGCCGGCGATGTAGCTCGAAGCCGCGGTGATCTCGTTATCTCGCAGCGCGTTGCCTTCGTAAAAATCAACCAAGGCGCAGATTTCCCGGAGCACTCCATCGCTAGACGATTGTTGCGTGATCCCGAGCTCGCCCGAGCCGTCGGCAAAGATGTCTTCGCCCATGTCGGTGCCTCTCTTTTCGGCCAACTGCTCTTTGGTCAGCACGGATTCCTCGAACGCGGTGGTAATCGACTGGATCATCGGGACCATCATCTCCGCCGCGGCGTCGCGCATCGCCTCGAGAGCATCCTGCTCCTCGATCCCAAGCCGAACCCGGAGCGCCTTGAGGCCCTCGCGGTACTCTTCGATGATGATCCCGCCGCCCGACGACCCCATCGCCTCGACGATCGACTTTTTGTACACGGGGTACGAGAGGTCCTTGATGACGGGCTTGACGTCCGCCGCCGTCAACCCAAAAAACTGCTGAAGCTTGTCGAGTTGCTCGCGGCGCTCGATGGTGATGACGGGGTTCTCGGCGCCAAACTGGCGCAACTGCTCGTCGTACTTCTTGAGCGCGTATTCGCGATAGAGGTAGTCGGGAAAGACGGTAGCCTTCACGTAGTCGTCGAGCGCCTGCTTGTCGTACTCCGCGTTGGCGATCATCGGGTCCACGAGCGTGTCTATCTCGGGTTCGACGATCGTGCGGTACGTCATGTCGGCCGCTCCGTCGTCGAGCGCGAGCAGCGACTTCAAAAACGACAAGTCCAAATCGTCGCCGTCCTCGATGTTCGACCTGATCGCGATTTGGAGCAGCTCGGCGCGTTCGCCGGGCGGCGTCTGGGAGATTTCGAGGGCGATCTCGCCTAACAAAAGATCCCGGAACGACTTGATGTCGTCGTAGTCGATCGTCGCGAGCGTCGTGAGAATCGCGTCGACGCCCTGCTTGAACGTGACCATCGTCCGGAGGTACGCGGCCGTCTCCTGGCGCGGCCTCAGATCTGCCGAAGACACCGAGTTGATGAGGTGCTTCGCAAACCGCTCGCGCAAACACTCGCGTAACAACTCCTCCGCGTCGTCCCTCGACAGACCCAGGTGCTTGCGGGCCTGGACGACGAGCGACGCGGCCTCCGTCGGCGTCACCGCGTCGGCTTCCATGTCGTCCACGATCGTCGACCGCACCAACTTGGCCATCCGCGGTTTCGTGATATCCGCCGACACGAACGCGGCGGTGTCCTCGTCCATCGACAGCGCCCTGGCGAGCGTCGCCAACCGCGCGACGTCGTCATCCGAAAGGACGTCGGGCACGCCTTCCTCCAGGAGCGCGACGACCTCGTTCTGGTAAAAATTCGAATGAATCTCGCGCGCCTTGGCCCCCGAAAACCCCAACTTGGTCTGTAACTTGGCCAAAATTTCAAAGTCGACCCCCGCGTCGAGATTGTTCACGACGCTCTGGACGGCGTCCTCGTAAAACGGCGCCGCGACGCCGTCGCATCTTTCCAGCATCTCGGCGTACGTCATCGCGAACGCCGACCTCACCCGGCCCATCTCGTAGTCGACGGCCTCGTCCGTCGCCCCCAAAAAAACAGATCGGCACAAAAACACCAACTTGGAAATGCGCTGGTATTCGACAGACTCGGGATCCTCCATCGTCGCCGTGTCGACCCACTGCAGCTCGCGGTACACCTCGACCGCCGCCTGATAGTGCGCGTTCCCCGCCGCTTCGTCGTCCAATCCTAGCACGTCCTTGAGCTTGGAAATCTGGTTCATCTCCGACAGCTTCAGGTCCGGCAGCCGCATCACCTCGATCACGTACCGAGCGTAGATTTGCGACAGCAGCGCGACGTTGTACTCGTCCGGAAGTCCCCACGACTTGACGATCGTCGACACTTCCCCCTTTGTCACCCGGGTCCAATCTGATCCCAACTTGTCGAGCAACGTCGCGATCTTATACTGGAGCGACTTGTATCGACCCTCCACGAGGAACGGCGCGATCGTGACGCGCGTCAGCCCGCCCCCCACCAACGCCGCGATTCCACCCACCAAGATCGAGCCCGGCGCGAGCGCCAGACTCGCCATCGCGCCCGCCACGACGGCACTCTTCGATGCGACGTCGCCTAACTTGGGCGGAATCTTCGACATGAGCTCCGCAGCAGCCCCCGACTCCTTCGCGACGTCGCTAAATGAATCCTCGGGCTTGGGGGCGCCAACCTACTTGGTCGAAATACATCATCGTTTGAGACAGGTCGACGCACGCACCAGCATCGCAGGGGCCGCCCCCCGTGCGGTCGAGACGCGTCGACCACCCGGGGACACGGGCGCGAACCCCACCAAACACCGCACCGTGGCGGCAAAAACCAACACCCTCCTCATTGTTGCGCGCTGACTCGCCGCCGCCGCCACTTGGCGAGAAAGAAGAACGGGCGGTGTACTAGTATCTTCAACACCCTTATTCAAGCAGGGTTTTCGTAGATCAGACAGGGAGACACGACCGATCCGACTTTTGAATTTCGACACAAAAAGCGGCGGCGCGAGGATCACGAGTGAAATGCATCCATAATTGCACGCAAAGTGACGATGCTGCAGCGAAGATTGTGCCCGACTCAGCTCTTCACGAGAGAATTCCGGACGCCGGGCCTGCGTTTGTTCAGGACGCCGTGCAGCGTGACGAACTCGCAGGATGTAGTAGACTGAGCCTTTCTTATCTACTTATTTTTGAAGATGTAGCGGACGCCGTGCATCCGATCCACTAATTCTGCACTGGAATGACGGGAAGCGAGGCGTCGTCCTAGCGGCGGGTATTGCGCTCGATGCGCTTATCAATGCACGGGGTATTGCATTGAGAAAATTTTATCGGGATATGAAGCGGTGACATTGTTGCTCTACTAGGGCACGATGAATGCTTGGCGAGCCAACAGCCGACTTAGACTTGGAAGTGAGCAGCCTGCCAGCCTCTCAAACCGCGTGGGCATTTTTTGGCTAGTCCTCGGTACACGTCGCGGTGAAGACACGCCTGACATTTTCGGTCGGTCTAACAGCCGTAATCGAATTCGGCATCGACGTCGAACTATAACGATGTATTGAGAATATCCTTGGACTGACCTGCGACACTTATTAAACTAGGCTGGCGACGAAATTAAAAAAAAGGAGGAACACAACATGTCCCGAACTTACGATGACGACGACACCCGAAGACATCGCGACGCCGGTGCGCGTGAAATCTTCGCCCCTCGTCGAGATCACGCAAATTCTCTCGAGGTAGGTACACAGCGGCGAACGCCGCTGTTGTACCATGTGCCAACGAGTGGAACCTCCGCCATGGTCTCTCGATGCTTCGCCCAATCGACCAAACGCAAAGCACGAGGCTCTCTTCGACGATTATCGGCGGGATTCGAACAACACTTCGCCACGCGAAACTTTTCTTTTTGGCCAAACCACCGATGCTCTGAAGCAATCCTCCAAATCGGACAACATAAAGTTTACGACATGAGGTATATTCTTGCAGGTCGCTTTCACTTCCGAGGGGTGAGATCGTCGGTAGCTTGCATTCCGACGTCGAAAAGTTTAATGGGGTGAAGGGTTCAGAGGCTTCGGTTATCAACGCGATTAATTTTCTTGTCGGTGGATTTTTTTTTTGCTCTCGCCCTGCTATGCGATGCGCAAGATGCATGGCGAGATCCCTAAAATTACGAAGACTAATAATGCTTGTTTATAGCGCTCCTTGCGCGAGACGTCGGCGGGGCTCGACGAGAATCTGAGCGCCCTTTGATTGAAAGAGGGGGCCACGAAGTGCTGGTTGCGAACTCCGCACTATTGGCGCCACATCAGATTTAGTTAAGTATTGGACAATCAGAGGCGGACGAAGTACGCGTGAAAGTTACAGCCGGCGAGCCGCGAGGCCATTGGTCGATGGCGGCTCCCGACAGACCAACGCGCGGCGTCTGGCTGCCACTTTAGCGGGACCGGCGGCACACCGAAGTGCAGTGCGCGCAGGTCGTCGTCACCCATGGATTCCATCTTTTTTGCCAAGTGGAAACACTTGGGCCAGATGCAAGGCTCGAGGTCGCGACTGCATGCTACGAGTGCCGGGTCGGCGAGGGTGGAGAGCAAGCGGCGCTCGGGAGAGGCTGGGACGGGCGTTCGACCTAGTCTGCGATAGACGGCCGCGAGCTTAGAATGGTCGAGCTCGACCTCTTTGCCGGCCTCGAGTGTGCGCACTCGAAGATCGCGGTCACGAAGCGCGTGCGCGACGACTACTGTCAAGCTCCCAGCCTCGACCTGGAGTCGGCCGTCGACGACAATCGCGCCGATTTCCATATCCTCCGGAAGGTGTTTGGCCAGCTCAAACGCCCCTCGCCAGTCGCACTCCATCGCGTACGTCATGGCGGCGCTGTTGGCAAACCTCTCCTCGAGCCCGTCTAACCGCGCCCAGGGTAGGTGCAAAGGATGGCACACGACCAAGTCCCCCACCGATCGAGGTTGTTCTGCCGTCACGCGCCGCAGCCACTCTTTGCAGACCTTTTTTCCCCACGGAAGCCGGACCATCGCACAACTTGCGGCGGTGGCAAGAATCCCAAGCTTCCACATGTCAGACACAACATGCGGCTCCACTCAAATGACCTGAGGGTACCTTTTTTCTCAATATGACCAAGGACGACGCGACCGTAGTTGTGCGACCGTAGTTGGGATGTTGCTGATGTTTGCTGGGGGTATGCTAATAATGAATCCACAAGGGTAGAGGGGGGCAGATCAGATTCAGATTCAGATTCAGATTCAGAGCACGCATCCGACAGAGCGGGGTGAATGAAGACAAGAGAAGAAGACGCAGGCCGCATAAAGGGGGCGACAGAAATGTAGGGCCAGCCTCCCGATAGGAGGATCACAAGTAGAGAAAACCAGAATAATAATTCGGCGCGGCACCGACGCCCGGTGGCGGCGGCGGTGGCGATAGTCTGCGAAGGAGGGTGTCGTGGAGCGCGGGGCGCGGCGGGTGAAAAGCCTCGGAGAGCAGCGTGGGTGCCGGGACGAAGGCGCCGGTGAGGTGGTAGGGCCGGAGCGTGGCGAAGTGGTACTTGAGCTTGGTGGCGTCCGTACGGAGCGCGACGGCTTGGGTCGCCGAGCAGGAGGCACACTGCGGGAAGTAGCGGAGACTGAAGCGCTTGCGGTTTCGCAGGAGCTTAAGGGGGGGTTGGTGGTCAGCGACGAAGGCTGGTTTTTTTGTGCCGCAAGTATGACAGCCGAAGCGGCGGCCCAACCGGAGAACGAGGGCGCGCTGGTTTTTGGTCGCATAGCGTGGCGTCGCTGGGAGCGAGGCGCGTCCAAAGGCGCCGACGGCCACGAGATTTGATGGCGTGAAGCTGCGCGCGCGGCCGCCGAGGACTGCGAAGATGGCGAGGCCGAAAGCGATGGGCCGCGCCGTGGAGGTCTCGCTGGGGTGTCGCGCGGCGAAGGAGCCGAGAGAGACCGTCGCGAGCGTCGCGGCCGCGGGAAGAAGACGCGTCCGCGTAGAGATGCCGAGCCAGCCCTGGAGGAGTTGCGAGGCGAGGGCGCACGCGAAAAAGGACGCCAAGCCCTCGACGACGACATGCATCATCATCCAACGGACCGAAAGTTAAACGCGATGCGGCGTCGCACAACAACAGCCGAGGAGGACTGGCGCGATCTCCGGGCCTACGCCGACTCGCTGCGACGCGAGAAAGACGAGGACGGCGCACCCAAGTTCCACTTCCCAGACGACTACGACGAGGTGGTGAGGTTGATGGGGCGGCGTGACCTCGACGACGATAAGACGTGGAGCGCCGTCGCCCTGCGGGGCGGGGTCGGGGAGTCTTGCGGGCGAAGGTACGGCTGGGTCGACGAGGCCGACGACAAGGTGCTGGCGGGGCTGGCGAAGATTCAGCAGCTCGACCGCAAGCTCCGGAGCCTCAGACCGAAGGACGACGACGCGAGCAGCGTTATCTCGAGCGAACGCGCTTTCGTCACCCAGCGCCTCGCACCGCGACGACCCCCCGTCGACCCCCCGGAAGAATTGCCCCCCTACGGTCCGACAGAGGAAGAGGCGCGCCGGTTGCGCGAGATCGACGACAAACTGCGGACGATGGGCTTCGAGGACCTCTGCCTCGGCGCGGGAACGCCGGCGGCCGAGGACGTTCTTCTCGAGACGCGCCGCGACCGCGAGGACCGCGCGCACGAGCTCGACGTCGACCGTCGCCTCGCGATGGCCCGCGATGCGCCCCTCGTTATCCTCGACGACGACGAGGTCGAAACCTTCGAGGCGACGGCCGAGGACGGGCCTTCCAAACTCTTGCCCCCGCCCTGCGCCTCGGACGTCCGAGCCCTCGTCGCAAAGCTTCTCAAAGAGCAGCCCCCGATGACCGACGAGGAGAAGGCCCGGGTGCGCCAACGGGTCGACGCCCTTGCCGACTCGATGAGAATCAAGATCGCCACGGTCGCGACCGTACGCGACGAAAGGCGACGCCGGAGACGGCGCGCCTCGACGACGACGCGGGTGCCACCCGCCAGTCTTCGCGATGATGATGATGATGATGATGATGGTCAATGCCTCGACGCTCCGCCCCCCGCCGCGCCGCCTTGCCTCGCGGCGCGCCCACCGCGTCCCGACGAGCCCTTTGCCGCCGACATATCCGATGCCCTCCTCGAAGTCGCCCTCAAGACCTCTTCCACCCTCAACCAAGCGAGCGCCAAGCTCCGCCGCGCCACGTCTGTCGCAACGCAAGACTATCTTCTACTATGAATCGTCGTCGACGTCCTCCTCCTCCTCTTCGGGGAGCTTGGCTCCTCCTCCTCCTCCTCCTCCTCTGTGGTCGGGCTCGACTTTGACCTTCTCGCGGTACTTGCCCAGGTACAGTTTGAGAGGGTCGACGTACTTCTCAAACCCGAGGCCCTCCATCGCGAACAATACGTCGTTCCCGTTTATCGTCTTCCGCTTGTCCTGCTGGCATTTGTCGCTCGCCTCGCTCGTCACGAAGCAGATGAACTCGGACACGCACTCCTGGACGATCTCCTTAGCCTCCTTGGAGATTTTCGCGTTCCGGGGCAGGTTCCCTGCGGCGTGGGTCGTCGCGCGCACACAACACACACCTCCGCCGCCTCACGTTTCATTATCCGTGCGATGTTCGCCGTCGGCAAAAACCGGTCTTGCTCTCTGAACTCCGCGAGCGCTGGGGCCGCGTTGTTGTCCTTCACCATAATATTGGTAGTAGTATTACTAAAACATACTTACCCTCCTTTTGTTTTTTTAGTCATTATTAATCAAGTCTATGAGCGCTGTCCAGGCCTCGAAGAGGCGCTCACGCAAAGCGGGATCAACGGTGTGGCCGAGACCGTGACTGCCTCGGCCCTCGACGTGCACTACATCGGGTACGCCGCTGGCCTCAAGAAGGCGGACGAGGGAGAGACCTTCGTCGCGGAGGGGGTCGCCGCGGCTTGTGCTGACGAGGACGCGCGTCGCGCCAAGTGCCCTCTCAAAGTCGGCGCGCGGGCGCTGGAGAAGGGCGTCGCCGGCCTTGTAGACGTCCCAGCACCAAGCCAAATATGCCGCAAAGTTCATGCGATCGCCGTGCTTGGCGTACGAGGCCGAATCCATGTTGGGATCCAGAAAGGGATACAAGAGCGCGAGCGAGGGCGGGCTCTCGTCGAGAGCGAGGGCGGTCGCGAGAGCGATATTCGCTCCCGCGGAAATTCCAGCGAGAGAGACGTTCGCGTATTGCGTCTGGAGCCAGCGCATGGCGACGACCGCGTCGTCGATTGCGGCTGGGTACGGGTGTTCGGGCGCGAGGCGGTATTCGATCGAAGCCCACGCGACGCGTCCGCGTTTGTTGAGCTCGACGAAGAGCTCGTGCCCCGCGCCGTCCTCCGCCTCGCCCACCGTGAAACCGCCGCCGTGAATCCAGCACACGACCTTCGGCGCGTCGCCCTCGAGCGGCGAATGGATGTAGACCACCACCGACGACACCTCGACCTTCTTCACGGCCCACGCAGCTGGATTATACTTTGAGAGCGACTTGGTTTCCGATCGAAGCTTCGCCAAGCTCTTTTCGTCGTACGAACGCTTGAAACTGATCACCAACGGCGCTAACCACCCAACGATCACGTCCCCGAATGTCACGTCCGGATCTGCCTCCCACAGCATACTGAACGTCTTTCCCATCGTCGTCGGAGTTTAGTTCTTTGCGCTTCAACATGCATCGGCCCTTTTACCACAAAATACACCTTGATGACTGACGACTTGCTTATCGCCCCACGTCGTCAATCCTTTAACCTTCGAGAATATTCGGAACCCTTACTACTACTACTAAGTCTTGCGTCGGCGTCCTTCTTCTCTCGTCCCAGCTATACTTGGTTTCATCGGCGCCCACTCTTCCCTTAAAATCCAAAACCAACCAACCGTTGAGTCTACTCCTTAACCCCTAAACAAGTGCAGGCCAGTAAGTTCACCTAGTCCCAATCTCTAACCCCAGTAAGTTCACCTTGTCCCAGTAAGTTCACCTGGTCAGTTATTAGTTCACCTAGTCCCAATCTCTTACCCCAGTAAGTTCGGCGTAAACCCACTCGTGCTCACACCCACTCACCCCACTCTCCTTCGAGCTCGTCGCTCTCACCTCCGCCAATCTAAGCCGCTTTTACCCGTACACGCCGCTAGCCTTTGCGTTCACTCTAAAAACCCCTGTAAGTTCACTTGGCCCCAGTAAGTTCACCTGGTCACTCCGCTCACCTAGTCCCAATCTCTAACCCCAGTAAGTTCACCTGGCCCCAGTAAGTTCACGTACAGTGCGCGTGTAGACGCCGGGAGGGGGCTTATCGGTATTGCGCAGCACGTGTGGAGTAGGGTGGAGTCGTCGACCAAGAAGAGGATATCCTCGGGGTTGCCGATCGACAGAGAGCCACGTAGAGCTGGACGTGACAGAAGACGGGCTTCGCCAAGAGGACGCCGACCTCGCGGGGCGTCTGGCCCTGCCTCTTGGTGATCGTTTGGCGTCGGCGGGCCTTAAGGGATACAGGTTGGAGGAGCCTCGGTGACAACGACACGATCGATCATGTATCTGGTACCGTTGCAGTGGCCGAGCGACGGGTCGAGGTTGCGAAGACTTTAAGCTCGCGATCAAAGTCAGCATGCCGTTGGTTGTCAGGGAGTTCAAAACTCGACTCTTGAGAGCGAGGCGTCGTCTTCCGACCCAACCTAGTCGGCCGAAAAGAACTCCGACGCCTCGTCTCCGAAAAAAAGGCCGCGGTCACGCGCGCGTTGTCAGCATCGACAACATCGTTTCGACGGGGCGTGAGAATGGCGCGCTGAAAGAGCCGCCGCGCGTCGTGGAAATAGTCTGCGAGGTCGCCGTGGACGGCTTGGAGGATCAATGCCTGGCTCTCGCGCCTACCTGATCCTTACTCTCGCGCCTACCTGATCCTTACCCTAAATCGAGGGACAAACAAACAGACAGACAGACAGTCCCGCGTACTTATCTCCGCCCGTCAGGCACATCCCTCATACCCCACAAACCCACCCACATCCTTCATGCTCCCCACACACACCCCCCCCTCTTAGCAGTCGACATTTAAAGACAGACAGACAAACATCTGTCGATTAGTAGTTAAGATAATACCGTTTGAATGTTGTTGGTGTTCTTCGGGTTCTTCTTCGGAGCGTTGGTCCGAAGCGATGAGGTGGTGGCTGTCGCGCGGCGCGAGCTTCCGATTCTCGAAGCGAGACGCGAACGCGAAGGCGCCGTGACGGGGGTGCGGCTAAAGCCCCTCGTCCAGGACGTGGCGGCGGCACCACCGGCCGAAGTACTGCTCGCTCATGCCAAGCTCTCATGCTTTTTTGACGACGTGCGGCGCGCCGAGGCGAGCTACGCGAGGAGCGCCATGCTAGACCCGACGGTGGCCGCGACCTGGCACGGGCTGGGTCGGGTGCTGTTGGGCCGGAGCGTGGCTGACGCGCCGACGGCCGCGGACGCTTTCCGGAAAGCCGCGGCGCTCGATTCCTCGCTGCTCCCGCTGCTCTTCCAGCGCACCGCCGACCACGTAGCCGGGGTGTGTCCCGGAGGTCGGGACCTCGTGTGCGGCGTCGTCGCTGCTGTTTTCGATAAAATCGACGGCGGCGACGGCGGCGGAGCGTGCGACGCGCTCCTCGCCCTCAACGCCACTTCGCTGGGAGCTCTCGAGGGGGTGCGGACCCGCGGCTACGACGTCGCCGCGAGCGTTTTGCCAGACGAGCTGCACTTTCGCCTCGTTGTTCCCTGGTATCGGCACGTCTTCTCTCGCGCGCGCGACGCGCGCGACGAGCTCGTCGACGCCGGCACTGCCGGGCTCGTCATCGAGACCCTCGAGACGCCTCGCAGCCCCCTTCGCGTCGCTATTTATGCGCGCTGGCACGCGGCCAACCGCCGCGTTGAGCTCTGGGGCGATCCCGTCGCCGACATCCTCAACCACGTTCTCACGCCCCTCGTCGAACGCGCCACTGGTCACGCCCACCTCGTCCCTACCTATCCCTGGCCCATCCACTACGGCCCAGACGGCAAGATTGACGTCCATCTCGACCAGTCCGACAACGAAATTTCGCTTTCTTACCAAGTCCGCGCCTTCCGCCGCCGCCGCCGCCGCCGCGGCCTCGATCCTTCTTCGGAGTCGACTGGTCGCCTACGGTGGCCCCTGTACTTCGTCGACAGCGGCCTCCACCTCGCGCCGGGCGAGGCAGGTCCCGCTGAGCTCCCTTTGGACGCTGCTATCGTCGAGACCGCGCCCCCGGTGGTCCTTCGCAATAACGACGCCGCCCTCTACCGCGGCAGGGAGGTCGCCCACTGGCGCCCACGGCAGACGACCGGCGTCGAGGTTTTCCAGCTCGTCTTCGCGTGGCGCGCCATCGATGACCGGGCGTGCCACGGGAGCTTGTAGCAGTAGAGCATCGGCCTCGTGGCGTCGGATGTGATGAGCAAGTGGACGATTCCCTCGACCTCGTGAATCCTGTGGTAGCATGCGACCGCAATGCGCGAGGTGCATGCATTTTGTCGTCGCGATGCCAAATCCATGAGAGGACGCGATCACGAGCAGGAGAGAAGGGAGCTAGGGGCCTCTCGGAGAAAAAGTTGAAAAAGCGGAGAGTTGAACATGTTGCTGTGTGTTCAGGAGGCGAACGCGCGCCTCGTCTTCTCGCGTGGTTACACTACTAGAAATACAAAACAATCGAGAACAACCAACCTCTCCTGGTGGAGCACGTCCGAAAATCCAAGGCGCGCGCTTCCTCCTCTTCTGCTTCAGGGTTCTCATTTTCCTGATCATCCTCGTTCCCCCCGTCGCTCCTGGGCCTTTCTGCTCGACTGGGTCTCTGTTCTTAAAAAGCACGATGTCGGGCATCGTCCACGCTCTGTCATCGGCGGCCGAGATCGAAAGGAGGAGGCGGCCAAACCGGGGGGTCGTAGCCCGTGCCGCCGAGAGGATTGCAGCGTGCAACGCGCCAGGTCGCGAGGACGCTGCCTCTCAAGATGCCGAATTCTTTGACGGCGAGGGCGGCGTATTCGGAGCACGTCGGGAGGAAACGGCAATTCTTTGGCAAGTTTGGGCTGATCGCGCGCTTATACCCACGAAGTAGCGTCAACGCGAGCGACTCGAGAGGCGCGGTCCCTCCCCCAAAGTTAGCCAACTCCTCTTCGCTGGGGTCGGGCGGGCGGCGGCCCGCGTCGACGAGCACCAACAACAAAAACCCGGCCGCACATTCCGCGAGCTGCACTTCGTCGCTGCCGGCCGCGGCGCGCGGCACGACGTCGCGCGGAAGGCGTCGCGACGAAAGGGGAAGCGGCGCCCGCGGGACGCGAAGCCTTTCGCAGACTCGGCACCCCGCAGCTCGTCTGGCAGCCGCCAATATTATCAGCAAGACAACTCGCTTCTTCATATATGCACAGGCGGCCCGATATTATAATTTACTCTAGTTTCTCACGCTCCTCCGAGTTCGGGTCATACGCTCGCCGCCGATAGTCGGCTAGAAGCCCAAGTTCGACCTGACCATGAAGTTGCCCGAGGGCGTCGAGAAGGATTCGTTGGAGTACCTCGAGTCCGAGCTCGAGCAGGCCGAGGCCATCATCGAGCATCAGGCCGTCGACGCTGGCATCTATCTTCGAGCTGACGAAGCCGACTCGTAATATGAAGCCTTCTCCAAGATCCGGGTCACCACGATTCGGCCAAGTTGTCGAACATTCTCGGCATGCGCAAAGCTCAGGAGGCTGCCCGCGCCGAGGAGGCGGAGGCCAAGCGTCAGCGCGCGGAGGCTCGCTCCATAGCGCGCGCCGAGAAGGACCAGCTCTACGCGCAATCCCTGGATGCGAGGATATCTACGTCTGCAAGAACCTACCTACCAATCGGTGCCGAGGCTTGTGACGCGAGCCGCCTCATTCGGTGCGATATTTGCGGCGACTTGAGAGAAGAAGCGGCTTTGCAAGAAGACGCGGCGCGTGCGGGAGCGCGCGGCGGCAACCGCTACCGATGGTGCGAACGACGACGATGACGACGACGACGTTTGTGACGTCAACGACGGTCCCGCGGACGCCGACTAGGTTGCCCACCTCTACGTTCACCATGCTCCTACTACCGACAACCCGACTCCCGCTGGACATCCCTCGACCCGATGGCGCGACTCCCCTGCTTTTGCTGCTGCTGCTGGATCTCTTCTCGTATTGAGCCTTCTATCTACGGAGTGCCTCTCACGGCAATTGCCGTGGAATTTATTTTTTGTATCGTGGGCCTGTCCGGAGCACTAGCCACCCCGGGAAGGGCGGTGGGTGTGTTGGGGCCGTCTTCTCGCCGGGGCTGTCTGTCTGTCCGGTATGTATTTCGAACTCGCGGGAATAAAAAAAGTAGTTTCCACAATCGGGGCGCCTGTAGAACACTCTACAAAATCTACGAGAACAAGTCGCGAGGAAGGGTCCCCTCGTCGTCGTTTTTTGTTGCTGAGGAGGAGGAGGAGGAGGAGAGGGCGTGGGGGTCCTCCGGAGAATAGAGCGTGGTCGTCGCGTCATCGAGACGTCTCGAGGAGCCCCATTTTGGGCAGCTGCGATTAGCCCGTTCGAAGAGGCGAGTGGTGTGGGGGTGGGCGAAGGTGTCAATGAGGTGCCTCGCGGCGGCGGTCATCGGGGGGCGCAGGTCGGCAAGTTTCTCGGCTTGGTCCCACGGCGTGACTTTGCCGTACCCGAGGTGTTTGGCGCCGGCGTTGTACTTCCCCTTGTCGACGACAGGCCGGAAATCAAAGGTAGGGAGACCGAGGTAGGCGGCGACTGTGGCCATCTCGTCGGCGGCGGTCTCCGGCGCCGCAAGAAGCTCGGAACAGACCATAAAAAATTCTGGCCACCAGTCCAAGTAAAGGATATAGAGCGAGCGACCCACGAGCTGACGCCAGAGGTGCTGGTTGGCGAGCGGCATGTCGTCGACGCCATAGGTGTCCTTGGCCGTCGTCCTGCCGTAACAGTCGCGAGAGAGGTCGATTTTATTTTCGCTATTGTTCTCGAGACATTTCGCGAGAAGTCTCGTCTCGTGCTCTATCAAAAATTCGAAGGTTCTTTTTTTGTTGGGACGAACGACGTTGAGGTAGTTATAGTGGTAGGCCGAATACGCCCGTTCGGCGGGGTCTCTCACGATAACGAGGACGCGCGTCTCGGGGAGATGTTTTGCCACGCGGACCGGAACCTCCGAGTACTGCGCGTAGCCCGGCGAGGCCTCGCCCGTCATTTCCCCCGGTTCCATGTGGTGCGGAAAGCTCCGGTCGAGGTAGGCGTTAAATCTACTCGCCGAGTACTGATGGTCAAACCATTGGATTTGCTTCTGGGCCGCGGCCTTGACCGAGGGGTGATCGGTCAAATAGTAGTACAGCGATGACGTCCCGCATTTGCCGACTCCAATGATCAGAAACGACGGCTTGCACCGCCCGTGGTCGTCGTCGCACGGGCGACCTCGGTACGGCTGGTCGCGACAAGTTATTGCAGTACAGTGTGTCAGGAGGAGGAGGAGGAGAAGACGACCTCTTGTTGTTGTTGTTGTTGCCATCATCGTTTTTGTTGGAAAAAAACTCCTTACCCTCAGGGTAAATAAATAAATAAATAAAGAAAGAAAGGGCCCCCCTTTGATTAGATTTGATGAGATAGAGGAAAAAAACGAACTATCTTTCTTCTTTGGTGGCAAAAAAATGGCGTCATCGATGTCGACGCCGCTGAGTCGCAGTATGTCGACGTCGACGACGACACCCAGTTCGCGTCGAACGGGGCCCAAGAGGCAGCAAAGCTGGTGGTGGTCCGATCCCGTGGAAGCGAACGACTTGGAGGACGAGTCGTTCGCATCGCAGCTCGACAGGACGCGCAAGTCCCTGACCAAGTCGCCATCTCTCCTCGAGTCGCCGCCGCCCAAGCCACCGAGAAAGAGCAACGAACTTCCGTATAAAGTCAAGCTGCGGAAGACCAAGGACGACGAAACGTCGTGGCTCCCCGACATCTCCGAGTGGCTGTGGGGCAGCGACGAGATCGCGCCGGTCAAGCAGCGAATCTCGACCAATCGCGTTCCGTGTGGCATCTGCGGCAACGGAATCGTTTCAAAGTTTGAGCGGTGCGAGGTTGGGGGTCGCGCATACCACAAGCTCTGCTTGCGGTGCACGCGTTGCAAGACGCCCCTCCCCGAACCGTCGGGATTGTGTCGGAGCTGCTCGAGGATCGTCGACGCGGAACGGCGCGCCAGCCGCGCGGACCACGTCGTGGGCGTCACCGAGCGCACGAGTTTGTCGCCCGACGAGAAGGGCGACGTCCGGGGGGTCCTGGGGGAGATCGGCGACGAACTCGAGGAAGCCTACCGCAACCAAATCGCGCGCTGCGACGTCTGCGGCGCCGCCTTTAAGATCAAAGACAAGGTCCACTACCAAGTCAAAGGTGACAAGCTCGTCGCTACGGCCCACCAGGAGTGCCATGACCTCGGCCGGCCCCGCGACGGCCGCGTCCACTCGGCGAAACCGCCGCGACTCGCGATCAAGGCCGCGCCCGACCGCGTCGTGCTCAAGGTCTCCGCCAACGCCAAGGCGACCACTTTATTCTTCGAGAAGGCAACGACGGCCTTGGCAACACCGCCATCCAAGCATCACTCCAAACAGGAAAATCTCGCGCCGGCGTCCGTTGACTACAAGCCGGTCAACGAGCCCACCGACCCGGCGCGCGCGAAACAACGCCGCGAACGCCTCGCCGCGATTCTCGAGGCGACCGACCTCGCGTGCGCCGTCCTCGGCGACGACACCTTCCGCCACCAACCACAACCACCCAAGCCCGCTGGCCATCGATTCACCATTAACCTCCGAGCCTGCAAGGACCGCCTCAGCCACGATCTCGCCGTGCATTTTGACGCGTCTTCGACCGCGGCGGTCCCCCTCCTTGCCAAGCTCGCCGTGTCCATTGCGTCCGCCTCCTGACGCCGCTTCCTGATTCTTCTCTTCTTATTATAAAAGCGAACCAACGAGGGAGCGAACTCATCAGAAGGGCCCCCATCCAAGCTGCTTGCCGCCAATGATGTGGATGTGGAGGTGATATACCGTCTGCCCGCCGAATTCGCCGTCGTTGATGAGGATGCGATACCCTAAACAATCGCAACTCGCAACGCTCAGCCACTGACTGACCTTTGGCGAGCTCTGGAGTCTCGCGACCAATCTTCCCGGCGACGTACATCAGGTGCCCGAGCAGCGCCTTGTTCTCCTCCGTCGCCTTGCTGAGCTGCGTCATGCCCTCGCGGTCCTTAGGAATCAGCAGATAATGAATGGGCGCCTGGGGGCTAATGTCCTTGAACGCGAGCGCATACTCGTCTTCCTGCAAGGAGATCGGTCGTCGACCCGCCATACCAAGGATCACGTACGTAAACTTTCGCGCATGGGATGTCACCCTTCACAATTTTTTCAAATCTGCGCCACCATCACTGCGCCCAGCGCACAAATCACACATTGTCATTTCGGCCATTTATCTTTTCTCTGCGCCCTCGAAGATAACAACTTATTGATGTTGTTGCTGATGACCTTTCCTCAGAAGATGATCTTTATCTTGATCTTGATTTTACTTACCCGCGCTCTGAGGGGCTAGCAATATTGTGGTGTACTTACTCGTATTATTTATTTATTACAGGTCGAACTGCCGAGGTCACCTCCCACTCAACCTAATAATAATAAGTCGTCTGTCTCCCAAGCCGAGTTTTTCATTTTGACGCCGTCCAGTTCATCAGACCATCCTCTCTGTGTGCGGCGCCTGCCTAGGTGGGATCCCACAAAAATATCCACCTCGTTTGGACTTGTGCATTGTGACTTGACGAAAGAAACGCCGTTGCGAACTACGAAGCGCCGTAGATTTGGACAAGGTCGATTCAAGTGGCAACGGCGAACAACAATACAAAACCGGCGCGATGAGCAAGGCTGCAAGCCAGTCGCTCGCGTAACAAGGCTCCCTCCATTTGGTGCTTTACCGGCGCAGTCCACCATGGCAGACGTGGACGTCTGACGCATGCTAATTGGACAACACGCGAACTTGAGAATGCTCGTTTACCAAATCGGCTATATTTCTCGCCGATGTACGGCTGGGTGAACAAACACATGTGATGCTTGACGAGACGAGCATGCCGAACAAGCGCACAGCAACAACTTGCTTGTTTCAAAGAGCAAAGCTTAAACGCGACACAGAGTACGCGGCCAGAATTATCATCTCTACCGCGGACATTGTAAGGATCACGGCCAGAAAAAGACTCAACGAACCACCTCCCACATGCGGCATACATTGTGAGAGTCGCCAACAAGAAGGCGGACAATATTGAATACGGGAAACAACCCACGCGCGGGACTCATAACTGCGGCAGGAGAACCTCACACGGACGCGACTCATGGGACATGCATGGGCTCCTCGTTGAACACATTCAATCGCCCGAGTTTTTATTACAAAGTGCTACTTCCGGATTTCAAGTTTCTGAGTCTGCTGCTCGAGCACGAACTGGTAATATCATTTTAATCGAGTGCGATTCTACCGTGTGCGAACGACGTGTCGCGATCTTGTAATAGAAATTTGACACGAAGGCGATTGGACCACAGCCGGACGCAGAACAAGGTTGGCATGCCTGCATCTGTTCCTTTGATGCTGCTCTGAGGCGGTGAGTTCTCGCGCTTAGAAGCCAGACGACGGCCATCAACGTCACGAATCACAGCCATCATCGGTAGACCAGGTTCATGCATTTGATGTGGGGGCAATCGCAAGCATGTTGAGCTCTTCGCGGATGCCACGATCATACTTCAAGCACGCGAAATAGCATGCGTGAATGTTGTTTGACCTTTACACATTACAGATGCTGCGGATGGTGATGTGATTGCTGGCATGTGCACGAGGGCAATGAAAGCGACACTGTGATGGGGGATCAGCTAGGTATGCACGAGTAGAAGAGAAACAATCGTTCGTACTGAGAGGAGGCCGGGCGTGAGTAATCCTCAAGCACCTCTTTCTTGTTCAGATTTCTCAACTTCTGCGCCCCATTTGCTCCTTTGTCTTCACTTCGACGTTTCTTCCTTCGACCGCTAAGAAAACAGCACTTTGGGTATCGACCCGGAGTTGACGATACTCGATCGATAAGAGGTGAGCATCGCATTTGAGCCTGGCGGTTGCTTACCATGATGATATACAATAAACTCTGCCGCCCCCCTTCGCGCTTTCTTCCTTCTTCCCTCCTCTCTGGTCTTTTCTTCGTTCTTTCTCTCTTCCTCTGCGCGCATCCTTGCTGGCGCTTGAGCCTGGGAGTTGCTAGCTTATTCTATAGAAAGTCGCACTTTGCTCCAGGTGGAGAACCCGCATTCTTGGTGGGCCCTGCGAATTCCCTATATTCTTGTACGTCGGAAAATATGCAACTAGGCTCAAAAAGGCGAGCCGTCGACCGTGGTGGTACACTCAACGCCACTAAAAGCTAGCTAATTATTTTGCGTGTCATTCGTTTGTACTTTCCCTCACAGCCGCCCACGCACCTGTCCGACGAACACGCGAATTGGACAAACAAAGCGCCAGTAGAGGTCGTCGGTATGTTCTTAAAATTTCTGTTGTCAAAGAGGCGCCGACGCGCGTTTGTGACGGCGATTTCCCTGCGTCATCATGCTTTTGCTGAAAAATCATGCAGGTACGATGGCTTTCTACGGGCTGTCGACGGGGGGCCGTTGGACGCGTAGGAAGCAAGCTGTGTAGGAATTTCAAACAACATAAAATTAAAACTGCGGCTCGTCGAAGAGGATGTTTGAATAATCGTCACAGGGTTCTTCGATGGGCTGGGTCGCTTGCCAAGGCTTGGTGTGGATTCCGTGCGCGTACCACCACACGTCGTCGTCCTCGTAGTCTACCAACAGGGCCCAGGAGTGCTTATCGCCGCCCGTGCACTCGCCCGACATGCAAATTTGCACGATACGTGAGTAAAGGTCGCCTATTTGATTTTTCTCGAACACGACGTTGAAGGCGCCGGCACGAAAGACTAACGAGGCGTCCGGCACCTTCCCAAGCTGCGTGGCGGCGACGATGACGGACGAATGACCGATCGCGTGATGGCACTCGATGTGCAAGTGTGGGTCATCTCCTAGGGCCGGCCCATCGCAAATAGCGCCAGCTGAACGCCAGAACAACCCGATGTCTTTGGGAGACTCGCGGGCTCTCGCGGCGACGTAGTCCCAGACGAACCCGTGGACGAAGGATACGATCGCCTCACGACGGTGAAACACGCAGATATTCCGGCTGGATGAGATGTTTCGGTCTATGATCTTTACCCAGTCAGCGAAGTTTGGCGCGTGAATGCTGTAGAAGTCGATCATGTCCCTGCGAATCGAGAGGAGGGACGCCATTGCTTCATCCTCCGTCGCGAGGCGCAGGCTGCAAGAACCGAAGTAGTGCCAGAGCCACCACGTGTAGTCGTAGCTGTCTTTGAAGGTGAGCTTGGGGCGACTGCGGCGCAGGTCGAACCACTGAAGGATCCGCATGATCTGGGCAGACGTGAGGACTTTCCTCGCGTCGGAAAACGCCGCGCAGATCCCGGTCACGTTGCAGGTCGTTTGATAGTCGCGGAATACGAGCTCCCACTGCCGCACGAGCTCGTCCCTGAGCGCGAGGGCGGCGGGAGAGTGGGTGACCCTTTCCTCGAAAATCTCTTGTTGCGACAAAACCGAGCTCTCGGTGGTCCACTTCGCGGTGGCGTGGACGATCTCGCCATCAGAGTAGCATAAGAGGACGTTGCTGCGACTCAAGCCGCACACGGCGGCCCCCAAGTTGAGACCCGAGACGCGGTGCCAGGTTCTGCTTTCCGGTTCATAAACAAGCCCATAATCGAAAGCTCGGCTCGAGCCGCGCTCGCACGCGCCCGGCGAGTCACCCGTGCCGCCCCACACAGCGATACCGATGCCCGGTATGCCAAACGCACTCCCGCCGACCTGGGTGCGGCCGTGGGGCATAGGCGCGCCAAAAGCCCACTTGTCGGTCGCGGGATCGTAGACCTCTAAAGTAGTGTGGCTCGTGCACGCGTCCGCCTGCAGAAACTGCCCACCAACAGCATACAATTTGCCATCAAACGCCACCAACGCCAGGTGATTTCGGCCCACAGTCAAGCGCTTTTTGCCAACCCAGCCGGCGTCGGGGTCCGACGCGTCGAGGACCCAGTGCGAGGCCACGTCCACGACTAGATCCGATTCTTCTCTCGCGAAGATGTCCTGGCCGTTAGAACTCGCGCCGCCGACGACATGAACGAAACCGTCGAGAACCGCCGCGGCGGCACCGGCCACCTCACTCGGCAGTTTCGGGAGCGCCCCCCACATTTCTCCTTCTTCTTCTTCTTCTTCTTCTTCTCGAGTGCGGAACACGAAGGCTGCGTCCGTCGCGTTGCGCTTCATCTCTCCTAGCCCCGTCGTCAAACCTCCCATAACATAAACCTCGCCCTTTTGGTCGTCGACCGCCGTCGCGCAGCTCGCGACGTTGATGGGTAGCGGCTCGAGGAGCTTCCACGCGTGATCGGGCTCCCACTTCCACACATCGTTCGTCAAGCGTCCGGCCATAGAAGAGCCCCCAAAAACGTACAAAACGCCATCGATCGCGGCGCCACAGTACTGCTGTACGCGCGGCGCCTCGTTCCATACCTTGCGATGCACGACGGTCGCGACCTCCTCGCGCGCGAGCGCCACGGCGACAAGAATCGTCGAGCGCATGGCAATGCTGCTCCTCTTCACTTGTCAAACCTTCTCTCTCTTCTGGGTTTTTGATTCCTAGAAATGAAATGCGACGACGTCCAGGCAAGGGGATATATATCCTCTTGGTCCTATTGACGTGGCTGACCGCACCAACATTGAAGCACCCCTAGAGGAATCCGTTGATTTCGACAAATCCAAGCAAATCAATTGCGTCACACAAGAATCCGTTGTGGCTACAGGGCAAACAACAAAATATGCTGTTGGTTGAAGAAAAATAATATGACGTGTTTTATGAATAAGTGCCACTCGATGTATCCAAAAGTTTGGAGTTTTGGAGCATTCGTGCTCTTTGCACGATCAACATTCTGGACATCGTTCCGAAATTTTATGTCTACAGCTCTAGAGGTCACGCTCTTTTGGATGCTTATTAAACTCTGCACCACTCGAAATTCAAACAAATCGCTCACACTACTGTTATTACAACACGTTCACTTTTAAACTGTACTGCTGGTGGTTACTACTTAACGCGGATTGCCAGAAAAAGGGAGGCAGGGAGCGCGCGAAGGGGTTTGAGAAGATCTCTTAATGAATGGGCTCTTCCGCGGCGCTGCCTGTGCGGCAATGCTCTCGCGTCATCATTGCCGCCATACTGCAGCGAGCGTCCAGAAGCTCTGGCGGCCCATTCGGAGAAGTCATCTTTTCGAGGCTGATGCGCGGTATAACACTGAGCGAGTTGGTGCGCCGCGAGCGTCCGCAAGCTTTGGCAATCCATTCCATGTAAATCCATGAAGTCATTTGAGGTCGATGCTTATCACTGCGTAGCTACACTGAGCGAGTTGGTGTGAGCAGAATTCGGCAAGAATTCGGAGAAGGGAAGGGATACGTAAAGAACCTAACCTTGCCCAAAAAGCGTTTGGTAGTCAAAAACCACGTCATGATTCCAGAAAACCACATGGGTGGTGGAGTGGCGCGGATCGTTAGGAAAAGTAATAATAAGCGTTTGATTTCGTTGGAACATCTATTCTTGTTCGACAAACCCGACGGGTGCAATTGCTCAAAACAATGCTCGGCCGAGCGCGGTCTCATGGCCTGACATTATGGCCGCTGCAGCAACGTCAAGCGTGATGTACCGAGAACACCTCGAGGGTGTTTGCGCGGTACTTCCTTCCTGATGAAGGTGTGCGCCAAGCAGGGCGAGTTTTTTTCGCGGTATTTCCTTCCGGATGAAGGTGTGCGCCATACAGGGCAGATACGTCCCCAACACAATCTGCGAGAACCCGCTGTCCTTTTTCCTCGCCGCGAGTTGGCCGAAATGTTGCCGTGGAGGTTGTGGCGTCGGGATTCACGGTGGCGTCGAATATCTCGTATCCTGATATGGTCCCGCAGCTTTCGAGATTGGTGTGGCCGTCAATGTCCTCTGCGGCCTGCTCTGCAAGCCATCTACGCGGGGGCACAATGAGTCAAGGACGACCGGCACCGTCGAATACAAAAACGCAATTTCCAGGAGCCGATTGTCTTCGCGAACTACTCGAGGATCGACGAAGTGCTCTGGCAAAACGGGAGTCTGTGGAGGCTAAGTCAAACTCGCTGGAAATTGGAGCAAACCACCACGCTCACGTTCTATATTGGAATGGACGACGGCGCCCTCGCGGGACCGGGCGAGGAACACGTTTCGATCACAACGCGGATACGCTCGTTTCGTATTCGAAGGAAATCTTGTGTCCCACGCCGCGATACTCCTTCGAATCTGCGTCGGATTATATGGCGCGCAACTCCTCGATGCAGGTCGTGTCGTTGCGATAGGTCATAGTCCCGGTATTTTTCGCTGTGGTCCTGATAGATCCTCTACCCCGATGATGTTATAGTCGTTATGAACTCGAAGTATGGTCTGCAAGGGTTGGACTTCACGCGCGTCGCTCGTAGTCTAACAAGACAAATTCGCCGGTCGGATTGTATACAAAAACGCTCGAGCGGTCGCGCGTGGCGTTTCGCGTCACAACGAGACCACCACCAGGCATCCGCAGTATTGTGTCATTTCCGACACACTGACTCGAAAAGCCGAGCAAGACTCAACCTGGGTGCTCGCGGACCTCGCGGCAAAAAAAAAACGGTCTGTCTTGTTGTCGGTGCACGGACGAGTCCAGGCATAATCGTGCCGTTTATCCCGCCGAGCCCAGCGACGGTCCCCTGGAGCTGCGTGCTGTCCACATAGTGTGTGGTGCTCGTGCGACCATCGCTGGGACACTTGTTGAGAAGGACGGATCACGAGTGTCATCGATTTCGAATCCTCGTTCATACTTCGCCTCGTTCCACCGTTCGTTCGCGCACTGAAATCCACCACACTCGCAGTTTCGTTTGCCCGAATAGAATACATTTACTGTCCATCACTCGTTCGCAACGCACGAACAAAAGAAGGTTCTGATGGATAATGGACGCAATGAGGTTGCCTACGACTACCGCGGCCTCGTTATTATTATTATTATTATTATTATTATTATTATCTGTTCGGGAGATCGCCGTCGAGCCCTGGATGATGAGGCTGAGGCTTCTTCTTGCTGTTGTTCTCGTAGAGGGCCTTGGGGACATGCTCTTTCTCGAACTGCGCCTTGCATCGAAATCGCTTGAAGTCGCGGCCCGAGGCGCGCACGACGACCTTGACGGGGTGAAAGATGCGGCCGTGAGCCGCCGCGGGCCAGGTCGGCGCGAGTTGTTGGAACATGTCGGCGGACCAAGGACATTTTGCCCGGTAGATTCCGAGCCAGTCCCGATCGAGGGGTTTGAACCCGCACCACTTGGCGCGCTGGCAGAGGCCGTAGATGAAGGCGCCGTGAATGGTTTTTCGGGCGCGGGTCGGCATTGCCGAGGGGTCCTTCGCATCTTTCTTTTCGAGATTAGTGAGCTCGGCGCGCACTGCCCGAAAGAGTCGAGCAGAAACGCGGGCGACGGCCATGAGAGACGCCATGCCGCGGTTGGTCTTGCGAGCGTGGGCGACCAGGTCGGCGGAGGTTTGGTTGAAGGCGCCGAAGAGCTGCGCCCAATCGCCTCCTGCGAATTTCGAGTCTTCCTCAACGACCCAGACGCTCTCGTAGCGCTTGTCGTTCCTCAAAAACAACGGCACGGCGGCCATGAGGAGCTGGTGAGATACGAACGCGCGGAAAGCTGCCGTTCCGTTTCGGACGAGTCGAGAAAACGGCACACGCACCGTCAGCGAGTGCCGAAGTACTTTGTAGTCGCGCGAGGAGTCCACGAACAGCGCGACGTCGTGCGGCGGGCACGCAAACGTCGCGGCACTCGCGACGACGCGTTGGAATTCGCTCAACACAATGCCCGAGTCTGTATGCGCGCCGAACGCGACGAGGACGCGCCCGCGATTGGCGCACGCGGGAGCTGTCCTCACGCGCGCGCCGAGCAAAGGCCATTGCGCGCACGCCGCGAGGTGCCACAGCACCAGAAACCAACAGCGCATGTGGTGGTGGGTGGTCCCTGCTTTTTTAGACACAACGAAACTTACGGGGTCATAAATGATGACCGGGGTTTAGGTTTCTAATATGACGAATCTCGTGTCGCTTCGCGCCGCAAGGCCTTGATGGCCTTGTTGAATCGTTGCATCTCGTTCGATGATGTGCCGTAGACCTGGGTGGGTGGGCGTACTGATGCGCGGGGAAGGGATCGAAGCTCACGTCGGTTATATGGTCGCGGCAGCATGCTGTGCAAAAAGAGTCGAAGTGGGCCTCGTCGACGCCGTACATCCGGTCAAATGTGGCGGGCGTGACCCGACAAAAATCGGGTCGTGTTTCGTAGACGGTGCAGAGGCGGCGGTCGCGGTCGAAGTGGACGCACCAGCCGTCGGTCCCGACCATTGAGTCGTACAAGGTCCTCTCTTGGGGTGTGAGCCAGTCGTCGAGGTCGTCGCGGCCGTCGGGCGCCAGGTAGCAGCACTGCGAGGGGTCCTTCCTTCCTTTCTTTGTTTGTTTGTTTGTTTGCTTGTTTGTTTCAAGGCGACACGACAACAACACGCACCGCACCGCAACGTTCGACGCAACCCCAGCGCTCCGTCTTTCGCAACAGATGATGATGATGATGATGACCATCACCGTCGCTCTTCGTCGACGCCAGCATTACCGGCACGCGGCGCACCGACGAGAGCCCAGAAGACCAAAACGGAGCAACAGCAATGAGGAGGAACATATTGTGTTTGTGGCTTTTATTATCCTTACCCTCCTTGGTGCCAGGGGACCAGAAAGAAAAACGATTATGTGCACTGGACCCTTTTCTTCTTCATGGTTGGTGTTGTGGAGCATCGCGTGGGGATCTGTTGCTCGCGGGCAGCGGACGCTCGCCGTGCCGAGCGAGACGGTGGTGGTGTTTTCGCTGGACGCCGGCGCGCAGCTCGAGACGCACGCCTTCTCGACGCTCGCAGCTCTTTCGAGCGTCGTCCACGCGAGCACTCACGCCGCCAAGCTGCGGTTCGTGGTGATGCTGACGGTGCCAAAGTTTGCGAGCGAGACCCTCGCCGACGCGATGTGCGTCGCGATCGAGTCGGCGATCGGCCATCTCGTGAGCGTGACGTGCTCGCGACGGTCGTTCCGAGCGTTGCTCGGGAACGAGACGACGCGGTGCGCGGCGGCGGCGGTGCCAGCGTCTCGGTCGCGCGTCACCTTTGTGGAGTTTCCGTCGAGGGCCCTCGACTACCCGCCCTACGTCGGCGAGCTTCTGGAGTTGCTGTGTTGCTCGCAACGACGCTACGCGATCAAACGAGCTGAACTCGCGACGTCCCTCGGGAACCACGCGCGCTTTTTCGCTCATTTGGCCCTCCTGCCGCTCGGCGTCACGAGAGCCCTTTTCATGGACGCCGACGTCCTCGCGCGCGTCGATGTCTCGACGCTGTTCGCGACGGATCTTAATCGCGCGCGCTTCGTCGGCGCCGCGCGCCGGTGCGCGTCTAAACGCGCGGCGTACCAGCCGCACGTCCAGTTCCGCGACGAGCTCGTGAAGGAGTTCGGACTCAAGAGCAGCGCGATGCTCGTCAACGCCGGGGTTCTGGTCGTCGACCTCGAGGCGTACTGCGCTGCGACCGTCTTGGACGGCCTCAAGGCCGTCCTCCGAAGGCATATCGCGGGCCCGCCCCTATGGAGGGACGGGAATAACCAACCCCCCTTCACCATCGCCGCCGCGAGGCACATCACCTTCGTCGACCCCGCCTGGAACGTTCGCCTCGGAGACGCCAGGGGACAGGCCCTCGTCGTCAAGGCAAAGAAACGACGCCGCGAGTCGCTCCGCGACGAGTGCACGGCGATGCTCGCTGATCCGTGGGTCCTCCATGCGCACTTCAAGCCTTGCGAGGCTCTCCCCGACCGCCTCTGCCCCTCCTCGCGCTCGAAAAATTCCACGCGTGCCGACAACGTCCACGCGAGGAGACTAAAGGCTGCGTGCGCGATGGCGCGCACGATCGCCAACGACGAGGCCAGGCCCGTGCCCTGCCAGTGCTCCGACATCGAGCGCAAGACCGGCAACCCCTTCCATCGCCGCGGCCACCGCCACCGCCACCGTTCGCGCAAGCACACCGCCTCCTCTTACGATGAAACCCGTCTCGACGGTGATGGCGGTGGTTCGTCGGCTACGCCCGACGACCGCCGAGAAGAAGAGTCTGGCGACGACGGCGGCACCGACGACCAGCATAAACAAGGTAAGCCCGACGACTCTCGTACCTTCGCGGCCGACGCCGTGGCCGACGCCGAGTAGGAGGTCTTTCTCCCTTTTTTAACCTTTTGCTTGCATGTCGTCGGCGTGGCTGGATGCCTAAGGCTTTTGACTGACAGAGTGCCCCACGCGGCCACCACGTCGATTATTGAGATAGGGTGGTCTGACCCATCTGCTGGCCCCGCCAGTGCAGCAGCTGCGCGAGCACCGGAAGTTCGTTCTCACTATGGCGAGTTAAAAAGTTCCTAGGACAACCATGTTGTCGTTGTTGCTGCTAATAGGTGCTGTGTGTTTCAACTCCACCGGGCGGCCCCCAATTCTTTTTCCCTCTCTGCAGGAAGCGGCGGCGACGACGGCGGCGGCCTGGTCGACCTGTGCTCCGAAGATCGACGCGGGTGGTCACATCGTCTCGCGGGGCAGTACCCGAAAACACGGAGGGGCGGGGCGTGCGTCTAGAGGACCAGCCCGATGAAAAGAGAAGAAGAAGAAGAATATAAGGGATCGTGCGAATGAGGTGAGGCCGAAGAGAAACAACAAGGTGCGTCTGTCTGTCTTTAAGCGAGGATGGCGTCGTCGGGCGCCGCGAGGGCTTCGTTGAGGAGGACCTGGAAGTCCTCCGGCTTGATGGACATGAGGTCTTCTCTAGTCACAAATGGATTGGGGCCGTAGATGGCCTGGTCGAAGGTGCGAATGGCGGAGTTCATACGAGCCCGATCCATCGCGTTGCGAACGGTGCGCGCGTTGGAGAAGAAGGGCATCTGCATGCGTCGCTGAATGTATTGTTTGAAGACGTCCGAGGCGCCAGGGGCGAGGGTGTACTCGAGATCGCGCGCCATGACTTGGGAGATCTCGAAGAGCTCGTCGACCTCGTAGTTGGGGAAGTCGATATGGTTGCCGATGCGCGAGTTCATGCCCGGAATGAACGAGAAGAAGCGCTCCATGCGGTCCTTGTAGCCCGCGAGGACTACCACCAGATCCTCGCGGTTGTTCTCCATGAAGTTGAGCAAGATCTCGATCGACTCCTGGCCGTAGTCGCGGTCGTTGGCGGCGTTGTAGAGGTAGTAAGCCTCGTCGATGAGAAGAACGCCGCCGAGCGCCTGCTTGATCACCTCCTTGGTCTTGGGTGCCGTGTGGCCAACGTACTGGCCCACCAGGTCGTCGCGCGTCGCGACCACGACGTGGCCCGATCGGCAGTATCCCATCTTGGCCAAGATTTGGCCCATCCGCACCGCGACGGTCGTCTTGCCCGTCCCCGGCGCGCCCGTGAAGCACATGTGGAGCGAGGGCACCGCCGTGTCGAATCCGAGCTTGCGCCGCATTTTGTCGAGGACCAACAAGGCCGCGATCTCGCGGACGCGCTTCTTGACAGGCTTGAGCCCCACCAGATCATAATCGAGCTTCTCGAGGGTCTCGCGCACGCCCTCCTTGAACATAAACTCGCTCACCGAACCGGCCGGCGTGTTGTCGGGCATGTTCTTCATGTACTCGACTTTGCGGCGCTTCTCCTCCCGCTCCAGCTCCTGCCACTTGGCGCGGCGCTCGGCCTCCTCGACCGCCTTCTTGCGCTCGATGTCCGCCTCCTCGAGCGCCTCGGTCAGCTTGCGCGCCCCCGACGTCGTGGTGTCGGTGCCACCCCACTGCAGCGACGGCCCGCGGCCAAACTGGTTCGGGTCCGATGACACGATCACTCGTCGGCGCAGCGACGACGGCGACGCCGCCTGCCATGCCGTCGCGACGCCGACGAGCAGTGCGTACAACATCATCGCTCGCTTGGGCGGTCGGTCGACTTGCCTTGACGATGACGCACTGGCACGTCAAGAGTTGACGTTGGCATCCCATAAATATCCAAACCAGAACTTCCAACGGATCATCTCCTCGTCGTTCAAACTAACACCAACGACTCGCGCGCGATGGACACCACTCCGCCGCCGAAAGATGATGACGATAATGATGACGGGGTACCGCAGTGCCGCCTCGAGCCCGTGCTGCCCAAGCACGGTCTCGTATACTCGGAGAAGACCAACATGAGCGAGATCCTCTGCAAGCCGAAAATCATGCCGATCCCCCCGCAACGCATCGCCCAGCCGGGGAACGGCGACCAGGACCCGGACGGCAGCAGCGGAGGCTAGGGACAGTAAAATGCTAGTAGTAGTAACTCACATGACATGCTAGTAAGCATGGCGACACACCGGCCGACCGGCGACATAATAATATACGGGTGTATCGCCCGTCGAGATGTGCGTGCAGCAGGCCTGAGCTTCGTCGACGCATGATGTGACGGGATGATGACGCCTTTTTGATGATGATGATGATGATGATGATGATGATGATGATGATGATGATGATGACAACAACGAGGATGATGATCAGGCACAAGGAGCACACGGGGAGTACGATCCGCAGCGACCACTGTCTGTACACGGGTGATAGGCGCGATGCCCGTTCCGAAATGTCGCAGGAAGATGGCGCGGAGCCAGCAACAACTTGAAGGAGGAGGAGGAGGAGGAGGAGAAGGAGTGCACGGTCGGCGTGACGCGCGCGTCGAGGGAGGGAGGGGGGCACTGGCATTATCATCACAACTGGAGAAGGGAGGGGCGGGAAAGGAGAAACGATGGAGAAGCCTTGATGCCGATGAGAGCAATTGCACACAGAACCACGGGGCGGGCGGCGCATAATCTTTTTCGTCGCGCCGTTGAACAATGAAGACGGTGAAAATGATGATGATAAAGATGATGATGATGATGATGATGATTATGATTGGTGTGAAGAAGAAAGAGGAGCTAGATATTCGAGCGAGGGGTGCCTTGTTCGTTCGCGTCTTTAGGAGACAGGGACGCTCAGCGTCGCGCGGCCGCGTCGTCGTCGTCGTCGTCGTCGTCGTCGTCGTCATCGTGCGTCCGGTGGTCGTCGCCGGTGCTTTGGAGGCGTCGGCGAGCGACGGCGCTCATGGCGGCGACGGCGGCGGCGCTGTCGGTGCGATGGGACCTCCGCGCGTCGTCGTCGTTGGCGGCGCGGCGGAGGAGGGCGCGGGCGTCTTTGGGGAGTTTGCGGCGTTGGTCCGTCTCGCAATACTCGAGGAAGGTGATGTAGGACCGCTTGACCGCCTCGTCGCACTGGCGCTCGTACTGGTCGATCCCGACGATCTCGTCGACGGCGCGATCGTCGTCGTCGTCGTCGTCGTCGTCGACGACAGGGTCCGTGTCGTCGTCGCCTCTCTCCGAAGCGTCGGGGGGCGGGTGCGGGGCTCGCGGCTGGAAGGCGTACTGGGAGCCGTCGATGCCGATTTCGATGATCATGAGCGTCATGTTGTCCTTGGAATTGAGGTCGCGAAGGCACGTCGAGACGATGTTCGCGGCGACGTCGCCGAGGTCGTCGCCGCGGTCGAGGGCTAGGGAAATCGCGCGGGCGAGGACTTCGTTGGTCATGACGTCGAAGATGCCGTCGCACGCCAGGACGACGAGGTCCCCGACAGCAAGCTTGTCGACGTCACCGATGGAATAGAGCTCGGGCACGCACGACACCTTTTGTTCCCTCGGCGACCGACGAGAGTCGCGCTTGTACGCAAAGTCGCCTAACCCTCGGCTTACGGCGAGGTTACCGTCGAGACGCGCGACGACGTTTGCCACGCCGCCCGCCGAGCGCTTTGCGGCGTCGGCGTCGCTCACGAATCCCCCGGCGGCCGAGATGCGCGCGTGTTCGTCGTCGCGGTCGGGCTTGTGATCCTCGGAAACCGCCAAGATGTCGCTCGTTCCACCCAGGACGCGCCGCAGCACGAGCCCCCGCGAGTCCCCCGCGTTGGCGATGAACACCTCGTACCCCCCCTTGAACCGCAGCCCGGCCACGACGCAGGTCGACCCCGACTGGTCGCGCGTTACCTCCGGCCGTTCGCGAAGCCACGCGTCCGTCTCGACGAACGCGGCCGCCACGCGCGGCTCCAGATCAGAGTCCGCCTCATCCGCCGCACGCCGCAATGCCTCGGGAAGCCGCTCGTGCGCGGCCAGCCGAGCCACCTCGCACCCACCGTGACCGTCCAACACCCCGAAAATCGAAAATCCACCCCCGTCCTCGTCCCGCATAAAGTGCGCGTCCTCGTGATCGGCCCGCCATCCCTGCATCTCCGCCACGGCCCCGCGCCACCGCTTCCCCCCGCCCCTCTGGACGCGGATCAGCTCCACCGGCGCGCTCGAGATCTGGCCCATCGTGCAGGCAGGGGCAACACACTAACAACACTGGCGACTACAATATTGTGTATCCTATATATTTTGTTGCCTTTCCACCAGGGTAAGTGCTCAAGGCGACAGACCTCGTCTCGAGCACCGAATCGAGCCAGACCGAACCGAACGCGCCCTCGCTGGCGCCAACATATTTGTGGCGATTGGCGCCGCTGGCGACCGCTTTCTTTTCTTCTACTTCACCAGTCGCAATGGCATGCTGCTATCTATCTATCTATCTATCACACGTACGGATGCTCCTCCGCTACCCTTCGTGCGGCCATTGCAACGGCACGCGCTATCGTATCCTCGAACGCTTCGTCTCCCCCAAGCTGGAACTTATCCTGTGTCGAGGGCGAAGGTGGCCCACGGCCCCCTCAATCCAGCGCGCTTAATTATCGTCGCGACCAAGCCCCTTTCAACGGCGCCAGTTCCGGCTTCGCCCTCGCCGTGACCATCGACAAGTTGCAGGGCCAAACTCGCCGCAAGCTTGGCGTCCTCCTTTAGAAAACCCGCCTTCACTCACGGCCAGCTCAATATCGTGGTGGTAAGCCTGCGCAGGGCAGCAGCCTCTTTCTTTTGGCTCGACCACGTCACGTTATAGATAGACTACGTGCTTCACTCGCCACCCCGGTGTCTGTCCACACGCGCGACGTCGACCACTACAGCGAGTAAGCTGTCGTGGGGAAGATTTTCTTCCTACGTATTGGGGTGAACAGTGGACGTCCTATGCAGGCCGTCTCGGTGGCACAGCGGCTGGGTAGGAAAAAATCCGAAATTATATAAATGAGCACGCGCACATGCGCGAGCGGGCTACTGGCGCTTGCGTCCACCAACGACGGTTTAGGATTTTTTTGGTGTGCTGAGAATAAATTGGAAACAGTGGTGATGTCAATTGTGACGTAAGCGCACACGTCATCAGAAAGTAGTTTATTGTGGGACAAAATATGACGTAACCGCATATTATGATTTGGACAAAACCCTTACCGAAATTCGTTATTACCGAATTCAAGTAACCGACAGAAAATAATCGGTGTCTCGTGGGATTGTGGGTCCCGCGCCACCTGTGAGCTTTGCCTCAAGCACACGATGGAGACTTTGCGATAATTCCAATCGACGCTCAGTTTCACATCTGTATGTTTTTTGATGGTGTTTCACCCGCGCCGCACTCTTTTCCCTCCCAGCCCCTCCAAACGTCTCTATTATGTCTCTATTTCCTTGATGCTGGGCACCTCCTCGGAAAGCACAATGTTTATGACTGGAAAAAGCGAAAATGTTCCCACATGATTGGAAAAAACAAAAATTTTCTCCCTCCAGTTCGCGCTACAAAGTCAGACCACATTTCTTCAAGCGAGCTGGCGTTTTCCCATCTCAGCTCACTTTATTGCCCTCACAAGCTCGACGTCGATCGACATCAAGAACAAAGAGTAAAGAGGATGCTCGCCTTCTTCCAGTCCGCCATAAGCTACAGGGCCTTCTGGGACGTGGCGAGCCCCCTCCTCCTTCACGCCTGGAAGTGTACGCCCACGTAACGTCGACCAGCTCGGAGCGTGACGCCCCCTCTCGACCTCAAGTCTCGGCGACCCTGGGATACTCCATATTTAGATGCTCGCATGAACGACTTCCCAGCAGACACGCGAGTGGACACGCGGGACGAGCATGGATACGGACGCGACGACAACCACCGGCGAATCAGCGCGCTGCGAACGGACCAGTGTGGAGACGGGCTCTCGTGAGGACGACGCGATTTTACGAACTAGCGACTATTTACAGGGCGTTTTTGGTTTGGAAGAAAAGCAGATGGAAGTTGTTGACGACGTCGAAGAGTGGCATGGGGCGGTGCCAAGAGGGGCGTTCTCACACACAAGGCACCTCGCGCTTAGGAGCTGCGCGATAGCTGGCGTCGCGAGCGACCGCGGCATCCGCGTCGTTGTGGACCCTCTCGCGCGCGACGGTTGAGCTTGGCACTGCGTTTAATTCCGGCGCACGTAGTCGGATGACACTGGGCTGATCCCCACTCCTCTACGAAACTCGAAGAGACCGGCCTCTCCTCCGCTGCCGGATGGGTCGGGCGGCACCAGAAACGCCCAGGACTCCCCCGCGGAGTGCCTCTTCTTCTTGGTCCGTGTGCGACCCTGGGCTTCGGTGGCGGGTTCGGCCTACGGCGCTTTGCCTGGGGTTTGGCAATAAGGAAGTAGTTAGACCATGCGCCATGGGTCGGCGCCGTGTGCTCGCGGTCGGTCTTCGACGAGCTCGGGCTGGCGGCGTTACGATTCGGCTTGGGCACCGGCGAATGGCGTATTCGGTCAAACTTGCGACTCGCATTTGAGGTTTAGGGGAATCGAATCGCGGCAAAGGTTGTCTCGCCTGAAGACCCGAAGGCAAGGAAAATTGACGCATAATTCGACGGCCCGGGCATCGATCTTCTTGCCCTTCTTCCCTGCGTGTTGCATTCCAGGAAATGGTGGAGCTTCGACCTAAAAATGCCATAGCAAGTTAGCGACGACGACGCCCGGTTCTCCGACATTCGTAAGAGAAAAGGCTGCGAGAGATGATAAGTGGGCCGCACGAAGTAACCTTGGGGAGGGTGCAAGATGCGGTGCGCCTCCGCAGGCATACGAATTTGCGACACGGATCGCACAAGAACAAACGAGAGTCGTTCGACGTCAGAAGAGGCGAATCTATGAGACAGACCGACGGATCCAGTCGCAGACGACGAACTTCGTGAGCAGGAACTTTGACATCTGGCGCGCAGGTACCTCTCGAGGCGATTATTCGCGTCTGTACTCCAGTGCGTCAAATAGTCATCGGTTCCTCCTCAGATTCGACGGGAGGCACGTTAGTTAGTCGTGCGTACGAGCAAGTTTCTGGCTGGTGATTTCCTTAAGGCGCTTCATCATCGAGAATATCCGGTGCGCGTCCTAAGCGACGCGCAAGCAACCCCCTTCCTGCGCTTCGGAATTCAGGCTCTCGCCGCGCGCTCCCTTGTATTGTGCTATTCTTTAAATTCGAGCGTCGTTGACCGTCTGGCCCGACTTAACCGGATTGCAGCGCGGTTGCTTGGGACTTTCTCGAGTTTCGCGCGTCCCTATATTACTTTGCCGTCCCATCTTGCTCCTGAGCGCGGCCCACTGTGGTCAACAGAGCTATTAATAATAAGTCAGCCTCATAATAAAAGAAGTCCTCGTCCACCGGCGTGGACCCGTTGCAATCGCGCCGTTGCTCTCTCCATGTAGGGTTAGGATAAGTGTAAGGACGATGAACATCTTCCGTCTCGCCGGCGACATGTCGCACGTCGTCTCGATCCTCATATTAATCCTGCGGCTCCGGGTATCGAAGAGCGCCGTAGGCATCTCCTTGAAGACGCAGGAGTTGTTCCTGCTGGTCTTCGTGACACGCTATCTTGATTTGTTCACAACGTACTACTCGTTGTACAACTCCTTTATGAAGGTCGCGTACGTCACGTCGACGGCCTTCATCATTTACATGATTCGGTTCAAGGAGCCCTACCGCAGCAAATACGACAAGAGCCAGGATAGCTTCTTGCACTGGAAATTTGCCGTCGCGCCGTGTGCCGCGCTGGCCCTCCTGGTCTGCCTCGTCAAACGGGAAAAGAACCCGATCGACGTCTTGTGGACCTTCTCAATTTTTCTCGAATCTCTCGCTATCGTGCCACAGTTGTTCGTTCTGCAGCGCTACAGAGAGGTCGAGAACTTGACGGGGCACTACGTCTTTTTTCTCGGCGCGTATCGCGGCCTCTACATACTCAACTGGGTCTACCGGTCCTACTACGAGCAGTTCTACCGTCACAATTGGCTTGTCTACGTTTGCGGCGCGGTTCAAACAGCACTTTACGTCGATTTCTTCTACTACTACGTCATCTCCAAGTACTACGGCGGCAAACTCACGCTCCCGACCTAAAGGGGGACGGTCGATGGTGGTGGCGTTCTCGTCGCCCAGCAACAACAACGACTACAACTCGCGCAATAATCACGAACGTGTCCCTGATGTATCTTTGGGTTTTCCTTCTCCGAAGCCGCACGTGGAATGGAATGGAATGGAATGGAATGGAATTCCCCCGTCCCCCTCTTCGTAAGCAGCCCACGTCGAAACAACAAAGCAAGAAAGTATCGATTGAAATGAGACGTTGCGCGATGATGCTCTCCTCCTTCTCCTCTTTGTCTCCGCGCGGCGGCGTCGTTTTCAGTTTGGTAGCACGGCCTTTTTAAAACTTCACCCAAAAAAATAACCCCTACGAAACAAACCCCGGTATTACAATTCAGTAATAGTACGTTTGTCCCCCCAGCGACCTTTTTTTAAAAACCCCTCGATTACTGATCGTGGTGACGTGCGTGGTGACGTCGCGATCCTGAAAGCCTCAACAAGATCTGAAATGGTTCTCGTGGTGGCTTTGGTCGTCGCGGGCGCGTACGCGTTCCAGACTGGCGTGCCGGCCAGGACGCAGACGAAGGCTTCGGCCATGTCCAAGGTGCTGCCCTGGCTCGAGGCTCCGGAGAAGCTCGACGGGACTATGATTGGTGACGTGCGCGTGGGTCCGGAAATTCGTAATTGCGTCGTTCGCAGACGGGCTTCGACCCGCTCGGGATCTCGGTGATCCAGGAGGATCTCAAGTACGCGCGAGCGGCCGAGATCAAGCACGGCCGTATCGCGATGCTCGCGTGTACGGGTCTCGTGGTGAAGGAATACGTTACTATCCCGGGTACGTCTCTGCCCGAGTTGTCGAGTTGAAATGGAGTGTCAGGTTACCCCTCGGTGGGCCCGATCGACGCGGTCGGCGCCGTCCCCCTTGCTGCCAACCTCCAGATCCTCCTCACGATCGCGGTCATCGAGCTCTCGACCATCGACAAGATCTACGGCGACGACGGCGAACCCGGAGACTACGGCTTCGACCCGTCCCAGCTCATCACGGGCAAGTCCGACGAGTACATCGCCGAGCTCAAGAGCAAGGAACTCTTCAACGGCCGCCTCGCCATGATGGCCTTCATTGGCATGCTCGTCCAGATGTTGTGGTTCCAACGGCCGATCCTCGACGTCTTCCACCCGGTGGTCTGAGAAGTTAGTTTTACAACAACCACACCACGGTCGAACGAAGAACCGAGATTCCGTAGTAGTAAAGCGTGAACCACCCACCCGCCCACCCAAGAAGGCCGCCGCCTTGCGGCGGTCCGGATTCTTTTGCCCTACTGAAAGAATGGTGGATAAAAAAGTCGAAGGAAGCAGGGTCGGTCCACAGGGGTATATATAGCCCCGGGCACTCGCACACACCACCAGGACCGGCATTCCTACCCTCACCTTTTGGTTATGGGCCCTTAAAGCGCTCGAGGTGGTTCGCGCGTTCGAATCCGCCCCACCGCTGCGCCGCTAGGAGTGTGTGAGTGCCTTCGAAGCAGTTGCCATCGCCAACTGCTGGAGCCCCGTCGTCTAGTACACACACTAGACCCCCCTCATCTGGGCGCTTTCACTTACCAGGACCGGATGTTCATCTCCGACGCAGATGTTCATCTTAAGCAGATGGCGTCGTCGTCTGCTGGGTCCCCACCGTCTCGCATACATGCTTGACTCGCCCCAGATGTTCACGTTTCACTATGATGGGGAAGCACAGGGGTATGTATAGCCCCGGGCACTCGCACACACCAGGACTGGCATTCCTACCCTCACCTTTTGCGGTCTTCGTATTATTTATTATCCGTTAGGTCTTTTGGTACATGGAGGGTCTGGTGAAGAGCGACCATGCCATCTATATCACAGGGCTTCCGACGACCGTCGGCCAGATCCAGATCGAGGACATCTGCAAGGGCCTCGGGAAGATCAGGAAGATCAAGGTGTATCGGGACGCGGGTGGAATCCCGAAAGGCGACGCGACGGTGGTGTTTGAGCAGCGCAAGTCGCGCGACGTTGCCGCTGAGGCTGTCGCGGAGCTCGACGGCAAGCGCATCGACCAGGGGACGCTGGGGTCGTACGTGATCGCGGTGCAGGAGGCGACCTTCAAACCGGTGGCCGCGCCCCAAAGGCCAAAGCAGCCGCCGGCGGCGCCGCAGCGCGTCTCTTACGCGCCGCCAGACGCGCCGAAAGTGCTCCTGCGGAACCTATTCGACGCGGCAGTCGACCACACGCCCGATCAGCGACGGTCCTTCGAGGACGAGGTCGGCCTCGAGTGCACGAAGCACGGCCGCGTGCTCGACGCCGAGTACGTGAGAGAAGACGCGGCGATTCTGGTCACGTTCGCCGCCGTCGAGGCGGCGAGGTTGTGCGCAACCGCGATGCAGGGGAGGTTCTTCGACAGGCGCGTGATCCGCGCAGAATTGTGGCCGGACGGAAAGCGGCAGAAAGACGAGGAGGAGGTACCTCCTCCGGCGAAGAAGCAAAACATCGCGGGCGACTACGTCGGGGCGCCGCCCCCTCGCAACGCCGAGCCCCCGCCCAAATACGTCGAACCCCCCGCTGATCAACCCACGGCCAGGATGCGGGCCGCCTCCTCCTCAGCGACCACGACGACGGGACCGACGGAAGATCCTCGACCTCTAAAAGCCTTCGTCCGAGCAAACCACTCCGTAGAAGGGGCTGACGCCGAGCCGCCGAGGGGTCATCCGACCAACAACCCAAAAAAGCGAACGGCCGCTGACTTTTTCGATGACTAGTGATAATAATATAGACGGCGCTTATATAATAATGAATAGCGCAGCTGTGTTCTTGGTGTCGGTTTCGCCGCGGCGCAGCTCATCAATATCATCCGGATACTATCATGATGAAGCGGTGGTGGCGGTTGTGAAAAAAGACCGACCGACCGACCGACCGACCGACCGACCGACCGACCGGGGCAGGCTCCTATTTCTTCTCCTCATCTTCCTCCTCTGGGATCTCGTTGCCGATGAGCGTCCATACCTTGGAGAGGCGGCCGTAGTCCGCGGAATGGGTGTGCTCGAGGATGTGGGGATTCTCGGCGAAAAGGACGAGAACGGACTTGTTGGCGCCGTCGACGAGGGCAAAGACGACGCTTGACACGGCGAGGCCCCCGATGCCGCAGAAGATGCCGACGACGATTTCGACGTCGCTCGCCCCCTCGTGCCAGTCGTCGGGCCCAAACTGTACGAGAAAGACCCCAAACATGGCCGTCACGAGACCAATCATGACCGAGTTCATGAACAAGACAACGTCGGTGAAGTAGTCGTTGCCGATCGCTGTCAGGCCGTGAGTAGAAAATAATTCGACGACTTGCTTGCCCGCGTAGAGAAACGAATAGCCGTGGATACCGACGTAGACGAAAGCGTACTTATTGATGTAGTCGAGGATGGCTTCGCAGCAGCCGAGGCAGCACTGGACGCACCCGAGCAGACACGAAACGCAACAGCCACCCGGATAATCCTTGGCTTTCTTTCGAACGTAGGCCACGACCACGACGAGGGTCTCGACGATCGCTACGAAGAGCGCGCCAAAGCAGATTGATCCGAGGTTGTACGTGCACGAGCGCGCGAGAGCGTCGACCGCGGGATGGACCACAAGCGAGGGGAGGCGGCCGTACCACCAGCTCTGGCTCGTGCCGGCCGTGGTGGCGATGATAATGTACTTAAAAACTTGCTGGGTCCAGAAGAAGATTAAGATAAAGCAGACGATCGCGATCGCTATTTCCTTCGACGATGCATCTTTGTGAGTTTTGTAATTGTAGAACCCGTAAATCGCCAAAGCGAAGATGAAGAAAAACCCGACGGCGGTGATAGCGAAGACAAACCCGATGACCTGGAGCACGTGGTACGACAGCACGATTTCGCACCCCACGTGGAGCGTCGCCGCCGCGAACGCGATTCTGTGCCTCGCAAAGAAGTGGAAACACAATGTCATAAAGCAACAGACTGCGAAGAAGAACCCCAGGTACCACCGGCTGTACTGGCCGCACAAGATGGCGGTCGCTAGCAACAACCCCTCGATCATGAACAGCGACGCGTGAATCATTAACCCCCCAAATCTCATCATCACGTGCATCAACACCTGGGCTACCGCAAGCGCGAAAAGGAACGCGACAATAAAGATGCGGATCAGATGCTTCACGGCCATCTTCTTCTTGTGCGCCGAATCGTAGTTGCTCGTCCCAATTTCGTCCCAGCCGTAATCGATGGCGATGCCCACCATAGCCGCAACGGCGATGATCCACGCGATCCCAAAGGCAAGGTCGGGCAGTTTCAGAATGCTCCGGTTCGTCTCGGGGGGGTGCTGCACGGCAGACATCGACGACGCCCGCTCGATCTCGGTCAACACCTTCTCCCCTTCTTCCTCCTCGACGTCCGCCATTATTATTACTGGAGTGGATTTTCTTTCTTTCTTCTCTTTCTTCCCTCCTTGCCAGTCCCACAACCAGAGAACCAACCAACCACACGTTCCCAAGAGCGAACACTACTTACCCTCGTAGCTAGAAGATTCCGCTTTTGTCGTAACTGCCAGAGAGCGACCTCTTCAGCGGCAGCACCAGCAGTTCCCCAGGTCCCACGCGAAGCGCCGCTGAAGCGGCAAGTCAGCTCGTCGCTGCTGCACCCGACGACGGCGGGCGACTTTACTTCCTGGTGACTGACTCCTTGCGTCCATTTCGAATCTCGTTCCCCGCGCTGAGAATTACTCGTGTTTCCAACCCCAACTTATTATTACAACTACAAACTGACTACAAACTTACAGCCCGCCAACACACGAAAAGGGAAGTTCATGATGATGATGGTGATAAGACTTATTAAGTAGTGTCAAACGTCGTTTCGAACAACTTGTACGATCGGTGATGTGACTGGTACTAAGAAGGTAATTTGATTGGAAGTGAGTTTCGTCACCAAAAGGGGGGTGTTTTGAATTAAACAAAAGATGCTTCATCCCGTTTTCATCCATCTATCGATCTATCGATCTATCGGGGGGGGGCTGCCACAAGCACTCGCATGCTCCTGCTTCGAGCCCATATGAGCCGTATGATACACGCCTCTTCGATGAGAGAACTTGTCGTCGAGTCCCCGTGTTGGCGGGCACCCTTGATGATGCTCACGGGAGCGTCGACGAGGCTGCGCTTGTTCGGCGCGTTCCCAGGGGCTGCGTGTTCTAAGCACAGGCGACCTTACCCTGACACCTTGGGCATACATACGTGAGGGGGGCGATAGGTAGTTTGTCGTCGACCCCAATTCCCAGCTCAGGCACTTAAGGTGGGCGAATAAGAAGACGCTCCAATGTTCAACGCCCCAGAACCAAGCCAACGGAAATCGATTGGTCCGCGACGCAGCCGGACCTATCTATATCCTGAAGGGGGAGGGGTGTTGGAGCGTCTTAGCTCCGTTCACTACGGAGTGCCGGGGCAGGAATCCCATGGCAGATGAGAGTCTCGGCCTCCGAACTCGCCTGCGTCGTCATCGTCGTCGTCGTTTTCTCTATCGATGCCCTTGGAGTACCCGATCGAGTCTGCGTACACCGATATCCCCGGGTGCCATGCACTTTTCCGCAACAATAGTACTCGCAGTTGTCGCCGACATTTGGCGCGTCGGAACGTGACTTGTCAATCGTTATCGGGTGCCTTCTCCGATGCTTTCCTGGATACACCCCCTCCTTGAATCACAGCTTTCCCCACAACATATACATTGGCGCGCGACCTCACTCTCTCTGTACACCGTGCTTTTGTCTCCCGTGTCCTGTTCTGTTGATCTGACCACCACAACGCCTACAAGTGGTTTAGTTTCTAATGGGGCTGCACATGGTCCTAACTACTAATCGACAGATGTTTGTCTGTCTGTCTGTCTGTCTGTCTGTCTGTCTGTTTGTCCCTCGATTTAGGGTAAGGATCAGGTAGGCGCGAGAGTAAGGATCAGGTAGGTGCGAGAGCCAGACAGTGATCCTCCAAGCCGTCTACGGCGACCTCGCAGACTATTTCCACGACCCGCGGCGGCTCTTTCAGCGCGCCATTCTCACGCCCCGTCGAAACGATGTTGTCGATGCTGACAACGCGCGCATGACCGCGGCCTTTTTTCCCGGAGACGAGGCGTCGGAGTTCTTTTCGGCTGACTAGGCTGGGTCGGAAGACGACGCCTCGCTCTTTACAGTCGAGTTTTCAACTCCCTGACAACCAACGGCATGCTGACTTTGATCGCGAGCTTAAGGTCTTCGCAACCTCGACCCGTCGCACGGCCACTGCAACGGTACCAGATACATGATCGATCGTGTCGTTGTCACCGAGGCTCCTCCAACCTGTATCCCTTAAGGCCCGCCGACGCCAAACGATCACCAAGAGCCAGGGCCAGACGCCCCGCGAGGTCGGCGTCCTGAACTTACTAGGGTTAGAGATTGGGACTAGGTGAACTTACTGGCCTGCACTTGTCCTAACTACTAATCGACAGATGTTTGTTTGTTTGTTTGTCTGTGTGTTTGTCCCTCGATTTAGGGTAAGGATCAGGTAGGCGCGAGAGTAAGCATCAGGTAGGCGCGAGAGCCAGACAGTGATCCTCCAAGCCGTCTACGGCGACCTCGCAGACTATTTCCACGACCCGCGGCGGCTCTTTCAGCGCGCCATTCTCACGCCCCGTCGAAACGATGTTGTCGATGCTGACAACGCGCGCATGACCGCGGCCTTTTTTCCCGGAGACGAGGCGTCGGAGTTCTTTTCGGCCGACTAGGTTGGGTCGGAAGACGACGCCTCGCTCTTTACAGTCGAGTTTTCAACTCCCTGACAACCAACGGCATGCTGACTTTGATCGCGAGCTTAAAGTCTTCGCAACCTCGACCCGTCGCACGGCCACTGCAACGGTACCAGATACATGATCGATCGTGTCGTTGTCACCGAGGCTCCTCCAACCTGTATCCCGTAAGGCCCGCCGACGCCAAACGATCACCAAGAGCCAGGGCCAGACGCCCCGCGAGGTCGGCGTCCTCTTGCCCACAAGCCCGTCTTCTGTCACGTCCAGCTCTACGTGGCTCTCTGTCGATCGGCAACCCCGAGAATATGCTCTTCTGAGTCGACGACTCCACCCTACCTCACACGTGCTCCGCAATACCGATAAGCCCCCTCCCGGCGTCTACACGCGCACTGTAGGTGAACTTACTGGGACCAGGTGAACTTACTGGGGTTTGAGATTGGGATAGGTGAATATAGTGACCAGGTGAACTTACTGGGACCAGGTGAACTTACTGGGGGTTTTAGAGTAAACTCAAAGGTTAGCGGCGCGTGCGGATCAAAGCAGCTTAGATTGGCGGAGGCGAGAGCGACGAGCTCGAAGGAGTGGTGTGAGCACGAGTGGGTTTACGCCGAACTTACTGGGGTTAGAGATTTGGACTAGGTGAACTTACTGGGACCAGACCTTACTAGAACTTACTGGGACCAGGTGAACTTACTGGGGGTTTTAGAGTAAACTCAAAGGTTAGCGGCGTGTGCGGATCAAAGCAGCTTAGATTGGCGGAGGCGAGAGCGACGAGCTCGAAGGAGTGGTGTGAGCACGAGTGGGTTTACGCCGAACTTACTGGGGTTAGAGATTTGGACTAGGTGAACTTACTGGAACCAGACCTTACTAGGGTTAGAGATTGGGAGTAGGTGAACTTACTGGCCTGCACTTGTTTATACAGAACCGCCGCAATCTCATGAAGCGCAGTCTTGTGTGAATAGAATCGAGTGCTCATCCGCGACGTGGATCACGCGCGTTATTGCGAGGCCGCGGGCGCCGTCTTGGCGCGGATGATGGATTTGACCTTGACAGTTTCGGGCCATTCGATCTTGGCGTGACGCACGGAGCCGTAGGTAGCCTGAACCCTGCGTTGGAAAACGTCGGCCCGATGGCGACGTCGGGCCTTGTCGAGGTTTGCAACGCGGAGGCGGCGAGCGCGCTCGCGCCTCCCAAGCGCGGTAAAAAAGTGGTAGAACTCGGTGCCGTCGACGACGCCGTTCTGGTCGACGTCGTATGTCGCCATGATGGCAGCGATCTGCGAAGACGTGAGGCAGACGTGCCATACGCGACGGATGGTATCGGCGAGCTCGGCGGCGGTCATGGGCGGACCATCGAAGAGCTGTCGGATGTTATGGGCGTAGACGCTGTCGTTGTCAAAGTCGGCGGCGGCATTCGCGAGGGAATCCTCGGCCTGGGCAAGATCCTCGACGGTGTAGGTTTCGGCCACTGTAACTGGCCTCGGACTCGCGAACCTCGCGAGGGCCGTCGCCCGAAGAGCCGCGTCGCGCCGCTCGGCGCGCTGCTTCTCTCGTAGTCTCGCCTCCTTGGCCCGACGGTGCTCGACCATCCCGAACTTCCAAAACTCCCTCAAAAACTCCGTGGCGTCTACGCAGCCGTCGCCGTTGACGTCCATAAATCGCACGACGCACCCGAGCTCGGCGGGAGTCAGCTTGACGTCGAAATTTCGCCGTAAAAAGTCGTCGAGCATCGTCGGGGTCATGACCTCGCTGTTGAGAGCCCGCTCGTAGGTCCCCGAGAACGACCCCGGCTTGAACATTGCCGCGGCATACCCGAGTTTATGAATCGCCGTCTGCGTCGCGTCGTGCTCGACGAGCGCGTGTCGCTGCAACCGCGCGGCTGTCGCCCGACGCCGCTCTCGCTTTCCATAATGTCGCGCCGTCAGCCGCTCCATGTAAGCTTGCTGCCGGGCGGCCTTGGCCGACACCACCGGATGCTCGTCGGGTGGTGCCTCCGTGCCGCGCTTCGGCGTCGCCAACGGGAGTTTCGAGGGTTGCTCCGGCCGGCGCGCCTCGGACTCGATCCGGAGTTCCATCGAGTGCAGTTGGTTGGTGAGCCACTGGAGGTCCGTCCACTTCTCGTCGAGTTCGACGGAGGACGCGCTCGGCCGTAGCGTGGGTGCCTTGTGCGCCGCGCGGCGCGGCATGGCTTGCGGGGTGGCGCTTTTGGCCGGGGCCGGGTACAAAATCTCGTAAAGCTCCGATGCGCTGTACGTTTGCATGATCTCCTGCTTGGCGGCGACGACCGTCATGCTCGCTAGTGCTCAAGAAATCAGATACAACAAAGATATATCTTCTGCCGAAAACGAGTTATATCTTATTAGACATACCCTCAGACTTGAACTGTAACTTGATAAGATTATCACAAGTAGCGAGAGTATCTTCGTAGGACGAAGACACATAGTTTAACAACATTTCGGTCAAAGCAGTTGCTGGAGATAGACGTCATGAAGGCTTGTGCCAAAGACAAGGTATCTGTGCTGCACGTGGTGGAAGCCGAGTCAAGGGTCATGAAGGTGGATACATAGGATTTCTTCATCACAGAAGAAGCATGTTGGAAGGTGGTGTACTCCTTGCACACCAAGAACCTCGAGCGGACCGCGACCGCGTCTGGTGCAAGGGACCACAGAGCGACTCAGATCCACTGGGAGGCTGCGCTAGGATGTGTTGTTGGCTGTCGGAAACGCGGGCTAGGTCTGAGTAGCTCCGAGCTGGGGCAGCTCCAGCGGCTTCGCCTGTGTTTGTTTGGTCACACAAAACCGCAAGTTTGGTGGTCTAGCTAATAAATAGGCATTTTGATGTCGAATGCTACACGCGAAAGGCGTTCAGCGGCTTGAGACGGTTTCTCAAAGTTGACGGCGGCTAAGAGGGGTGTGTGTGAAAGGGAGCACCCCGGGATTATGAAAGTCGACTGAGACTAAGAAGGTGGAAGGGTGCGAGTGGTGGTGCCAAGAAAATAATAATTAAGAAGTAAGTTTTCGGCTACACAACAATTTAGTTGTTCTTGGGGACAAAAAAAACGAAAAGAGACAGACCCCCAGAAGAAGCAAAGCAAAGCAAAGCAAAGCAAAGTTCAAGTGGATGGATGGATATTAGACGCGCAGGCGCGAAGGGGGGCGAGGGCGGGGGTTGGTGAGGAAGTCGCCGTTGGCGTCCCAGAGGGCCGGAGGGTCGTGTTGGGGGGCGTCGACGCGGGTCTCCGTGACATAGCCGCGGCCTACGCCGTCATACTCGGGCTCCCAGGAGCGGCAGTTAAGCCACGGGTGGGCGTCGTAGTCCACGATCGTCGCGTTCATGCAGTAGCGCGAGGCCGTGCAGTGGGGCCAGTCGAAGTGGTCGTAGAGGTAAGGAAGGGCGTCGTTCCTGGGATCGAGGAGGTCGTAGAGTTCGGCGTTGGTGTAGACGCCGTGGGGACCAGAGCCGGCGGGGACTCGGCGGTGGTCGTCGAAGAGGTCGCGCGGAGAAAAGGGCTGCGCGTGCGACGCGTTGTGACCATAGCACTTTGCCTCGTCGGGCCATCGGTCGTCGAAGTCGGCGCGGCGGCCCAACCTTACGGCGTGCCAAATGCGATCGATTGTCGGATGGATGGGCCAGAAGGCGACGTCGAACGGAGATCCCGCGGCGTTCATGTCTCCGGGCTCGCCCCAGTCGCATGCACGGTCTCTGATGGCTGCAAGGACGTCGTCGCGCGCCGTGTCGTTCCATCGTGGAAATTCGAAGTGGCCGTCGTCGCCAGAGCGCACGACGTACACGCCAAGGGACGGCGCGTCGGCCTGGTAGTCGACTATAGCGTCGAGGATTCCCGTCGCCCGGAGGACAACGTACGGAGATTCGTGCGTCCTCGCGCAGCGGCAGGCCTCGCCGGGGGAATCGCATACGGCCATGCCCGACCGGTACGCGAGCTTGAGAAAAAAAAAGTTATAAGCAGCGATCGCGCGAGCCCAGGCATCGTCGGCGTGCGAGAAGAGCGGCGCGACAGAAACGTTCCAGGGTATCCGCGTGCCCCAGGCGCCCCCGACGAGCTTGTGCATCGCGCCGTGCGACGCGCCGTTGAGGTTTTTGGCAAGATTTTTCCACGACCGCTGGTTGAGGGCCCACCAGTGGTGTTTGCACGAGGGCGGCGACAACACGTCGTCGTCGCTCGACTCGTCGCGCTCGAACCGACGGAAGCCGGTTGGTGCTGCGGGGTTGACCCACGGCGGTCGGAGCTCGTCGTTGGCGTTGACGATCATCGAGTAGCCAGTTTTGGAGGCGTTTCGCATCGCGCTCACCGAGGCCCAACGTCCCTCGGAAACGACGTGGTTTCGAGGCGACGCGGCTCCGAACGCGTCGGCCCCGAATATGCCCAACGAGCCGTCCCGCCAGTTTCCGCTCGCCGCGTCGTCGATCGTGAAGTCCCAGTACGGTAGACTCACCGACGGATCGACGCTCTGGAGCGATCGCTCGAACGCCAGGCTCATCGCGACGTGCGAGGTCGCGAAACCCGGACCCTCGTGCCAGTGGTCGCAATCGTAGTTCGCTCCCCAGTACAAATGGGCGCGCACGAAATAGTGCACGTCGCGGTACGCCGAACCATACCTCTCCCGACCCTCGGCCGTTGGTGTGCGCCACAGCTCCCGCGCTGCCGAAAGAAATGCCTCCTTGTCTGACGCCGTCAACGACCTCACCTCGCGTCGCACGTACTTGCACATCACGCGCTGCGTCGTCGAAGCCGTGGCCGTGCTGACGGCAACCTCGTGCCACCCGACCGACGTGAACACAACGCGCGCGACGGCCCCCGCCTCCGCTTTCACCTCGCCGTCAATCTTCCATTCGAAATTTTTTCCCGACCCGCCGACCGCGACGAGCCGCGTCTCGCGGTGAGGTTCCGCGATCACCTCGTACGGGTACAGCCCCGACCCGTACTCGTTCGACGCCACCACCCGCAGCCCTGGCCACTCCTTCCACCACCCGCCGCCGGCAAGCGAGAACTCTCCGCTCCACATGTGGGGCCAGCTTCCGACAGCGTACAGCAGCACGCCGAACGTGCTCAGGATCGGCAAGATGACGGCGAACCGCCACTTGGGCGCCGCCAGGATAACCTCGTCATCGCCGACCAACTTGTTGCTGTTATTGTTGTTGTTGTTGTTACCCTCCGACAATAATGGCGACGATCCCCCCGACGACATCGCGTCGAGAAATTCGTCGTCGTCGTCGTCGTCGTCACTGAATAATAATATCAGCTGTTGTGGCAAAAAATATTCCACCACCAGTGTGCGGTCTTCGTTCGGGAAGCGTTGACCGCCACCAGTACCATGTTCGTTCGTGCTGCCTTCGTTCGTTGAGATGGTCGCAGGCCGCCCAAGACGGCCTCGAAAGAGATGGTCGCGGCCAACAACGCCGCTGCGAAAGGTCGTCATCGCTTTTTACTGCCTTGTAGTAAATAATCTCGATGACCGCGCCAGGCGATTTCGAGGGCGCACTCAAGCTGCTCGAGGCCCTGTAGGAGACTTTCTTGATGTTTCGGGGAAAGAGGGAGGATCACCTTATCATCGTCGTCGCAGGCCGGACGAGGAGCGCGCCTCGCCAACGGGGTTGAACATCAAAGTGATTTCGCTTCAGAAGCTCGGGCGTGCGTATGTTGTTCTCGCCAAAGCGCGAACTTTCGATACCATCGAAATTTCGGGCAGGTCTCGACGAGGCCGCCGAGGTGTGGAAAGCCATTGCCGAGGGACCGACGGCCCCGGGCGGCCAAGTGTCGGAGCGCGCCGCCCAAAACTACAAACGCATCAGGCTAGCCCAAAAACAGCGTCAAGTGAACGACGCGAACAAGCTCCTGAACGGACCGCACGGGGCCGAGCCCGAAGACTTCCGCAAACTCGCCAAGAGCTTCGAGGGAATCGACCTCGACGAACCGTGCTCGGACGAGATTCGGTTTTTGGTCCAGCACAACAGCGGCATTTGCTACCTCCAAGCGGGCGACTGGTTGGAGGCCGCGCACCACTTGCAGGCGGCGCTCGACATGCACCCCGGCGACAAGAGCATGGCTAACTTGCAGCACGACGTCGGCGAGGCGCTCAGGCAAGTCCAGGATTACAAGGGCGCGGCCGATGCGTTCGAGAAGGCGCGTGGTGGTGACTCCAGTCACTATTGTTTTAAAAGACGACGCAGGCGATCGCGCTCCAAGACGAGGAGACTCCGGCGGCGTCGCGGTACGCGTCGCTCAAGGGCGTCGTCGAGTCGCGCGCACAAATGGAGGATTTCGAGGGCGCGCTGGGCCGGGCCGACGCGCTTTTGGACGTCGCGACGGCGAACGGGTTCTCGCTGTTCGAGCCGCACTACTGGCGGGGGTTCGCGCATTTCAAGGGCGGAAACGTGGCCGAGGGCGCCGAGGACCTGACGTCGTGCATCGAGATCGCCAAGGACCCGGGCGCCGATCTCGGGAATATTCAGCGTTCGGACGTGCCTCAGGTGCTCCGGACGGCCATCAACGCCATCATCACCGCGGGCGAAGCCGCCCTCCTCGAGCGCAACGAGCCCGAGGTCGCGCATCCTCTGTTCGAGCGCGCCGTCGAGGCGATCGACGGGTGCCCCGACATTGGGGCGTCGGAAGCGTCGACGCGCGAGGGCGCGGCGTTGAACGACGCCGTCGCTCTCTCGCAGATCGGGGAGTGGGGAAAGTCCAAGGAGGTGCTCGAAGAGCAGCTCGCGATCGGCGAGTGCGACCGGGGGTGGCTGATGCTGGGCGCCGTGTTCGCGGAAGGGTTGAAGCTGCACGAGAGGGCGAAGGACGCGTTCGAACGCGCGTGCGGACTCGCGGGCCAGGGGAAGGCCTCGGGGTATGCGCCGGATCCCGATGCGTGGCGGGCCGTCCCGAGCGCGCCGTCGCGGCCGCACGCGATTGCCGACTTCGACGGGCTCCACAACCTCGGGTTCAGCTGCTACAAGGTTGATTGTCTCTACGACGCGCGCGACGCGTTCCAGTCGGCGCTCAAGGTCGACCCAAATAACGAAAAGACGAAAAGCGCGCTCGCGCTGATCCTCTCTTTGCTCGCCGCGCGCGAACGTCGCCTCGACGCGGACCTCGACAAGCTCGGCAAGGACGCCCGGGCCGGGGAAAGCGCCGCCGCAGACCGCGACGCGGCCCTCGAGGCGCTCGGGACGCACCCCTCCTCCTCCTCCTCCTCCTCCTCGGATCACGACGCGGCGGCGGCGCCGCCGGTCGACGCGATGGACGCGCTCGAGGACCGCGCCAACGTGCTCGCGAAGAAGGCGGCGAACGAGGGCGTCGATCAGGACGAGACCGTCAAGGAGAAGCTGGATGCGCTCGAAGACGCGAAACGAAAGGCGAAGGAGGCGGTGGACAAGTGCGCCAAGGGTCAGACGGACCCCCTGGCCGAGGACGTCGTCGCGCGGCGCGCGAACGACGAGGCCGCGGAGCTCCGGAAGGCGGCGAACGCGGCGCTCGAGAAGGCGCGGGCGCTCGAGCGCACGGACGGCGACGAGGGCAACAAGGCCCTCCGAGAGGCGAAGGACTTGATGGAGGCGGCGGCCGCCGCCGACGAGAGAGCCGACGCGGCGCTCGACGCGGCCAAAACCGCGCACGCGGCGGCGCAAGAAGCGCTCCGCGACGACGCGGTAAAGGCGCTCGAAGCCGCGAAAAGAATCGCCGACGACGCCGACGCGGCGATCGAGGAGGCGGCCGAGGTCAAGCAAAAGGAGGCGGCCGACGCGGCGGAGCGGGATTCCCTGCACTCGCGTGCCGACGCGGCAAACAAACTCGTCAACAACGCGGCGGCGGTCGCGGACGACGGCGGCGTCGCGTCGAGCCCCGTCGCCCTCGAAGCGCTCGCCGTCGCGAAAGATCTCGAGGACTCGGCGCGCAAGGCGATCGATCTCGCCGCGAAGGGCTTGATCTCGAACGGCGACGCCGAAAAGGCGGTCAAGAAGCTCGAGGACGCGACGGCGCCGCTCGAGGCAGCGATTAACGACGAGGTCGCCCGGCGAGCCCGCGAAAAAGCCGAGCGCGAGGCGCTTCGGAAAAGAGCGGACGCGGCCGACGACGCGGGAACTCGGGCTAAACTGCTCGCGGCGGCGAACAGCGTGGACGGGTCCCCCGACGTGGCCGCCGCGCTCTCAAAGCTTCAGAAACTCCAGAAGGCCGCCGACGACGCGCTCGCTTCGGACGACGACGACGAATTCGGAGGAAACTCGAACGAAGCCGCCGCGGCGGCCGTCGCGGCGTTGGAAGAGGCCGTGCCCGCGATCCAGGAGGTCGTGAACTCGCGCCTGGCCGCCGAAGCGAAGAAGAAGGCCGAACTCGACGCGCTCGGCAAACGCCTCGAGAACGCCGCGTCGGCGGACGAGGCGGGCAACGCCAAGGCCCGAGCCCTGGAGCTCGCCGACGCGCCCGACGTCCAAGAGGCGCTCGCCAAGGTCTCGAACCTCCGGAAGCTCGCGGCCGCTCGAGTCGCTGACTTGGCCGGAGGAGGAGGAGGAAAGTGCTCTTATGGCGAAGCGGCCGCGGCGGTCGCCCGAGCCGAGTCCGAGGCAAACGAGCTCGACGCGATAATCGCGAACCGCGCGGCCGAGGAGGCGCGGAAGAAAGCCGAGTCTGAGGCGCGGAAGAAAGCGGAAGAGGCGAAAAAGAAGCGCGAGAAAGCCGAACGGGATGCGCTCGAGGAGCGCGGCAAAAAGGCGCTCGCGGCCGTCGAGGCGGCCAAACGAGACGCCGAGGTCGACGACCCGACGCTACTCGATGACGACGACGTCGCCGCCGCGCGGCGCGAGGCCGGACGCCTCCGTAAACTCGCGGAGCGGGCGCTCGCCGACGCCGCGGCCGGCAAGATCTCCAACGTCGCCGCCGCGGCCGCCGTCCAAGCCGCCGAGGATGCCGCGCGCGCCTTCCGCGACGCGCTCAACCTCGCGCGCCTGCGCCGGGAGCGCGAGCGCGAGCGCCGGGCGCTGCGGAAGGTCGTGGATCGGTCGGCCGAGAAGATCGACGGGGCGCCCAAGTGGGCGCGCCAGCGCAATTTCGTCAACGCCAAAGAGTACCCGCGGGACGTCGTGGAGGCTGCCGACGAGTTGAAGCGCGAGGCGCTTGCGAAGCTCGAGTTCGCCGAGTCGAACCCCGACGACGTCGGCGCGTTGGAGGCTGCCAAAGCCGCCGTCGCCAAGGCGGCCCAGGCGGCAAAGGACGTCGACAAGGCCCTCGACGACGCGGAGCGCGCGTACCGCAGCCGCCGGAAGAAGGACGCCGACGCCAAGGAAGCCGAGCTCCGCCGTCGTCTCGAGGAAGAGGAAGCCGCCGCGCGTCGCAAGGCGCAGAGCTTTTACGACCACATCAACCGCAAGAACATGGCGGCGATGGGCCTCGGCGACCTCGTCGACCGGACCAAGCCCGCCAACGCCTCGACGACGCCGCCGCCGCCCGCGGTTTCGCAGCAACAATACGATCCCGAATTAGTGGTTCCCTACAAGGACCTCGTCAAGGGGCCCAACTTTCCCGCGGGTTCGTCGTTACGGTATGCGTCACGTCATTGCATTCAGGCGTCGACCCCAAGAACCGCGAGAATCACCTCTCGCAAGCCGAGTTCGAAAAGATCTTCGGCTGCGACAAGGAAAAGTTTCGGAAGTTGCCGGGCTGGAAGCGAGCGACGTGCGTTTTGTCTTTGAAACTACTACTACGTCTCCGATTTATTTTAATTAATTCCCCCGCAGCCTCAAGAAGAAGGCCAAGCTCTTCTAACTCTCTATGCCTGCATTTATTTCTATCCACGCCGCCTTCTTCTATTCGCACAGTGCGTGCGTGTGGTCGGCCACTTTTTTAAGAATAAACTGGTGTGGAGCTTATTATTGCACTCACTCACTCACTCACTCACCAAGGCGGATGATCAGATCACCCATTCTTCTACGACGAGTTGATGAAAACATCGTCGCATATGTCATCATCATCGTCGCCGAACGGAAATCATATGATCACCTCGCGAGATACTTTTCTTTCGTAAAGTAAGCTGCACGACGATAGATAGAGAAACCGACCGACCGACCGACCGACCGACCGACCGACCGACCGACCGACCTGGGGGGAACAGAAGAGAAAAGATAAATGGTCCATCTTGCGCGGCATAATAAAATTAGGGCGCCTTGGCCTTTTTGCGGATCTTTTTGACGCGGGGGGCTTTCTTGGAGGCCGAGGCAGAGCGCGAGGAGGCCAAGGTCCCCATGCGCTCGGCCGAGATGCGAGCCGCCACGGTGGGCCCCACCAGCTTGAGCTCCGAGTCCTCCAAAACCCAGTTGTGGTGGGCCATCTCGAGCTCCTCGCGCTCGTGCTTGTAGGCGGCAGGCGCGTCGAACATGCCGCCGCCGCCGCCCATCCCGACCCCCATGCCCATCTGCATCTGGGTCGCCCGTGCTTCGTCGAGGGCATCGCTGTCTTCGCCGAGCAAAATCTTGAAGAAGCCGCGAAGGCCGAACATGACGAGGAAATACCAGGAAAGCGAGGAGACGTAGGAGACGTCGAGCGTGGCGAGGTCGACGCCGCGCTGGAGCATGACCTTGAAGCGGTTGGTGAGGGGGAAGGGGACCTTGACGAGGACGAAGCCCTGGAAAAAATAAGAGATAATTCCCATCATGACCATGTTGGGGAGCATGTAGAGCATGTTTCCTTTGACGTGGTCGATCATGCCGAGGGGGTTGGCCATGGGATTGAGGCCCGATTTCGAGACTTTTTGCCGGAGAATTCCCGTCTCCTTTGTGAGAAAGTAGGCCTTGCGCGCGTGGAAGGAGGAGGCCGGAAGGAACTGGCCCCGGTTCCGGAGGCGCGAGCAGCGCATGAGGGTCTGCTTGTGGCGCACCTCGTCGGGGTCGAGGGACTGGTTGGACTTGAGGAGCTGCTGGGCGTAGTGGCGGCAGAGACCCATGAGGACCATGATGGCGACCATCGGGAGGACGACCCAGTCGCGGATCGCCGGGTCGAGGAGGAGCGGGGCATCGGTGATCATCTCTCCCCAAAACGTTCCGTTGTGTGGGTCGGTCGCGCGAGAAAAGAAGAAAGCGTCCGTTGAATTGGAAAACGAGAAGAAGGCAGAGGCCCGATGCGGCGGCGGAGGTGGCCCGAGACCGGGTGGCGACGCCTGGAGGACTCGGACGTCGACCTCTACGCCCTCCGAAGCACGCGGGTGGTGCTGCCTCGGCGACGGTATGGCGAGGAGCCGGGGTTCGAAGTTGTGGGCGCTACGATCGTCGTCAGGGGGGAGCGCATCGAGGCCGTGCACCGGCACGAGGTCTGCAGCGCGGTGCGATTGCCGGCGGACTGCGTGCTCCGGGACGCGGGGGATCTCGTCGTGCTGCCGGGCGTCGTGGACGCGGGGGCGCGGTTCGGCGAGTGTCCGTTCGCGGAAGAGAGCAGCGACTGTTGGGAGGGGTTCGCCGTGGGGACCCGGGCCGCGGCGGCGGGCGGCATCACCACCACGGTCGACCTCGCGAGCCTCGACGCCCCCCTCGAGCACGCCAACGACGTGAGCGGCCGCGCCGAGCTGGCCGCGTCGTCCTCGACGGTCGACGTCGCGCTCGCCGTCAGGTTGGAAGCGAGGAAGAACGACGACGACGAGGCCAAGGCCGCGTCGATGCTCGCCGATTTCGACGCGTGCGTGTCGGCGGGCGCTGTGGCGGCGACGGCCTACCTCACGCCGCCCTCGTGGGCGGCGCGCGGCGTCGACGTCGATGACCTCGCGAAAATTCTGGTCGCCCTCGCCGCGCGCGATAGGCGCAAGTCGGGCCCTAGGGGGGTCGTCGTGGTCCCCCCGGTGCTCGTCAACACGGTCAAGCTGTCGACCGAGGAGCTCGGGGCGGCGTCGCCCTTCCGGCACCTCCCCTTCTCCGCGCGGCTCGACGCCAAGAGTCCGCTCATGCTCCTCCCGTTTTACCAAGTCGAGTCGAGTCCCGCGAACGCCGACAACAACAACAGGAGGCGCATCATGCGCCAGACCAGCATCAGTCCCCCCAAGCCCAACGAAGGCTCGCTCTTTACGATCGCACCCTCGCCGGTTGCGGCGGCGCCGCTGGAGGACCGCACGCCGGGAGCCGCCGACGGTCGCGCCCGCGCGTCGTCGCGCTGTCGCGCGAACGCGCCCGACTCTTACAGGGTTGCCGACCCGACCATCTTGGCTGGCCTCGAGGCGGCGCGGTTGGTCTCGTCGCCCGCCGACCAGATCCGTCCCCCCGACGAAGACGACGGCGCGGCCTCCGAGACGACGCAGCCGACCCCCCTCGAAATCCCGCCCGCTCCCGCGCCGCGCGGCAGCGCCAAGTCGACGCCCAAGAAGGCGCGCGCCGAAACGATCTGGGAAGTCATCCCCTTCGAGGAGACGGTTGTGGTCTCGGGCGACGACAACAACTCCACCGGTGGCCAGCAACAAAAGGCCCGCGTGACCCCCGCCGCCGCCACGAAACAACAGCAGTTATCAAAGGCCTACCGGCGCCGGAACAGCAACAGCAGCACTGGCAGCAGCTGCGGCGGGCAGACCCAGGCCAGCCGCCAGGTCGCGACGCAGTCCTCGCGCGAGTTATCGTCGGACGACGACGAGGCCGCCCTCGCAGCAGCAGCAGCAGCAGCAGAGACGCCAACGAGACCGCCGCGCGCCCGGAACCTCTGTCTCCCCGACAACCTGCCCCGAGTCCAACTACAACACCCTCACTCCCGGAGCCTCGCGATAGGAGGGCCCCACCACTCGTTCTCGTCGCCGCGCGAGAGCCTGGGCGCGCTCTCTATCTCTCCCGCCTCGTCCCAGGATAACACCGAGTACGTCCACGCGGTGCAGCAGTACTCGAGCCCGCCGCGATCCTCGCGCGACGTCAAGCCGGGCGCCGCCGACGAATCGCAGTCGTGGGTCAAGAGCCTGCTGCAGGCCGAGCTCGCGACCTACGCCGCGAGCAATCAAGCCTCGGTCCGTCGCGACCGCGACCGCGACCGCGACCGCGACCGCGACCGCTCGCGGCGCCACCACGCCGAGGAAAAGAAGACACAAGAGCATGCCGCCGCTGGCGAGGACGGCGGAGCTCGCGCGCACCGCCGGCGCCGCTCGTCGAGGGCGACCAAGTCGTCCGCCGGCAAGGACTCCTCCTCCTCCTCCTCCCGCAAGAAGCTCCCCGAGCGATCGGCGAGCGCCGACCCCCGCGTCCACACGAGAACCGAACCCACCAACGGCCTCCTCGACCAGATCCTCGGCTTCATCCCGGTCGCGTACGGAGGGACGAGGCCGCGGTCCCCGCCGCACCGGAGAACGGGCTCGGACCGACGCAAGCGATCGTCGGTCATGGTGAAAAACGCGGATGGCTACAAGCGCCACGCGTCGACCACGCACCCGGGAACGACGACGCTGGCGTCGTGCCACGCGACCACGAAGGCCCTCATCGAGACGATGCGACGCGGACGCCGCAAGCGCGCCCCGACGTTGCCCATCTCCATCACGGCGCGACCGCCGTCGCCGCCGCGCTTGGACTTCGCGAGGGTGTCGTCGTGGGCCGACGAGACGTCGCCGCCGCCGATGCTGCCGCTGCCGCTGCCGCCGGAGGGAGGGGCTTTGGCTCGGAGCGTCGTTGGCGCGGCCCCGCCGCCGTCGGCGCCCGTCGGGGGCCCCGCGAAAGATACGAGCGTCGTGGTGCTCGACTCGACGGTCGACATCTTCGAGGACGACGACGGCGTCGTCCAGCCCGATAACGTCAGCGAGACTGAGTTTCCGGACATCTTGCAGCTTCCCAAGTCGCTCTCCGTTCATTCGGCGACCTCGGACGACCGCTCGGACGACGGCGACGGGCTGATCCGGCACCGACACTCGGCGACGAGCGCGAGGATGATTATGGGGCCCGTGTCCCCTTCGTCCGCGTCGGCCGACTTTCTCTCGTCGCTCTTCCAGCGGTTTGTGTTTCAAAACAATAACAACAGCAGCGGCGCTGCCGCCGCGTCCGAGCATCGTCGCGGCGATCGCCGTCGTCCTCGTCGCGAGCAGCAGCAGCAGCAGCAGCAGCATAGGAACTCCTCGGTGCACCTGTCGCCGCCGCCGCCGCCCCCCGCGGAGCACCAGCACAAGCAGCGATTCGTCGTCATCCGCAAGTCCCCGGGTTTTAGGAGCAGCGGGCTGACCAAGCACGATTCGGGCAACGTCCGCAGCCGGAGCATGGACGATAGCCCCTCGAACGGCGATCTCTTGCGGCGGGGACCTGTCCGCAACTCCTCCAAGCTCGTCCGCGTGCCCGACGGTCCTCCCGGGGAAGCCCTCGCGACCGCCGCGACCGCGCCGGCCATGATAGAGGCGCTCCCGACGCCCGAGTTCTCGCCGGCGTCGGTCGCGTCGATGCCCGCCGTAGCTGCGGCGGCGGCGGCGGCGTCGTCGTCGTGCAAGCGGTCGGCGTTCAACAAGGTGCCGGCCGTGGGGGGTTCTTATTTGGTCCGCAAGAAGCCGATCATCGCGTCGATTTCCAAGGGTAACTTTGTCGAACTCAAGGGCAGCGAGACGCTGACCTCGCCCGCGCCGCCGGGAGCGGCGCGTTCGGCGCAGCAGCTCCAGCTCCAGCTCCAGCAGCAGCCGCAGGCCCAGCAGCAGCAGCGCGCGCGGTACGTCGAGGAGGAGGTGCTCGCGCCAGGCGACGGGGACGACTCGTCGCCGACGCGTCGACGCGCCGAACAGCGGTCGACGTCGCCGAGCGCGGACGAGGCGTTTTTGCTCGACACGATGTGCTCGTACAGCTCCACCGAGAACAACCGGTTCTCCGATCAGAACCGGCTTTCGGACGTGTCCATGCCGCACGAGCTGACGCACAACTCGTCGTCGAGTTCTGTGGGCGCGACGTCGCACCACGCGCCGCCGGCGGGTCCGACGACGGCGCGGCCGCCGAGCAAGCCCCTCGGCTCGGGGTTTGGCCGCAAGCCTCGACCGCCGCCGATACGGATCTTCAAGGAAAACGACCAGCACACGCGGCGCGCCGTGCGGCAGGACTACAGCTTGTACTGCGACAATCACCGCAGCAGCGCGGGCGCCGAAGGGCTCCAGATGCTCTGGAGCACGACGGCGCACGCCAAGGCGATGCTGACGGGGTCGCGGGGTCTCGACGAGGACGAAGAGGAGGAGGAGGAGGACGACGACCAGCACCGGGCGGCGGGCTACGTCGAGGAGACCTTTTTTTCGCTCGACGAGGACGAGGACGAACGGTCGTGCTGCTCGGGCTCGGGGAGCCGCCGGCGGTCGCTCGAGTCGTTCAACGAGGAGTTGGCGGCGACGAAGCGGCGCAGCAGCAGTAGTAGTAGTCGAATCACCCGGGGGTACTACAGCTCGTCCAAGTCGTTGCCGGCGCGGCTGCGGTCGGACCCGTCGATCGAGTCGGACGACGAGTTCGACGTCGACGACGAATTTCTCGTCGACGAAGAGGAGGACGACGAGGAGGACGACGGCGTCTCGTCGGATTCGCTCTTTGCGTCGTCGTCGAAGCGACGCGGGCTCTCGCCGTTGCACGTGGCGCGGGTCGCGACGCTCCAGACGGTGCGGGTCCTCGAGGATCTCCGAATCCAAGACCTCGCCTCGACCCCCCCGCCCCTGCTGGGCGGGCCGGTCGCGGGCAGCGTCGCGTGCTACAACCTTCTGTTCGCCGAGGAAGACGTCCCCTACGGCGCGACCATCTTCAAGGTGCAGCCGCCAATCCGGCACGAGGCGCACCGGCGCGCTCTGTGGGCGGCGCTCCGCGCCAAGACGCTCCGCGTCGTCACTTCGGGGCATTCGCCCGTACAGCCCGAGGGCAAACCGTCGAGCCCGGGCGACTTCTCTCGCGCCCTCGCCGGATCGCTCGCGGGCGCCAACGAGCTCGTCCTCTCGGCGCTCTGGACGGCCGCGCGGCACGAGGGCTTCGACCTCGGCGACCTCGCCTCGTGCCTCTCGGCCGAGCCCGCGACCCTCCTGCGCCTCGCTCCGCGCAAAGGCGTCATACGCGATGGCGCCGACGCCGACTTCGTCTTGTTCGACCCCGACGCCCAGTGGACCGTCGACTCGAACAACCTCGTCGCCGCCGCGAAACTCGAGGCGCGCGCCCGCCGACGGCGACCGACCCGCGCCGGCCACAACTTTTTCGCCAAGCAGGCTCCGTGCCTCTACGACGGCAAGGTCCTCACCGGCAAGGTCGTCGCGACCCTCCTCCGCGGCCGCCTCGTCTACCACCAGGGCCTCTTCCGAGACGCGCCCATCGGCAACGTCGTCACAGCCCGCGGCCGCGTCGTCCGACGCGCGGCGCCGCCCTCGACCGCCAACGCCACCACGACGACCAAGTGCCGGCGACGCACGCCTCCTCCGATTTTGTCATGAGACAGACGACCCCCCCGTCGTTCTTGTTCATTATTCTCTCGCCATCTCGTTCGTCTCTTTTCGCGTAGTCTCTGCCGCGACTTTCCCCTTCCTTCCTTCCTTCTTTCGAGTGGGGCCTGGCTCCTTTCTCTAAAACTCTTTCCAACGTGCTATAAATAGGCCTCCTCGTCTTTCTTGCTTCCCACCTTTTTCCTCTCACGTACGCACTTACTTGGGCACCACCCCGCGCTCAAGGACTCCGTCTCTTATTTCTCCTTCTTCTTCTTCTTCTTCTTCTTCTCGAGCCACCGCCGACGCCACCTTATGCCGCCGCCGCCTTCTTCTGCTGGAGCCCCGACGACTGCTTCGAAGACGTTTTGGAAGGAAAGAAGGAAAGAAAGAAAGAAAGAAAGAAAGAAAGAAAGAGGCGACGAATGATTGATTATTAGCGGTGTAACCCTAATCCTCGGCGGCGATGATGCGGCGGCCCTTCATCGCCGTGCTGCTGTTGTCGTCGTCGTTGGTGGTGGTGACCGCGGCGACCAGGCCGAGGCGCCTCGCAGCGTCTCTCCGCGGGGGATCGTTCGAAGAGGAGGAGGAGGAGGAGTTTGCCGACGAGGAGGCGATCAAGGCGAGGAAGTGGATCTTAGAGCAGATCCGGCTGCGGCAGGAACGGCTCGTGCTCCTATCGCAGTCCCTCGCCGAGCGCGGCCTGCCGTTCTCGGGGCTCTCGTCGATGAGCGAGACCATGCTGAAGGGCATGGGGGGCGGCGCCAAGATCGCCCACCCGCCCGAGTGGGTGTGCGAAATGTCCACCGACGCAGACCCCAAGACCTGTCTCATCTGGGGCGACGCTGAGCCCGGGACCAAAGTCGTGCGCCCCGCCAACGCCCCCGACCAGTGGTGCAGCCTCGGCGCCCTCAACGGCCTCCGCCGCAGGGACCCCGTCAAAGCGAGTCGGCTCTGGTTTGACCAGTACGTCGTCGACATGCGACGTTTCTCCCAGGATGCCGGTCCCGCGGGCGTCGCGCTCGCCGGGTTTATGGATCGCCCCGCCATGACTCGCGCAGCGACGGCGGTCCTCTGCGCCTTTGGCATCGTCATCCTGCGTCTCCCCATCCAGTTTGTCCTCATTTTCCTCCTCACCTCGAGCCTCACGTGGCGCCAATACGCGCTCTGGAGCCCCATCGCCCACGCTCCTCTCCCCCTCAAACTCGTCCTCATCCGCCAGACGTATCTCACCTTCCAGCGCTACTTTTCCCTTCTCGAAAGGGCCTTCGTCGCGGCGCTGACCGACCTCGAGAGCCGGCTCTTCGAGGCGACCGCTGTGCTCGAGACGGAGAAGACGATGACGACGTCCCCATCTTCTTCCTCCGATGAGGAGGGGGAGGACGAGGACGACGACACTTAAGGAGCCGGCTTCGGCGTCGTCGTCTCTTTAGTAATCGTTTGTTGTTGATGATGATGCCGGCGGGAGAAGCGAGGTGTACTCTGTTGCGCCCCACGCGGACGTCGATGATAATGATGGTGCTCCCGCCGCCGCTTTTGGGGGTGCCGCCGGGAACACACCATCATCATCACCATCGCGATCACGGGAGGAGGCAGCGGCGGGAAAAAAGGCAAGCCGAGAGTCTGCAAGGTTGCGCTGGATTTCAGAGAGCGAAGTGCCCTTGGTCTCGATCGCGAAGGCAAAGAAGAAGCAGGCCCCCAAGGCGCAACTCAAGCCGAGGATATCGCAGACGCGGGGAATGGTGATCAGCCTGGCAACGGGCACAAAGGCTTCGACGAGCGCGAAGGAACCTGCCCAAAACACAAAGGTCGAGGCCGACATCGCCCGGCCCCGGAGCTTGTCGGGAAAGACCTCCGAGGCGTAGACCAAGGAGAGCGTCGAGAGGCCGAGCGTGACGGAGGCGATAAAGGAGCACGCGAAGGCTACGGTCCACGCGCCAGACTCGAGCTCAGAGGCGCGGGCCATCGCAAAGAGCGAGAGGGAGGCGCCCGAGGAGGACGCCAACAACAAGGGCCTGCGGCCGCAGCGGTCAATGATGACCATGAACATGGCCACCGCGAAGACGAGCTGCGTCGCGGCGAAGAGCGCGCCTCCTAGAGCGTAGTCGTTTACGCCGCCGTGCGCGAGGATGACGTCCATGTAGGCCTGAAGCGCGTTGTTGCCGCTCGTGGCGAAGCAGGTAACGGCGCCGACCCCCAAAAACAAGGCGCGCTGGGTCGTCGCGACATCATCTCCGGTCGTCGACGCCACCTTGTCCGAGGCGAGCGCGTCGTCAACCAGAGACTTCTCGCAGCCGGGACCGAGCTTGGAGGCGGCCAACCGCGCATCCTTGACGCATCCCTTCGAGACGAGCCACCGCGGAGTCTCCGGCATTAGGGACGAAGTCATCGCGATGACGAAACACGTGCACGGAGGGAGCGTCCCGAGCGCGGCCATGACTCGCCACCAGCCGTCGACGCCGACGAGCCCGAGCGCGAATGCGAGCAAGATTCCCGAGGAGATGGCGACGTTGAAGAGCCCCCCCAGCTTTCCGCGCAGCTCGGGCGGCGCAGTCTCCGAGACGTACACCGGGACAACAACCGACGTCGTGCCCATCGCGAACCCACACGCTGCTCGCGCCGCGAGCACCCAGGCCGCGTCCCTCGCGACCGCGAGCGTCGCGTACCCGCAGATCCACAAAAAATTGTTCCAGACCAGCACTTGCCGCCGACCGATGCGATCCGTCAGCCACCCGCTCACAAGCGCGGAGACGGCCGCAGCGAGGGCGCTGATCGAGGCTATGAGAGCGCCCACTTGGCACACGTCGTCGCCGGGACAAGCCCCCGTCCCGCGGATCATCGCCGTCAGCGTCGAGCCCGTGAAGCTCACCGTGTACCCAAACATGACGGCGTGGAGGTCCACGACGATAGTGCGGCTCACGTGCCGCGTGCCCATCGTTTACTTTTGAGATGATGATCTTGTCGGAAATGCACGTCACCGAATTAAGTGCACACAAGTGCAGGCCAGTAAGTTCACCTACTCCCAATCTCTAACCCCAGCATTTTCACCCCATTAAGTTCACCTAGTCCCAATCTCTAACCCCAGTAAATTCGGCGTAAACCCAAGCTCTATAGTTCGGCGTAAACCCACACCCACTTCTCCTTCGTCGGTCTAAGCTGCTTTGATCCGCACACGCCGCTAAGCTTTGAGTTCTAAAAGCCCCAGTAAGTTGCACTTGGTAGTAAGTTCACCTGGTCACTAAGTGTAAGTTCACCTGGTTCCAAGGTTCACCTGGTCCCAGTAAGTTCACCTACAGTGCGCGTGTAGACGCCGGAGGGCTTATCGGTATTGCGCAGCACGTTTGGGGTAGGGTGGAGTCGTCGACCCAGAAGAGGATATCCTCGGGGTGCCGATCGACAGAGAGCCACGAGAGCTGGACGTGGCAGAAGACGGGCTTGGGAAAGAGGACGCCGACCTCGCGGGGCGTCTGGCCCTGGCTCTTGTTGATCGTTTGGCGTAGGCCGGCCTTAAGGGATACAGGTTGGAGGAGCCTCGGTGACAACGACACGATCCATCATGTATCTGGTACCGTTGCAGTGGCCGTGCGACGGGTCGAGGTTGCGAAGACATTAAGCTCGCGATCAAAGTCAACATGCCGTTGGTTGTCAGGGAGTTGAAAACTCGACTGTAAAGAGCGAGGCGTCGTCTTCCGACCCAGCCTAGTCAGCCGAAAAGAACTCCGACGCCTCGTCTCCGGGGAAAAAAGGCCGCGGTCATGCGCGCGTTGTCAGCATCGACAACATCGTTTCGACGGGGCGTGAGAATGGCGCGCTGAAAGAGCCGCCGCGGGTCGTGGAAATAGTCTGCGAGGTCGCCGTAGACGGCTTGGAGGATCACTGTCTGGCTCTCGCGCCTACCTGATCCTTACTCTCGCGCCTACCTGATCCTTACCCTAAATCGAGGGACAAACAGACAGACAGACAGACAGACAAACATCTGTCGATTAGTAGTTAGGACACAAGACCGTTAAAATCAACTACAGGGGTCGGGGGTGACCGTGACTGTATGTAGTCTTGGCGGATGGCCGGAGGCCACGAACGAACGAGCGCGCGAGCGAGCTCGCCACAACCATGGGAACGGGAGGGAAATTATGTACGGATCAGATTCTTATTAATCATAAATCGAACTTCTTCTTCGTCATCTTCAGACGTTGTTGTTGTTGTTGTTGTTGTTGGTTGGGTGACGATTCGGGTCTGCTGCTGGTGGTGCTGCTGAGTCGTTGAGCGCGGTGAGCTTGAGGGCCGAAGTATAGGTGTTCGCCGTGAGCTGGATGACCTCGTCATGGGTGACGGTCGGGCCCGTGAGCGCTGCCTTGACGAGGAGGCGGTCGCGAGCGAAGACGGAGGCGATCGAGCAGCCAAGAACGAAGCACGCGAGGGCCGCGATGACGAGCCAGGAGAGATGGATGTCGCGGCGTCGCGCCTTTGCCCGCCTGCGCTCGGCCCGAGCGCGCCGCTTTTGGCGCGCCTCCTCGGCGGCGGCGTCATCCTTGTTGGGACGAACGGCATCTCGCGCGGCGCGGCACTCTTCGGCAGAAACTTTTTCCAAGACGATATGGTCGACGGCGAGATGGGTGCCGCTGTCGTCGGCCGGTGTCACGCAGGCTGGATCGAAGGTGTAGGCCCCGGGGTCGTCGCTGCCGCAGGCGTCCCGGCGCCACTCGAACTTGGCCGTCCGGTCGTCTACGAGTTCGAGACGGCCAAAGCCAAAGGAGGACTCGCGGAAGATGGACCACGCGGGCTGCGGGTGGATCCAGTGGGCGCCGGTGTTTTCGCGGTTCCCGCCGTCGCCGATGTTGAGGTAGGTTGGGCCGCATTTGTCGACCTCCGCGTCGTAGACGCCCGAGGTCGATCGCTCGTAGGCGTGGACGTGGCCGCTCAGGACGAGGTCGGCGCCGTAAGCGTAGAGGAGGGGCTCGTAGGCTTGGCGCATCAGCTCGGCTTCGCCCGGGTGGGCGTAGTTCGAAGTGTAGAAGGGAGCGTGCATCATGACCACTACCCACGGGGTCGCCCCTCGGTCGATCGAGTCGAGGTCGTCGACGAGCCACTCGCGCTGGAGCCGGTCGCCACCGCGGACGTAGTTGTCGTACGAGTTGAGCGCGATGACGTGGACGGGCCCGATGTCAACGCTCCAGTACAAGGGGCTCGTCGAGTAGCTCGCCACGTGGGGCGTGGGCCACCGCTCGAGAAAATGGAGCCAGTTTTCGCTGCTGCCGATCTCGTGGTTGCCGCCGGTAACGAGGACCGGGATGCTCGACGCGAGGGGCTCGGCGAGCTTGCCAAAGGTGTCCCAGCGAAAGGCCCATCCGTCGGAATAACTCAGGTCTCCGGCGAGCAGCACGGCGTCGGGCTCCATCGCGCGCAGCGCCGTCAGCGTACGATTGCTGACGGCGGTCTGGCCGACGTCGGCGGTTAGCCCGAGGACGAAGGGATACCCCAGCTTGGGAAACTGGAAGGTTCGCACGGCCCCAACCGACGAGGGCACGGCGTAGTAGTACCGCACCCCGGGCACGAGGTCCTCGAGGACTACGGTATGGATTACGGGCGACGAATATATCGCGCCGGGATTCTTGTAGACGGCGAGACCTTCCGGAGGGACGGGTGGGTCGGCGCGCGACGACGACCCCGGCGCGGCCCAGGCTGTGGTGTTCGCCATGTCCTTCACCTCTTCGGGCGTCGCGAAGGGTGCTCCCATCTTGGGCGCCCAAAGGTACGAGTCGACCGACATAAGCGACGCGTACGAGCGCGCGACGCCCCTCGCGACGCGTTCGAGCCGCGAAGTTCCAAACTTAACCCTCGACGAGGTCGTCGGCGACGCGGACACATACGTCACCACCGCCGAGCTCTTCGACGCGACACTGACGTGGATCTGCGACTCGCAGGCAGCTCCGCGAAAGTAGTCATCGCCGGGATTCTGGTATGTCGTGAACGTGAAACCGCAGCTCGGGTGGATTTCGCGCGCCTGCAGGACCCGCGAGGCCCCGGGCCGAACGTACTCGGACGTGTGCGCCGCAACGACCGCCAACGAGACGACCGCCTTGATCATCGGCGCTGGGATTGATTGGGCTGTCGTCTTTGCCCCAATCACCACCAACCACACGCGTGATTCGGTCAAGATTCAATCTCCTTTTATCCAAACCCTGCTCGTGGTACCAGAAGGCCTAGATGATGATGCGTCGAGCCTCGTCGTCCGTGCTTCGGCGAATGGTGGATCGGGTGGTGGCGTACTACGAAGCGAAGGAGGAGCGCGTCGCGGCGTTGGTGTCGCCTCTGGAGGTGGAGAGGATCCTCAAGGCGCGGACGGGGGAGGGGCTGTGTGTGTCGGGGGCGGCGATGAGCGAGGACGCCGTAATGCAGTCGCTCGAGGCGGTGCTGGAGACGAGCGTCCGGACGCAGCACCCGTTGTTTTTGAATCAATTGTACGGGGAGTCATCGGCGGTGTCGGTCGGCGGCGAGGCCGCCCTGGCGGTCCTCAACACGAACGCTCATACGTACGAGGTCGCGCCGGCGCTGACGCTCGTCGAGCGCGCCGTCGTGGAGAGGGTCGGGCGGCTGGTGGGATGGGAGAGGGTCGACGGTCTCACGACGTCCGGCGGCTCGATGTCGAATCTGTACGCGCTCCATCTGGCGAGGCACGCGGCCGATCCGGAAGTCGCGAAGCGAGGTGCTTCCGGTCGAAGCGCGCCGTCGTGCGCCTTCGTGTCGGAGGACGCGCACTACTCGTTTTTGAAGGCGAGCCGCGTGATGGGGCTCGGCGACGACAACCTCGTCGCCGTCAGCACCGACCGCGCGAGCGGCGCCGTGGACGTCGATTCGCTCGAGGCCGCGATCGAGAAGAGTCGCGCCGAGGGCCGCGTCCCCTTCTTCGTTGGAACGACGGCCGGCACGACGGTGCGTGGCGGCTTCGACGACCTCGGAGCGGTCTCCGAGGTGTGCGCGAGGCACGGTCTGTGGCACCACTGCGACGCCGCCTGGGGCGGGCCCGCGCTCCTGTCCGAGTCTCTGCGCGCGGCGATGCGCGGCGTCGAGGCCTGCGACTCGGTCGCGCTCAATTTCCACAAGCTCCTCAACGTCGCGCTCCCGTGCGCCCTGTTCGTTACGCGGCACCCCCGGTCCTTTGGGGTCAACGCGACGCACGCCCCCTACCTCTTCCAGGACGAAAAGCCCTTCGCCGACCTCGATCCCGGCGACAAGTCGATCCAGTGCGGCCGCAAGGCCGACGCCCTCAAAATCTGGCTCGCGTGGCGCGCCGAGGGGGATCGAGGCCTCGCGCGCACCGTCGACGCCTGCGTCGACCTCGCGCGGCGCGCGGCCGACAAAGTTCGGACCCACCCGCGCCTCGACCTCGTCTTCGAGCCGACCTTCGCCAACGTGTGCTTCCGCCCGAGCCCCCGCCAGATCGCCGCGCTCGACGACCCCGACGCCCGCGCCCGGGCCGCCCGACGTCTCCCGCCCCTCGTCAAGCGCGAAATGCACGCGCGAGGATGCGCGCTCATCGGCGTCACGACCCACCGATATGCGGGGGACGCTCCCTTCTTTCGTCTCGTCGTCGCGCACGGCAACTCGCTCGAATTTTCCGACCTCGAGCGCACCCTCGACCTCATCGCCGACATCTCGGAGGAACCCGCGCTCTTGGCGGAGGCGTTGTCGCAATAATAATAACAAGGTGGAGGAAGAAGAGAAAGGAGAAGCCCCGAGAACCGTTTTTTTTTTCGCAAACTAAAAAACGACAACGGGGCGGTGTTCAACAGAAGGAAGACGCCATGTTTTTCTCCTCCTAAAAAATCAAGGGCTGCGGCGGCGGCGAAAGGACGTGGGCTGCTGCGGTCGCCCGGCGACCAGCCTGGGCGAAGGAGACTTTAAGAAGCCACAGCGGTGGTAGCTGACGTAGGTGAGGACGTGGAGGGCGATCGCGTAGAGAATAAAGAGCGCGCGCGAGAGGCCCACGAGGCGGCCCTTTTTCGCCAGATGCTTCGAGGACTTGTGCTTGGGGCTCCCGTTGTTGGCCTCGACGTCCAAGCTCGGTCGGCGCTGCTGCAGGAGCTGGGTGATCTGGCGCGCCTGGTCGCGGAGGGTGCGGTCTCTCGCGTCGAGGTCTGCCGCGCGCGCCGTCTCGAGGTCCGCGCGGAGGCGGTCGAGCGCGGCTTGGCGGTCGACGAGGGCGTCCTCGAGCTGGGACTCCAAGTGGCGAGCCCTCGCCTCGGCGTCGCGGCGCGCCGCGGCCGCGCCGACCATCTTGTCGGCGAGCTGGTCGATCTCGGCGCGAAGGCGTCGCGCGCCCGCGATCAGCGCGCCGTTGACGGCTCGAGAGGCGTCGCGGGCGTCGCGCTCGACGTCGACCCGGGCCCCGACCTGCGAGGCTTGGTCCTTCGCCTCCCGTGCCTCGAGCCGCGCCGTCCGGAGCTGCTCGTTGAGGGTTTTCAGCGCGGCGAGCTCGCGGCTCTTGCGACTCGACCGCTCGCGGTCGAGCTCGGCAAGCGCGTCTTTGGCGACGGCCGACGCCTCGGCCGCTCGCCGCGCGGCCGTCGCCGCCTCCACCTTGGCCGCCTCCACCTGTGCGGCCGAGGTCGTCGACCCCCGGAGCGCCTCGACCTCGGCGGAGAGGACGGCCGTCGCCGCGCGCGCCTCCTCGGCCTCGCGCTCCGCCTCGGCCGCGCGCTTGCGCGCGCTCGCGAGCTTGGTCGCCGCCGCGTCGGCGAGGACGGCACCGTCGGCTTCGGCCGCCTCCGCGCGCTTGCGGAGCCGCTCGCACTCGGACGCGAGCTTTTCCGACGCAGCCGCAGGCTGCTGCCGACTCGCCGCCTCGATCGCGCGCGCGTACTCCTTGATTCCTCCGAGCACGCGCTCGACCGCGTCCTCCGTCGGCGGCGCGGCCGCCGCCGCCGTCGGCGCGAGGGCCAGCTTGGTCGCGCAGTCGCGGCTCGTCGTCGCGACCTTGAGGGCCTTGCGCGTCTCGTCCATCGCGACGCGGTGCTTCTCGAACGCGTCCAACCGGAACGCGAGAAGCGCCGCGCGCGGCGTCGTCGCCGACTCGGACGACCGACGCCCCGGCCGACGGCGCGCGGCGGTCTCGGCACGGAGCGCGGCCCGAGCGAGCCGCCAGGCCGTCGCCGAGGCCTTGGACCGCTCCATGAGGGCGACCTCGCGCATGCTCCGGTGCTGGAGCTCGCTCGTCTCGGCGTCGTCGCGTCGCGCGCGAGTCGCCGCGGCCTCGGCCGTTTCGAGGGCGTCCTCGACTCGCGCGAGCTTGGCGCGCGCGCGGCCTGCCGGCCGCCCGCACGCCTCGACGGCACGCACCAACGCGGCGTCGGCGTCGCGCCCGCGCCGACCGCACGCCTCGAGCTCGACGCGCGCGCTCTCGAGGACCTCCTCGACGTCGACGTTCGTTTCACGATACCCGCGTATCTTCGCCGTCACCTCCTTGCGGCCCGCCGTCCGCGCCGCCCTCGCGTCCCCCGCGTCCGCCACGCGCAGCTCGAGCTCGTCGGCACCCGCCCTCGCGTCGTCCAGCAGTCGCGCGCACGACCTAACCAACCGCCGCGCCCGCGCGATCGCGTCCACCTCCGCGTACCCCGACGACGCTCCCCCAATCTCCTCCTCCTCCGGTTCGATCGGTGCCGACGTCACCGGTCGCGTCGCCCCCAGCGACGGCCACGCCTCCTCGTCCTCATCCTCCTCCGCCAACACCGGCCTCCGCTCCACCTCGGCAGAATCGCCCAGGGCCCCTAACCTGTGCCGCGTCGTCTCGCTCGACGTCGGCACCTCCTCCTCCTTATTCGCGCCCTCATCCTTCTTCTTCTTCTCGAGCCGCGCATCGATGCTCGACTGCACTTCGTCGAGCTTCGACTGCAGAGACTGCACCCAAGACATCACGACGACGACACCCTTTCTTTCCTTCTTCTTCGTGCTCAACGTCTCAACGTCTTTCAACGGCTTTCTTTGCCTTCCCCCCCTTTCCGACGCGAGGTGTGCCGCGTACCACCGTCAACGACTTTGGCGGCGACTTCACAGTCACTATCTCTCACGTGTTGGCAACCGTCGACGCTTTGAAGCGGTGGCGACATCAACAAAGAAAGCCATAGGCTTTATTTACGCTGCCGCAGGTGGGAAAAGCCAGCCACATGAAGCACCGCAACCAACAGCACGAGGCACACGACTAACAAATGATGATGGCTTGTTTGCCGTCAGCTAGAGCACGAAAAGTACGCCATTATGGTGACATCATCCCAAGAAAGTGGTGGTTGCGAGTCGAACACTGACGCGATAATATTGTGCGCATGCTTCATTCATCTAAAAGGGTCGTCGTCTGGAAGGAACAACCTGGACGTCCTCTCTCCTCCGTTGTTGGCATCACGCTACACAATGATTTCGACTTCCCGTGGAGTATGTGTGGCAGCGAAAGCACATCACGCAAAAAACGCGAGATTCGACTCGGAGCACCAGCTGAGATGAAATTCGCGCGATAGCGGCGGCGGCGGCGGCGGCGGCGGCGGACATCGCTCGAAATGGTGTCGCGAGCCGTGTTCGCAAATAAAATGCTTCGAACAACTTAGAGCCCAGTGCTGCACACTGCGGAGTCGACATGACGTGGGCACCAAAACAACAACATAGCCAACTTGTCGTCGTCGCCGACCAAATACAGCCGCCATTGTTGCTACTGCTGTGGGCCGGTCGTCGTCGTAACAATTCAGCAAGTTTGATAAACGCACACCAGTTTCTTGCTGCTGCGCCCGGTTCGCGCGTGCCTCTCGTCTGGACACGCGCCGCAATGCAAAACCATAGGGTTGGAATGACCGATCACAGGCGGCAGGTGACCATTGATTGCTTTGGCCTCGCGACGTTTCGTGGGTGCGAGACGCTTCCGTTGGATGAAGATTTGGGCGCTTCTTTCTGTGGCACGTTCTATTGCCGCGGCGAGGACGTCGACGAACGACATTCTCGACAACAACAACTATGTCACCTTCGACCGTGTCTCGGCGGACGTCGCGAGAAAAATTCATGCGAATGAAAACCCCGAAGTATATATACAGCTCGAGGCGATATGTGAGCTGTTGTACGAGGAGATAACCCAGAGACCCCAAAAGTGCGCTCGCGACCTTATGGAGTCAAGGACGCCAGCATTATTATTTCGAATTCCTCTGGCCCGGTGGGTGACCAGCGGGGCGCCGCCTACTATAGCTATCCACCCCCCTAGTACGTTGGGGGGCACCAGCTAGTTATAGCACACGGGTGGCGCATAGGTGAGGTTCTATTTCTTCGGGAATTTCCCTTACCTCGAACGACGACAATAATAGCATGGTCACCAGGGGAAAAAATAATAATGATTGTCTGCGCGCGGGACGACGTGGGTCGCTGTAGTTAAGGGCGGCGGCGACAACAATTACAAGAAGAAAGGGACGGACGTCCCAGGGTCCTGTGCGAAGGCCGCAAAGGAGAACATGGGAGTGTCCGTGTCGCGAAGATTACTTCGACTTTGACGAGTTGAACATGCGGTTGAGGCGCGCGATGTCGTCGGGCGAGGCCGAGCGGGGGGGTGCGCGGGAAGAAGAGGCCGGGCGCGAGGAGGAGGCTGCCGGGCGCGAGGAGGAAGCGGCCGGGCGCGAGGAGGAGGCTGCCGGGCGCGAGGAGGAGGCGGCCGGGCGCGCGGATGGCCTCGAGGGCGAAGATGGCGGGGGACGCTGCTGTCCAGGTGGTGGACGGGAACGCGCGGCGGTGCCCGAGGGTCCGGAGGGGCGGGGTCGGGGGGGGGGTCCCCCACCCCCACCCCCACCCCCTCGAGGAGAGGGACCGGTGTCGGTGCCGTTGGTAGCATTGAAGGAGCGCTCGCGGAGCTCGGCCATGATGTCGACATCGGATTCGGCCTGGCCCTGGACGCTAAAGAATTCGTCTTCGGCTTGACGAATGCGATCGTTGGCTTCCTTGATCTTTTCGAATTCCTTGTCTTTGCGCGATTTCTGGGCAAGTCGATTAGCGACCATCAAGATCGCGAAGATGGGGAGAGCGGCGGCCCAGGTCGAGTCGGGCTTGTCGATTTCCTCTCTTTCGCGGCCGTAGCCGGCGTAGGCGAGATACTTGAGAGGGATAGGGGCCGCCGAGGCGATCGCCGGCTGCAGCACGAGCGAGACGAGGAGCGACTTTGCCACCACCTTGACAGCGTCCCACACGACGGGTCCCCACCGGTGGCCGAGGCGTTGGACCTTTGTTGTCGTCGTCGGTGCCGCGCATTCGGCGCTCAGGATACGGGACTGGAGGCGCGACATGCATTCCGAGCTCCGCTGCTGCGAGCATACGGGGGTCTGCCGCAGCGGCTTGAGGGTGCGCACTGGCGGGGCAAACCCGCCGCACATCTCTAACACCACCAGAAGCACTATCATGATGATCGTTGACGTTTGTGCGACAACTTCAACCAGTATTTGTTACAGGAGGAGGAGGAGGCTTGTTGTTTGGCGACGACGACGACGAAAAACGGTGGTGGTGGCCGTTGAGATCTTCGAGAAGCGTGGGGCTCCAGTGGGCTTTGAGGGCCTCGAGGCAAGAAAGAAAGGACGGGTCGACGCGGGTTTCGTCGTCGCAACGGTCGTCCGAGAAGGAGCAGGTCGCCGTGAGGACCTCGTCCTCCTCGTCGTCCTCCTCGTCGCTCGGCGCGTCGCGGTGGGCGAGCGCGTGGGCGTTTCCCGCAGCCTATAGATGTAGAGGGGTGGAAAAAGACAGAAGGTAGTGTTACCGAGATGACCCTCGAGCTGATGAGGTCGACGAGGGCGAGGGCCCTGGTCGAAAAGGCCAGGTCGTAGTTGGCGTCGACCCTGCGGATCTGGCAGAGGAAGCGCGAGCCGCCGAGCTCGAGGTAGCGGCCGGCGCCGAGGAGCCTGACGTGGGCGCGAGCCACGAGAATCTGGAGGGCCGCTCCCCCCGGGGCGACGAGGGCGTCGCCGACCGCGTCGCGGAGCGCTTCCGCGAGGTGGGGGACGTCGGGTCGCGTCACGGAGAGTCTCGCCGTCGAGGTCCGGACGCGCGTGCGGCGGAGCGGGCCGACCGCCTCGGTGGTAAGCGTCGCCGACCGAAGCGAGATGAGTTGTCGGTGCTCGGCCGAGACGTCGAGGTTGGTCGCCGTCCAGGAGGCCGACGAGGTTTCGTCGGAGGCGAAAACTAACCCCAGAGACTCGACGCGAGCCTCGAGGCGCGGCGAGATCGTAATCCGCGTATCCTCGAGGGTCCAGGTCCAGGCCTTGAAGCGGGAATCGAGGGTTTCCGCGAGGGCCCCAGTTACCCAGGGACCATCGCGGCGCAAGCCGGCGACGTCGAGGCGCGCGCCGCGAGCGCGGCCGTCGACGCGACGTTCCGAGACGTCCTCGAACCGACAACGCGCGAGGTCGTCGACTCGAAGGACCGCGGTACCCTCGTCGTCTATCACCTCGAGGGCCGCCGCCTGGAGCTCCAAGGTCGCCGGGGACGAGAGGACGGCCACGACGCGCGGCGAGGCCGCGACGCTCCGCCGCCGGCGCAGCGCGAAGCGAGCGACCGCGACGATCTTCGCCCTCGCGCGCCGCCACCGACTCGTAGGAGTCGTCGGCGTTAGGCCGTGGTGGTGCCGGACGACATGGCGGTGCGAGACAACCTGGAGAAGATCCCAGCGCACGGTGAACCTGTAGGAGTCGCGGGAGAGGGGTCCCCGCTCCAGGCGCTTGCACGCGCACTCGAGCCATCGAGCCGCGGCGTCGGACGAGACTCGCGAGGTTCGAGCGAGGCGGGCGTCGAGGGTTAGAGATGGCGCGCCGTCGAGGACGCCGGCGTCGCCATCGTACCTCGCGTAACTGTTCCGGCGTCGCGCGGCCGCGAGGCCGGGCCCGAGGAGCCTTGAGACTCGGATCGAGAGTCTGCGTCCGCGATCGTCGAACGCGTCGGCGACCCACCGCGCGCGCGGCCAAACGTCGTCGTCGAAGTGGCGGGCTACAAACGCCCCCGCGTGAATCACCCCGAAGCAGTCGAGCCTCGCGCACCGAAAGGTCGTCTCGAGGCCCGCGCACTCCTCGAGGAAGGAGGCCCTCCTCAAACCGAACTCTATCGCCGCGTCGAGGTCCAAATCGTTACGACGCGACTCGCGAAAATCGTCGGTCGGGTGTCGGCGATGGCGCTCGAGGAGGCGGCGCGCCGTGTGTCCCTCCTCGTGGTGCCGGTAGGCGCGCACCTCCCCGCACGCGATCTCGAGTGCGGCGCGGGCGATGGCGAGGTTCGCCTCGTCGGGTTCGACCGAAAATTTCCGGGCGACGGCCGCGGCCGTCTCGAAAGCGACCTTGATGCCCGTCATCTCGAAAATTTCGTCCCCCCGCGACGCGTGTGCGCGCGAGGACCGCACCTTCGCCACCACGCACCCTTCGCGCCGATCCGCGAACGGGTCATCCACGCGCCCGGGCCGCGGGTCCCACGACGCCGAGACGTCGGCCAGCACCGCGTTGAGCCGCGCCTCGCGACCTCCCCATATCACCGTCGTCTCCCCGAGATCCACCTTGATCGCGGGGGCAAGGGGAATCGTCGAAGACTCGCATGATCTCTCCCACTGGATCCGGAGGGCCGCCTCGCCCTCGCCGACGCAACGGATTTCGTCATCGGTCGCTTCGTACGTCGCTCGGAACGACGAAAGATTCGCCTCCGAGCACGCCCGCCCGCGCGACGCCTTCGCCTCTAAACGCGCGCACTCGAACGACGGACCCGACATCTCGACGCTTTGAGCCGAGGCGACCACGGTCCACGGCTCGTCGAACCCCGTCGTCGTCGTCATCATCATCTCGAGTCGCGCGCGCGGAAATTTGTGGCTAAAGACTCCGCCGCGATGGCTCGAGTCCGCGGCGGCCGCGGCCGCGGCCTCGCGCCACCCCGCCCCTCGCACCGCGACGCCCACCGCGAGCTCGTTGTCCTCGTGCACCCCGACCGACCTGCTCGGAGATCGATCAATATCATCACGTTAGTTTTTTATCCTCACGCGAACGAGCCGTCGGCCGCCTCCCACGTCCATCTCGCTCTTTTCAGCGCTGATCGCTCGCTCCTCGAAAGCAGCCCCCGGAACACCACGTCGTAATGTTCTTCGTGGATTTTATTTTCGGCTGCTTCCAGGACAATCCCCTCGATCTGGAGCGATCGCCGCACCCCCTCGCGAACGCTCGAGGGACGAGGACCGATCGACGCGCTCCGGACCTCGATCCGCGCGTACCGGCCAAACCGCGACGCACCTCGCAGCAGAGACCGGACGCGGTTCAGCGCATCTTCCTCCGCGGTTTCCACCAATATCTCGCTCGCGCGCACGCTAATGACCGGCCGCGACAACAACAAAAACAAACGACCGACCAATCCTAGAATCAATACCTTCACCTCGACGCGCTCCGCGCGCACCACCCCCGCCTCCTCGCGACACTCGATGCCAAACGCGACCACCGACGACACCCCTCGCACCTCAACCCGCTCGCACGCAACGTCCACGCCCAGCGTCCATCGCGCGACAGCCCTCACGGCGGCCACAGCCATAGATAGACTTTTTTTTTTTTTTTTTTGCCCCTACTGACGTGGTGGTCGTCATCGTGGTCTTATTATTGAACGCAACACCCGTCTCTCTTCGCCGCAGAGGCGGCGCTCTGAGGAGGAGGAGGAGGAGGAGGAGGAGGAGGAGCCTCGGAGGAGCAGGGCTCGGGATGCACCTTGCCGTCCGACGCCTTTGGGGTCGTCGCGCTTTCCGAGGATACTAGATTGGTCTCCCGACGACGACGACGACGACGACGACGGCGACGACTCTCTGTGTCGTCGTCGTCGGCAAACTGCGGCGGCGTTTTCGTCCTCCCCCCGAGCATCGCAGCCTCGACATCGTCGACCCTGTCGTCGTTGTCGTCGTCGTCGTCGAAGAGCGGTCTCTCCTCGTCGTCCTCCTCAGGTTCTTCGGCCGCGGCTCGCCGCGCGCCGGCCGCGGCGTCCGTAGCGCGCGTGGAACACGTTGCAGCCGCCGTCGAGGCGGCAGCGGCGACGACGAGCGCGGAATCGAGGAGTTTACGGCGCCGTAGTCGCTGGAGTGCGAGGCGCCAGGCGCGGCCAATTTTCCGCGCCCACGCGACGCGAACGAGAGCGACGTACCGGGCCTGCGCGCGGTCCTCCTCCGCGCGTTGCGCCGCAGTTTGGGAGGCGGCCGACGCGTCGCGAGCGGCAGCAGTGGTTATCGCGCTGGCGGTCTCGGCGACGCGGAGCGCGGCGTCGGCCGCACGCCATCGTTTGTCTGCCTCGCTCGGGCCGCGCGACGCGGTCTCGACGTCGACGGCGCGCGCGACGACGCGCAACGCGTCACTACTCGGAGGATGATCGTCGACTACGTTTGGATTGGTTCGGTAAACTGCGGCTAGTAAACGCGTCGCAGCGGCAACGACGCCGCGGCGTCTGTCGAGGTTGATGGCGGCAGTGGCCAGCGCGAGAAGATCTCTCGCGCTGAGGACGCTGTCGGCGACGGCGCCGCACCGCGCGACGAGCAACGTTAACGCGAAGAGTCGGTACTCGATGACGTCGTCGGAGTAGACGGTGGACTCTGCAACCAAGCGGACGAGGTCTGCGTCCTCGAAGGAGAAGAGGATGCGCCGCGCGAGCTGCGGTATTCTGGGAAGGCAGGCGGCAGCGACGAGCGGAGGCCCGAGCCACGCGACGCGCGCGAGGCGAGTCAACGCCCAAGCCGCGCGCCGACCGGATCCAGGAAAAGAGAGCCGACGCGCGACGCTCGGTATCAGACTCCGAAGGGCCTCGAGCGCCTCGCGAAGCGGCACTTGGGTTTCGTTCGGCCGGATGCCTTTGCGTAGGAGCTGCCAAGGACGAAGCTGTAGCAGATCGTCGTCGGGCGCTGACCTACTGGCGTCGAACGTGCTTCGCGCAGCCGCGTCGATGAAGCGAATGCCGGCGTCGTCGTCCTCCTGGAGCCCTCGGCGGGCGTCAAAGACGTCGACCAGGAGCCGCGAGGCAGAGCTGAAGACCAAGACGCTCGGGTCGGTCAATCCGTGCTCGACGAGCGTGCACACAGCGGCAAATAGCAGCCGACGCTGGCGCTCGGCGGCATGCGGAAAGATTGCATCGCCGCCGTGTGCTGTCCTGGCGGCACGATCGGCGGCGGCGGCCAACGCGGGCGCGTCGACCTTGGACGCTCCGTCCCGCGCCAGTTCGAGAACCTGCTTTCGCATCGAGGTGTTTCCCTGGCACAAGAAGGCGAGCGCGAGCGGCCCGAGCGCGGCAGAGAGCGCGTTGGCCACGGACGCCGATTCATAGCTCGTTGGGAGGAGCACGGGGTCTTCGTCTGTCTCCTCGGTTCGCGGCGCGACAGACACCGTCACGGCGCGCATTTGCCCGAGCGCCTGGGCGACACTCGCCAAGTCGGCGACGCCCTCGGCGTTCATCCATCTCACGAGGCGCACCGAGACGCTTTCGTGGTTCGACTCGTCGAGGAGCCTGGCCAGCTCGATCGCGGGGGCTTGGCCCTCGGGAAAGAGCTGCAACGGCTCGTCGCTCGCCGCGAGCGGTCGTCGCTGTTCTGGACCAACGTCGTCCTCGCCACAGTCGTCGTCGTCGTCCGGTGTGTGTCCCTCGTCGTCGTCGTCGCCGCTGTTTTCCAATGAAATCGCCTCGCTCGCTTCGCGGGCGGCCGCTCGCCGAACAACGTCGAGGGGTGGATACCGCCCCACCAAACTGTCACTCTCGTCCTCGTCGCCCGGCTGCCACGAGTGGCAAAAGACGACGCCACGCGCGTACAGCGGGTCGACGGCGAAGGCGGCCCCGAGATCGTCCCCTCCGAGGTTGGCCGTCTCGTCGTCTCGCCTCTCCTCTCGCTCGACGCGGCGGCGAGCGAGGTCTGCCACGACGTTTTCCGGGACACCCGAGGCGGCGAGTGCCTTCTCGCTCGCGTCGAGCTTGAGGTGCCGCGTGGGCCGCGCCCCCCCGCCAAGCAATGTACCGTAGAGCCCAAGGCGCGCCAGGCCGACGCAGTGCTGGCGACGGGCGTCGGACGCCCGAGCGAGCTCGACGCCACCCTCGCCCGGCTGCCCGACGCCGAGAGCTTTGAGCGGTTCATCGAGCACCAGTCGTACAAATTCACACCGTAGTACGGGCGTCGCCGGGCGCGAGAGCTTGGCCTCGCGCATGCCGGCGGAGGAGATGCCGTCGAACTCGACGACGCCGAGCTGCGTGAAGACGGCCGTCGCGTACGCCGCTCGCCACCCTTTCCGAGCCTCGCTCGGCGGCTCCCTTGGTATCTCAAGTCCGGTCCGCACCGCCGTGAACACGCCGACGCGCCGCGGCACGAGCGCCTCGTGCGCGACTATTTGCACTGCCTCGAGCGTGCAGTCGCCCACCCACAGCCCCAGCTCGAGCGGGTAGCGATGGCGCGCGTCCGATATCCATACGCCCATCTTATGGCGCTCGAGCCCTCGCGCCGCGTGTGCGGCGCTCTCGCTGCTGCAGTACACTACGCGGAACGGCAGCTCCTCCATCAACAATAATTCATTCTTCTTTCGGGCGCCGGCGCTACATAATAAAAGGTTCCGTTAAGAAGTAGTAGGTAGTAACGGCAAAAGTCTCGAGGCTGAGTGCTTTTTTCGGAGTTGTCGACGGCGAGCAAAGGCGACGGTCGTGGCACATTGCGGCAGCGGCAGCGGTTACATGAGGACGCAGTCGGCCTTAGGCGTCGTGGGGTCTGGGAGGGTACGCAGATAGTGCTTGCCGCCCGAAGCGAGCCAGGGCGCGGTACCATCGGCCTCCGAAGGCACGGGAACGACCTGCGAAACACGCCCTCTTGAAGAAAAAGTCAGCGAGGTATGGCGACATGGTCGTCTTCGTCCGCACCGTGAACCCGTCTTTGCCAAATTTTTCTTCGGCCTGGGCGTCGGTGAGGGGGTAATTGACGATGACGTCCATGCCCGGCTTCCAGTCGGCCGGGGTTGCGACGCTGTGGTTGGACGCGAGCTTGAGGGAGTCGATGCAACGGAGGATCTCGTCGAAGTTGCGTCCCGTGGACGCGGGGTAGGTGATGAGGGCCTTGATGACCTTCTTCGGGTCCAGAATGAAGCACGCGCGAACCGTCAACGGAAGGCCCTTGGCGTCCTTCTGGGTCGCGTCGAGGATGCCGATCTTGGTCGCGAAGACGCGCTTGGGGTCGCAAAACAGCGGGAACTCGACGTCGTACCCGGTCACCGCTTTAATGTCGACGATCCAGCCCCGGTGGCTCTCGGCATCGTTGCACGAGAAGCCGCAGAGCTTGACCCCCCGCGTCTCGAACTCGTGGGCTTTGCCGGCCGCGGTGCCAAGTTCGGTGGTGCACACCGGAGTAAAGTCGCCAGGGTGCATGAAAACGCACCCCCAGCTGTCGCCGAGGTATTTGTAGAGCTCAAAATCCCCGAATTGCGTCGTGCCAACAAGGTCGGGAAAGGCGTCGTTGATCTGAGGGAAGCGTCATCACGCCCGACAGCAACACGCACCGTCAACGAAGGCATGCTGGATGGAGATCGACCCTTTTACCTTTTTATCTAGAGCAATAAAACTTTTTCGAATGGAACTTCAATGTTTCTTCAGAATGGATAGATAATAATTGAGATTCGTTCGCGAAAAGTTCCACTCGATGATGACGAGAAGAGCCGCCGTTCGGTCGCTCGACCTGTCTCGCAGCAGGGAGCTCGTGTGCGTCAATCTCATGTGCGAGAATGTTGGGCAGCGGTGCGCGTGTCGCCTCGCTATGTGGTTCGGTCGGAATCCGATGCCAGAGCTCGAACGGCTCTCGCTGGCGCGGAACAACCTCACCGTCCTGCCCGCGCTCGACCTCCCGAGCCTCAAAGTCCTCGATCTTTCCTACAATAAACTCCGAGAGATCTCGAGCGCGGCCACCCTCGCAGCGCTCGAGGAGGTCAACCTCGAGGGCAACGTGAGGCTTGCCGACGTGAGTAATCTCCTCGCAATCCCGTCCCTGCGTTCCATTACCCTCTGGGAGGATAAAGACGACGACGATAGAAACGACGACGACGACCCGGATGATGAGCGCCCGAGTGCCGAGGAGGTGGCGGCGCACGTCGAGATCCTCGCGCCGTCCATTCGCGATGATTGGACGCGGGTCGGCCGAGGTCGGTGGCGACGAGGGTAAGGATTACTTAATGCTGCTGTGTGGTAATGTAAAAAAACTGTACTTCTTTACCATCATCTATTTTTGAAAAGACAGTAAAGTAATGGTAGAGTACAGGAATGATTTGGTCTTCTTTTTACTAACATTGTTGTTTGTTGTTGTTTGAGTCATACAAATGCGCCCACATCCTTCATGACCCCCACACACACCCCCCTCTTAGCAGTCGACATTTTTAAATACAAACAAGTGCAGGCCAGTAAGTTCACCTAGTCCCAATCTCTAACCCCAGCATTTTCACCCCGTTAAGTTCACCTAGTCCCAATCTCTAACCCCAGTAAGTTCGACGTAAGCCCACTCGTGCTCACACCCACTCACCCCACTCTCCTTCGAGCTCGTCGCTCTCACCTCCGCCAATCTAAGCGGCTTTGATCCGTACACGCCGCTAGCCTTTGCGTTCACTCTAAAAACCCCAGTAAGTTCACTTGGTCCCAGTAAGTTCACCTTGTCACTAAGTTCACCTAGTCCCAATCTCAAACCCCAGTAAGTTCACCTGGTCCCAGCAAGTTCAACTACAGTGCGCGTGTAGACGCCGGGAGGAGGCTTATCGGCATTGCGCAGCACGTGTGGGGTAGGGTGGAGTCGTCGACTCAGAAGAGGATATCCTCGGGGATGCCGATCGACAGAGAGCCACGTAGAGCTGGACGTGGCAGAAGACGGGCTTGGGAAAGAGGACGCCGACCTCGCGGGGCGTCTGGCCCTGGCTCTTGGTGATCGTTCGGCGTAGGCGGGCCTTAAGGGATACAGGTTGGAGGAGCCTCGGTGACAACGACACGATCGATCATGTATCTGGTACCGTTGCAGTGGCCGTGCGACGGGTCGAGGTTGCGAAGACATTAAGCTCGCGATCAAAGTCAGCATGCCGTTGGTTGTCAGGGAGTCGAAAACTCTACTGTAAAGAGCGAGGCGTCGTCTTCCGACCCAGCCTAGTCAGCCGAAAAGAACTCCGACGCCTCGTCTCCGGGAAAAAAAGGCCGCGGTCATGCGCGCGTTGTCAGCATCGACAACATCGTTTCGACGGGGCGTGAGAATGGCGCGCTGAAAGAGCCGCCGCGGGTCGTGGAAATAGTCTGCGAGGTCGCCGTAGACGGCTTGGAGGATCACTGTCTGGCTTTCGCGCCTACCTGATCCTTACTCTCGCGCCTACCTGATCCTTACCCTAAATCGAGGGACAAACAGACAAACAAACAAACAAACAAACAAACAGACAAACATCTGTCGATTAGTAGTTAGGATGCACAACGCTGCTGTATGCGAGAAGAAAGCTCATTTTTTCCGTTATTTTTTCTTGAATAGTCAGAAGAAAGCTCATTTTTTTGCTTTCTTTCTGATGCAAAATATACGTAATTTGTTTCGTCTCGAGGTGCCTCCTGTCGCCCCGGATTTCGAACAACTCCTGATTCAAGCAAAACCCACGTAACAAGATGAGCTTTCTTCTCGAGGTCGCGGCGGCAACGGTCACGAGCATCGCCGCGGTGTGGATTTGGATCGTACAGCCAAAATTGCGATACCGGATTCGCGACAGCGTCAACTCGTCGATGTCGCCTCGCGAAATCCAAAATCTGATCTCCCTGTGGGAAGACCCGCTGCTGCATCGCGTGTCTCTGGAATTCGCCTTGTTCAAGACCTACGCGATCCCGAGCATCTCGAAGCTGCTGCATGCGACGGGCGAGTTCGAGGAGCGGTGCGGGCGGCGCTACGACGACACGGATTTGATATTGCGCGAGATAATCGAGAACGGAGCGACGTCCAAGCGCGGCGAGGCGGCGGTTCTCCGCCTCAACGAGATCCACGGCGCCTACAAGATCAAGAACGAGGATTTTTTGTACACCTTGTCGTGTTTCTTGCTGGAGCCCCCGCGGTTCTTCGAGAAGTACGGATGGCGGGCGTTCACCGAGATAGAGAAAAAAGGCTTTCGCGATTTCTGGGCCGACGTCGGAACGCAAATGGGCATCCGCGACATCCCGGAGACCTACGACGCCTTCGACGCCTTCAACAAAACCTTCGAAGAGAAGAATATGCTCTTCGCGCCCTCGAATAAGCTCATCGGCGACGCGACGGTCGACTTGATGCTCTCGGGCGCTTCGGTTCTCAAGCCCTGCGTCGTCGCCCTCTTGGACGAGCGCCTCCGGGTGGCGATGGGGTACGATCCGGCGCCGCGTTGGCTCAAATTTATCATGACCCGCCTGCTCTTCCTGCGCGCCTGGGTCCTCCGCGTGCTGGCGGCGCCGCGACCCTTCGCGATCCGCCGCACCGTGCCTAACGGCGACGACCCCGCCAAGCACCTGCCCGTCGCCTTCTGCGTCTACGGCCGCGAGTATGCCAAAGGCTACAAGATCGCCGACCTTGGCCCGCCGAATCTCCCTAAGTCCCGAGGCTGCCCTTTGAAGGCAAAGGCGGCGGCGGCTGGCTCTCGCGCCGCGTCCTAATCAACCGCTGTCTCCCACCCACTCTGCTCCCCTGCCTTCCACTGACTGCTGCCTTGACCCCATTTCGTTTTTTTGTTGAATGAAAACTCCGAGAATTATTTTTGTTTACGCGCGGCGAGGGATGTGGAGTTTGAGGAAGTCCGAGGCCAGGACGAGGTCGCCATTGAAGGGACGGTCTTGGTCGCAGGACCTCGCCTGCTTGAGGAAAAGGCGTTCCCAGGCGTCGTCGCCGTCGCTCGCGCGATCGTAACGCGGCGAAAAGTGCCAGAGAGCGAGTTTGGCGGCGCGGGCGTCGCGGGCGAGGCGGCCCGCGGCCTTGGGCGTGGAGTGGCCGCGCTCGTACGCGATGTCCTCTAGCGCATCCTCTAGCGTCGCCTCGTGGACGACGAGGTCCGCGCCCTCAGCCAGCGCCAGCGCAGCGTCTCGCCTCGCGGGGCGGCAGTCCCCGAAGACGACGACGCGGCGGCCGGGTTTGGTCGCGCGGCCGCCCAAAAAAACGTCCGACGGCTCGAGCGACGTGCCGTCCGAGAGGTCGGCCCTACCACGCTCTCGAATCGCCGCGAAAATACGCTTCGGCTCGTCGCCGGCCTCGGTCGCGCGGGCCTTGACAACCTCGGCCCGCACCTTGCCCGGTCTCGGGGGCTCGACGACGCGGTACGCGACGCACGGCACGCCCGCGTGGTCGATAGGCGCGGCGTCGACGGTAGCAAAGCCCGCGTCGAACACCGCCCATCTCTCCTTCTCCAAAATCGCGTCGCGCCCGGAGTGTTCGTCGGGGTGCGGCGGCAGCTCCGGCGGCGCCTCGTCGTCGTCGGGCCCGCCCGCGAGCTCGGTGACGACGAAGCCGCGTCCCAGGCGCGTGCGCGACGAGCCGAGCGTCGCGCGCAGGAACGACCGCACGCCGACCGGGCCAGCGACCCGCAACGGTTGGCCGCTAGGCGCGGCCGAGTCCAAAAAGCACAACACCCCCGGCAGCCCAAAGCTGTGATCCCCGTGCAAGTGCGTCACCAACACGTGACCGACATTCGACCACTTCAAGTCGCTCTTCAGGAGCTGCTGCTGCGTCCCCTCCCCGCAATCAATCAAAATGCCGTCGCCGCTCTCGAGCCGCACGACGAGCGACTGCATGTTCCTTCTCTTCGTCGGGGCGCCCCCCGAAGTCCCCAAAAACACCACTTCCATATCTATCTCTATCGTGCTTCGAACTGGATCAACCGCTTCGTGCGCATCTTGTAAAGGATCCGGTACCCGCAGTACCCGCACCGCACGGGGTCCTTCGGTCTCACGACGTTCTCGCGCCCGCAGTCACCGCACACGTACTTCACACCCGACTTCTCCGCCACCACGTCCTCCTCCTGCTGTAGCTGCTTCGCCTGCTCGCTCATCAGCGATGATGGTCAGGGCAAGGTATTGTTGTTCGAGGGTTACTTACTTACTTACTTACTTACTACAGTGATAATAGTGGGCCGCCAGTCGTACTCGGACGAGGGTTCTGGTTCGGAACGTCAACTTGACGAAAAAGTATGACGCTGCTGCTTGTGGCTTTGTTGGTCGCGAGGACAGCCAGCGGGTTCTCCTTGGCGGCCACAGGACGGCCGCGAGCATCCTTTTCCGCGACTGTGGAGTCCATCGACATCGCGCCCATCCCCCTCGCCACGGGCGTGGTGCGGCTGCCGGGCTCGAAATCCCTCTCAAACCGCGCTCTGCTTATCGCTGCGCTCTGCGAGGGCGAGACGCTCGTCGAGAACCTGCTGGCCTCGGACGACACCGAGCGCATGCTCGAGGCGCTCGCCGCCCTCGGCGTCGGCCTCGAGCGCCGCGACGAGGGCCGCAGCGTCCTCGTCCGCAGCTCGGGAGTCCTTTCTTCGTATTCCGAGCTCACTCTGATGCTCGGAAACGCCGGCACAGCGATGCGGCCGCTCGCGGCCGTGTTGGCTGCGTGCGAGGGGTCCTTCGTCCTCGACGGAACCCCCCGAATGCGCGAGAGACCGATCGAGGACTTGGTCAACGCGCTCGGGCAGCTCGGGTGCGACGTCGAGTGCGCGCAAAATCCACCGTACGGAGGGTGCCCGCCCGTGTCGATCGAGGGTGCCAAGGGCCGCGTGGATGGCGGGGAGTGCCGAATATCGGGCAAGACCTCCTCCCAGTTCCTATCGGCGCTCTTGCTCGCGTCGCCGCTGCTCGCGGCAACAGAGGACGTAGTCGTACACATCGTCGACGACCTCATCTCGGCGCCTTACGTCGTGCTCACGATCGACCTCATGCGCCGCTTTGGGGTCGAGGTCGACTACGACGACACCTTCCGACAATTTAGGGTGAGAGCTGGCCAGCGATACGACTCGCGCGCACGCCTCGGAGGGACGTACTTCGTCGAAGGCGACGCGTCGTCCGCGTCGTACTTCCTCGCCGCCGCCGCGATGACGGGCGGGCCCATCACGGTCGTCGGCTGCGGCTCCGAGTCGACCCAAGGCGACGTCCGCTTCGCCGAGGTCCTGGCGCAGATGGGCGCGACGGTCGACATGCAACCCACGAACATAACCGTCTCGCGAGACCCCGCGTCGCCGCTCGAGGGCGTCGACGTCGACTGCCTCGACATCCCCGACGCCGCGATGACGCTGGCCTCGGTGGCTCTCGTCGCGCGAGGCGATACCACCATCCGAAACGTCGCATCCTGGCGCGTCAAGGAAACCGAACGCATGAAGGCCATAGTCGCCGAGACGACGAAGCTCGGCGCGACCGTCTTCGAGGGCGACGAGTGAGTCGGTGGGGGGGGGGGGTCCGACTTCCTCTTTGACTCGACCACGCGCAGCTACTGCGTCATCACGCCGCCCCCCGACAACACGCCGCTCTCGAACGTTGTTATCGAGACCTACGACGACCACCGCATCGCCATGACCTTTGCTCTCGCCGTACGTCCCTCGCTCTAGTCTCTTTCGTCATCACCGCCGCCTCTCTCTAGGCCTGCGCCGGCGTCCCCGTCACTATTCTCGACCCGAAATGCACCTCCAAAACCTTCCCGACCTACTTCGACGAGCTCGCGCGCGTTTCTTCGTTGTCGTCGTCGTCTTCTTCTTCATAGCCACGCGTCGGTCGTGTAGTCATAATACGACCTCGGGCCGGCCAGCCGGCCGTGAAATTGGTTGTTGTGTGGCCGATTGGAAGCTTGCTGTGGCGACCGCTATGCTTAATAGAAGAGTGGCCAGTCGTGGTCCGAGTCGAGCGGCGGCCGCGGTGGTTTCTCGCCGTTTAGGATGGCCTCGAACGTGTCGTTTCGAATCCAGTGCGCGTCCGCTTCGAACAACCCCGGTCTCGGGATATGCTTCGGATTGGAAATGTCATGAGCGCATTGCACGTGCGGGTTGTAGCCCCACTCTCGCGACCACTGGTCGAGCTGCTCCTGGCTTCTTCTTCGCATGATTTCCGACTCGATCATTCGGAGGTAAACGAGCCGGTAGCCGATTGAGTCCATCATCGGCAACCAGTCGCGGCAAAGGTCGTTCTTAAACCCGGTGTATGACTGCTCGTTGTGCATCCAGACCTCCGTCAGCAAGTTCGGGATGCGTCGAAACAGCCCGACCCCCGCGGAGTCTTCTTCGACGATAGCCCGAATGGCCTCGAAATCGGCTCCTTGCATGTCAGTTTTGAGGTACGGAATATCGACATGCCCGAGGTCCTCGAGAATTGTACGCAGCGAAATCACGGGCACCACGAGCTGCCGACCGTCGCCGCGCGTGGCGTTGTCGTTCCAAAACGAAGACGTTGCCGCCTGCATACCAAAGCTAATAAAAGACAAGCGAAACAACACCGGGAGCAACGTGTCCCAATGACGACGACCTAAAAGCGATCGGTCGGCGCGTAATTTTCCTTTTAGCACCGAACTCACATTCCATCCTTGTTGTACGCGGTCATCGTTCGCAACCCGTTGAACGATGACACGGCGGCAGGCACGACGCGCAGAGTATCATGAGGCTGGATGCGAGCCGCAACTTGGAGAAGGGGCTCAAAAGCCAACGATAACACGCCTCGAGCGTGGGAAGCAGGCAGCACGGGGTGCAGCGAACTCCCAATGTTCAAGAGAACAGCGCTCGTGCCGGCCGGGAGCTCTAAAATATCGCGGCGTCCATCGGAGCCTTCGTTCTTATCATTAATGTTGTTGTTGTTGTTCTGCAAGGTCGTTGCCACACGACACCTTCGACGCTTCAGCACAGTGTGTAATGTGTCGAGCGAGCCCTGAATGCTCCCGAGATGTTTCAACCACGCTCTTTGGCCCGCCGCGACCATCGAACACCAGCGTTCGTAACTCACTTGACGTGCGATCCGCGTCACGTTGGCAACGGCAGCCTCGGAGACACGCAAGACGATCGAATCCCAATCAATATCTTCGTACTCGAACGGCAAGACCCACCCATCCGAGACGACGATAGGAACCGCGCCCGAAGCGATGGCTTCGAGCAATCTCGACGAATGAAGCGAGTGGCCACGAGGCGCCAGAACGAACTGTGAGCAGGCCATCACCGTGGTAGCCATATCCCCCGACTCGCGATTGCATCCCATGGCTCGAGTAAGATTGAGGAGCTCGCTGTCATCCCGCAAAACGGTGGATGACGGTTGCCAAACCCGTGAAATGATGTCTCCCCCATCATCGCTCGAAAGTGCCGATGCCAATGCCAAGCGCACCCTGTGCGTTGCCGTGCCAATAAAAGAGATCTTCACGGGTCTCTCGGAAAATTCAAGGGCGCATCGGTCTGGTTCTATGGCGAGCATTGCGAGGTGCGCTTCGCGCGCGTCGGAACCGCCACCGAGCGCGCGGTCAGCCTCCGCCACGAAGGTCGGGGCCGGGTGCAGCGGCCACGAAACGTCGTGGTCTCTGTCGAAGGATTTCGCGTGCATGGAAGTGGTTACCTCGACGATTCGAGGGTGACGAAGGGGGATGTGGTCACATTCTATGTCTGTCCGCGGGTCCGAAGGAACCATACGTCGGCAAGACGGTGCCGCGAAATTGAAAAGCACGAGCGGTGGCATTTCGTGCAGTGAAGAGTCCGACAAAACGGGTTCGAACCGCTGCAGCACAGCCGAAGCGGCGGCCGAACACGCCTGCACGCTATTCGGGCCACCGTCGTCGTAAAACATGCCCCCCCGTGGATACGGATAGCACTCGTCAACAGAACCCGACACCCAGCTCTCCGAATCTTGTAAGGCCGCGTTGAGATTCGGCCAGCTTGCCATTGCCGTGTCAACGTCAGTAAATATCGCTTTCGGGTTCGAAGTAGGCTCGAATGCCTTGATCCGCCTCGGATCGTTGGTCAGCGCACGGAGAAGGGTGTCGAAGTATTTTGTGCGACACCCAGAGGAACCAGGTATGCGGACAAGTTGAAACTTATCATTGGAATACTCGCTGGATGGAACATTGCACACGGCATCAACAATGTAGAGGTAGCAAATCGCGAACATAACGTTGGTCGGCGCGAAGAAGAACCGTCGCAGGCACGGGTAAGGGAGCAAGATCGAAGGGTAAGGGAAGGACGGGGTCGAGGTCAGAGCGGCGGATCAAATCGTCGAACGAGACTTGAGCAGCTCGTCCTAGAGCGGGGTGAGCGAGGGCAAGAAGACGGAGACGCAGGCCGTTTGCAGGGGACGGCAGAGCACGGGTTACTCTTTCTTGACCACGGGGCATACTTGAAACAAGGGAATATAAACATCCAAGTGCTTGGAAAGACCGTCATGGTGCCATCCGAACTCCTATTCCGCTGCCTCAACGACCGCACTAAACTCCGGCGCCTCCACCGCCGCCAGCACAAGGGGGAACGTTGAAGCGCTGTTCGAGCGACTAAGTATCCCAGAGCGTTAGCTCTCTTGGTTAAGGTTGGTGCGAACGCCGATAGGCCCCGTAGGAGAGAGCCACCGAGGATATGTCTGCGAGACCGAACAGACGCTTGAGCGCGGCACCGACATGAATCGGAGGGATGCTGACGCCTAGACGCCGCTCTGCGTCGTGTAATTTCGTGTCTGCTCCCAACACCGGCACTCTAGGCATGTGACTACAGGCGAACGGATCTCTAAACAACGACTGGATCGTGCGTGGAACTAACGGACTGCGAACGGTTCTATTCCGCAGACTCCATTGCTGCGGCCGTCGTTTGCTTGCTGCTCAAGCGCGATGTTCACCAGGCCTCCCACTGCGGGACCTCGCCGCTTTCCATCACGAAAGCGCGAGATCGAGTCGGCATCTCGCGTCTACTGCTCGATCCTGACGCTGACTTCACGAGGCCACAAAAAATTCGTACCCTCCAACTCTTCCTCTCGAGTGAGAAAGGCCACAATCTATGTGTTGCTCGTAAGTCACAAGCACGGCGCTGACATTCACAAGAACGTAGTGGATAGTTCCTCTTTGCGTTTCGTTGCGATCGAGAGTTGCTGCGGTAAGATCGCACGCTTGCTACGGAAGCACGAGTCCAGATCGAGAACAACGATGTCTCCCCGCTTTGCCATGTGCAGTCTACGAACACCACCCTGGGGTTGTGTTACACCACCCTGGGATTGTGGTGCTCGAAGAGAGCGCTGACGCTCCCAAGGCCACCAAGACAGTTCCTCAACAATTTGCGTCGCGGGCCAGCTAGGCGACATCGATATATTGGGTGTGCTACTCGACCCCCACGCTGACGTCGACCAAGCCACTAACCAAAATATCTCACGCGGCATAATGTTGCGAGAATATATGCGCAACAATGTCGTGAGGCAGCTTTACGATTTCTGTGTTTATCCCTACCAGACCCGTACCTGGGTAACGACGGCCTCGCGCCACTCGATACGGCCCGTGGCAGGGGTCGCGCAGCCATTTTGCAACTGTGACGCAACAATCGCCCCAGCAGCCTGACATCGCCACCTCCCGAAGTCGGGACGATGTCGGCCCAGATACCGTTTATCACGCAGAATTGCCATCATCGATGCTGTGTCTTTGCTCCTGGCGACGCAGAGCGCGTGGGTCCTGATTATTCTTTAAAAAAAGCTGCCCCATGCGAGCTCGACTGCACGTCCAGGGGGGGCTCGAGGCGCGCTCGCGCCGAGGCTCGAGGCGCGCTCGCGCCGATCGGCGCGCTCGCGCCTCGCGCGGTGCCTATTGCAGAGACCCCTCTCGCACTTCGTGGGGTCGTATTTCGCGGGGTCGCACTTCGTAGGGTCTTTCACTCTCTCACTCTCTCGGAGTCTCCGCGCGCGACATGAAGGTGATCAGTTCCATATACAGACTAATTTAAAACACCGGAGTTCGCTTCGGTTGTGGCCTCGACAGGAACGTGTCCGACTGCCACATAGAATTTTCCCGTCGACGCGCTGATGGAGCAGCGTCGGAGAGGGTCGGTACCCGAGGTGGTGAACGGGAATCACGGACTTTGTCGCAGTCATCAGGTTAAAAAGAGTGCAGGAGTGCGAGGTAAGAGCAACCAGAGAGTGTGCAGAATAGGATTTGGCGCGAGGAGGAGGAGGAGGAGGAGGAGGAGGAGGAGGCGGCGAGATTTCAATCATAATAAGAAATCACAGAGCGCGTTTCTTCATCTTCTTCTTCTTCTTCTCGGTCGAGGGGGTTCGGTCGTAGCGCAACTTGCCGTTAGAAAGGGAACGGTAAGTCTTGACTTTGCGTTTTTTCGGCTTGTTAATAGTAGTCTCCTTGTTGTTGACGAGAGACTTGAGCGAGATGTTGGCATGGTCTCGGTCGGGCTCGCCTCGGAAGTGGCTACGAACACCGCCGTGACTAATTTCAACAAAAAAAACAACGGGGACGCACGGCCAGAGATGCGGCAAGGAAATAGATTGGCGACGGACGATGATGCCTGGGGAGTCGCCGCTCTGGGATCGTTGCGGCCGCAGTCTCGAAAAGGAGCGGCCCGAGGAGGACGTCTGGTCGAAGACGACGCGCGAGTAGAGGAGCACGTAGGCGTCGCTGGTCTTGACCTCGTCGATATCCTGGACTCGCGTGACGTTGGCGTCGTTGTAGTGATACCAGGCGTTGTCGACGCGATTTCGCGCGAAGGCCGTGTAATGGCCGCCGCCCGCGTGGCCGTGATGGTTGATGACGGCGAAGCAATCGTAGAGCGGGATGTCGCGCTGCGGGCTCTGGCAATAGGCTGATAGGTCCAAATCGACCAGGGGGAAGTCGACGTAGGTTTCGACTTTGGCCGCGCGACCGCGTGTGTCAAAATCGAACCGCTTCAAGTGGATCACCAAGAGTGGAGGAAGTTTCCAGAGCTCGAGACGCTTGGACGCTCTCACGCGCTGCCTACACGCGGCGCACGACCACGCGTTGTCGCCGTCCAGGCGCTCCTCGGCGCTAAAATCCTCGATGCACTGCTCGATGTCGACGCCCGACTTGACGACGGGCACCGACAGGTACTGGAACGGATCGAACTTGACGCACTTGTGGCCGCACCGCGCGCATCCGACGGACGACCGGAGCTGCCCTTGGAAGAGGTCGACGATGATCGACCGGTCTCTCTTGAGATAGCCCGCCCACGCCTCGGCCGCGCACTCGTCTTGATCGGTTCCGTCGCACTCGACCGCCTCGACGTACGGTTTAGACTCGCACCTGTTCAAGTCCTCGTGGAGCGCGTCCAGCAAGAACGTCAGCAGCTCGTGAGCGTCGTGCTGCTCGTGGCCCGCGAACATCGGAGCGCACCGGGACATCGCGGCCTTGAACTCGACCGGGACGATCGACGTCCTCGCGCTCTGCGACCACATCGCCTCCATCAATTCCCCGAACGCCTTCGCGAGCTCGCCTCCAAATCCGATGGGATTCGACGCGTTGATCTCCGCGTGCCACTCGTACCCCAGAAAGTAGTCGGCGAGACCCACCGCGTGGCATAATGACTGGAGGCATGCGTTCATGAAGCACGTGTTCCCCAAATTTCGCAACCCCACCACACCGTTCCCGGATCGAAAGATTTCGGCCATGGCTGCCTCGTGCACGCGAGTGTAGTGCGTCGTGTCGGCGCGATTCATGCGCGGCCGATCCTTTCCGTCGTCCGACGACCCGTCCGGCGGCGCTCCGTGGTCCGGCCGAACCTCGTGGCTTGCTTCATCCCGCGAAGGCACGCAACCCATGGACTCACTGCTGACGACAACTATCACACCTCACATCCCGAGACGTGATATTACGCGGGTAAGGAACGCGCTTGTGAATTATTATTTATTTGTTCCGGGGTGGGACTGGTACATATTCCTGATCGCATTCTCCAACACTCGTATGCGCGCTTCGTGCTGCGCTATTCTCACTAGCAGGCTTCCGACTTGATTGACATCGGCTGCCGGCTCGACCATGTCGGCAACAAGCGTCTCGAAGGCCCGTAGCCTCCTATCAAGCCCATTCACGTGGTGGTGCATGGTGCGAATTGCTTCCACGATAATTGGCTCAATGCCGTTGACCTGGATAGATCGCCACCCTTGGTCATCCTCCCGCACAATCTCGGGAAACACGCTTGCAACGTCCTGAGCAACGAATCCAAAATGCGTGTGGGAGTCGAAATTCCGGTCGGGAAATTCGTTGTCACGCCACTGGTAGCTTACACCCCGAAGACGCAAGAGGCTCTCAGCTCTGTCAGATAATGATGTTATGTTTTTTTTTAGCCGCACATCCGACGTCGTGACAAAACTTGTCCCTGAAACTGCCTGCGTGCTCGTGATTCCAGCGACGGTGAGGGTGCCGGAGCTCGCCGTGATCGAACCTCCGCTAGTAAGATGTGCAGCTTGCGCAGCGTTCACGATAGTCAAAGCTGCTGTGCTTTGAATGCCGGCCGCAAACAGCGTGCTCGTGCCAGTCACGGCGGCAGTGCTCGTGATTCCGGCAACGGCAAGAGTGCTCGTACCGGTGACGGCAGCTGTACTCGTGATTCCAGCGACTGTGAGAGTCCCAGCACTCGCGGTGATAGATCCTCCACTCGTGAGATGCGCGGCTTCCGCAGCATTCGCCACGGTCAAGGCTGCCGTACTTTGAATCCCGGCCGCATACAAAGTGCTCGTGCCTGTAACAGCGGCGGTGCTCGTGATCCCGGCAACAGCGAGAGTGCTTGTGCCAGTAACAGCAGCTGTGCTCGTGATACCGGCGATGGTAAGTGTCCCAGCGCTTGCAGTGATCGACCCGCCGCTTGTAAGGTGAGCCGCCTCCGCAGCGTTAGCAACGGTCAATGCAGCGGTACTTTGGATGCCGACAGCGAAAAGGGTGTTCGTGCCAGTGATTGCTGCAGTACTTGTAATGCCAGCGATAGCGAGCGTACTCGTACCTGTCACGGCAGCCGTGCTTGTGATGCCTGCAACTGTGAGTGTCCCAGCGCTCGCCGTGATAGAACCCCCGCTTGTTAGATGTGCTGCTTCTGCAGCGGTGGCGACAGTCAATGCAGCGGTACTTTGGATGCCGGCTGCAAATATCGTGCTCGTGCCAGTGACTGCGGCGGTGCTTGTTATTCCAGCCACTGCGAGAGTGCTTGTTCCTGTCACGGCAGCGGTGCTCGAAATGCCAGCGACTGTAAGAGTCCCTGCGCTTGCCGTAATCGAGCCGCCACTCGTAACATGCGCTGCTTCGGCAGCATTGGCGACAGTCAATGCAGCGGTGCTTTGAATACCCGCCGCGTAGAGCGTGCTTGTGCCGGTAATAGCGGCGGTGCTGGTTATTCCGGCGACAGCGAGCGTACTCGTTCCTGTCACAGCGGCTGTACTCGCAATGCCAGCGACTGTGAGAGTCCCAGCACTCGCTGTGATAGATCCTCCACTCGTGAGATGCGCGGCTTCCGCTGCATTCGCCACGGTCAAGGCACCCGTACTTTGAATCCCGGCCGCATACAAAGTGCTCGTGCCTGTAACAGCGGCGGTGCTCGTGATCCCGGCAACAGCGAGAGTGCTTGTGCCAGTAACAGCAGCTGTGCTCGTGATACCGGCGATGGTAAGTGTCCCAGCGCTTGCAGTGATCGACCCGCCGCTTGTAAGGTGAGCCGCCTCCGCAGCGTTAGCAACGGTCAATGCAGCGGTACTTTGGATGCCGACAGCGAAAAGGGTGCTCGTGCCAGTGATTGCTGCAGTACTTGTAATGCCAGCGATAGCGAGCGTACTCGTACCTGTCACGGCAGCCGTACTTGTGATGCCTGCAACTGTGAGTGTCCCAGCGCTCGCCGTGATAGAACCCCCGCTTGTTAGATGTGCTGCTTCTGCAGCGGTGGCGACAGTCAATGCAGCGGTACTTTGGATGCCGGCTGCAAATATCGTGCTCGTGCCAGTGACTGCGGCGGTGCTTGTTATTCCAGCCACTGCGAGAGTGCTTGTTCCTGTCACGGCAGCGGTGCTCGAAATGCCAGCGACTGTAAGAGTCCCTGCGCTTGCCGTAATCGAGCCGCCACTCGTAACATGCGCTGCTTCGGCAGCATTGGCGACAGTCAATGCAGCGGTGCTTTGAATACCCGCCGCGTAGAGCGTGCTTGTGCCGGTAATAGCGGCGGTGCTGGTTATTCCGGCGACAGCGAGCGTACTCGTTCCTGTCACAGCGGCTGTACTCGCAATGCCAGCGACTGTGAGAGTCCCAGCACTCGCTGTGATAGATCCTCCACTCGTGAGATGCGCGGCTTCCGCTGCATTCGCCACGGTCAAGGCAGCCGTACTTTGAATCCCGGCCGCATACAAAGTGCTCGTGCCTGTAACAGCGGCAGTGCTCGTGATCCCGGCAACAGCGAGAGTGCTTGTGCCAGTAACAGCAGCTGTGCTCGTGATACCGGCGATGGTAAGTGTCCCAGCGCTTGCAGTGATCGACCCTCCGCTAGTGAGATGTGCTGCTTCGGCAGTGTTGGTGACAGTCAACGCAGCGGTGCTCTGAATTCCGGCAGCATAAAGTGTGCTCGTTCCAGTTACGGCAGCAGTGCTCGTAATACCGGCAACAGCAAGTGTGCTCGTTCCAGTCACCGCGGCCGTACTCGTAATGCCGGCAATTGTAAGCGTCCCAGCACTCGCAGTGATAGATCCCCCGCTCGTGAGATGAGCGGCTTCGGCTGCATTCGCCACAGTCAGTGCCGCAGTACTTTGAATCCCGGCGGCGTACAACGTGCTCGTGCCAGTAACTGCGGCCGTGCTCGTAATGCCAGCAACAGCGAGAGTGCTTGTTCCCGTCACCGCGGCAGTACTTGTGATTCCAGCGACTGTAAGAGTCCCTGCGCTTGCCGTAATCGAGCCGCCACTCGTAACATGCGCTGCTTCGGCAGCATTGGCGACAGTCAATGCAGCGGTGCTTTGAATACCCGCCGCGTAGAGCGTGCTTGTGCCAGTAATAGCGGCGGTGCTGGTTATTCCGGCGACAGCGAGCGTACTCGTTCCTGTCACAGCGGCTGTACTCGTAATGCCAGCGACTGTGAGAGTCCCAGCACTCGCTGTGATAGATCCTCCACTCGTGAGATGCGCCGCTTCCGCTGCATTCGCCACGGTCAAGGCAGCCGTACTTTGAATCCCGGCCGCATACAAAGTGCTCGTGCCTGTAACAGCGGCAGTGCTCGTGATCCCGGCAACAGCGAGAGTGCTTGTGCCAGTAACAGCAGCTGTGCTCGTGATACCGGCGATGGTAAGTGTCCCAGCGCTTGCAGTGATCGACCCGCCGCTTGTAAGGTGAGCCGCCTCCGCAGCGTTAGCAACAGTCAATGCAGCGGTACTTTGGATGCCGACAGCGAAAAGGGTGTTCGTGCCAGTGATTGCTGCAGTACTTGTAATGCCAGCGACAGCGAGCGTACTCGTACCTGTCACGGCAGCCGTGCTTGTGATGCCTGCAACTGTGAGTGTCCCAGCGCTCGCCGTGATAGATCCACCACTTGTTAGATGTGCTGCTTCTGCAGCGTTGGCGACAGTCAATGCAGCGGTACTTTGGATGCCGGCTGCAAATATCGTGCTCGTGCCAGTGACTGCGGCGGTGCTTGTTATTCCAGCTACTGCGAGAGTGCTTGTCCCGGTCACGGCAGCGGTGCTCGAAATGCCAGCGACTGTAAGAGTCCCTGCGCTTGCTGTAATCGAGCCGCCACTCGTAACATGCGCTGCTTCGGCAGCATTGGCGACAGTCAATGCAGCGGTGCTCTGAATACCCGCCGCGTAGAGCGTGCTTGTGCCAGTAATAGCGGCGGTGCTGGTTATTCCGGCGACAGCGAGCGTACTCGTTCCTGTCACAGCGGCTGTACTCGTAATGCCAGCGACTGTGAGAGTCCCAGCACTCGCTGTGATAGATCCTCCACTCGTGAGATGCGCGGCTTCCGCTGCATTCGCCACGGTCAAGGCAGCCGTACTTTGAATCCCGGCCGCATACAAATTGCTCGTGCCTGTAACAGCGGCGGTGCTCGTGATCCCGGCAACAGCGAGAGTGCTTGTGCCAGTAACAGCAGCTGTGCTCGTGATACCGGCGATGGTAAGTGTCCCAGCGCTTGCAGTGATCGACCCGCCGCTTGTAAGGTGAGCCGCCTCCGCAGCGTTAGCAACGGTCAATGCAGCGGTACTTTGGATGCCGACAGCGAAAAGGGTGTTCGTGCCAGTGATTGCTGCAGTACTTGTAATGCCAGCGATAGCGAGCGTACTCGTACCTGTCACGGCAGCCGTGCTTGCGATGCCTGCAACTGTGAGTGTCCCAGCGCTCGCCGTGATAGATCCACCACTTGTCAGATGTGCTGCTTCTGCAGCGTTGGCGACAGTCAATGCAGCGGTACTTTGGATGCCGGCTGCAAATATCGTGCTCGTGCCAGTGACTGCGGCTGTGCTTGTTATTCCAGCCACTGCGAGAGTGCTTGTTCCTGTCACGGCAGCGGTGCTCGAAATGCCAGCGACTGTAAGAGTCCCTGCGCTTGCCGTAATCGAGCCGCCACTCGTAACATGCGCTGCTTCGGCAGCATTTGCGACAGTCAATGCAGCGGTGCTTTGAATACCCGCCGCGTAGAGCGTGCTTGTGCCGGTAATAGCGGCGGTGCTGGTTATTCCGGCGACAGCGAGCGTACTCGTTCCTGTCACAGCGGCTGTACTCGCAATGCCTGCGACTGTGAGAGTCCCAGCACTCGCTGTGATAGATCCTCCACTCGTGAGATGCGCGGCTTCCGCTGCATTCGCCACGGTCAAGGCAGCCGTACTTTGAATCCCGGCCGCATACAAAGTGCTCGTGCCTGTAACAGCGGCAGTGCTCGTGATCCCGGCAACAGCGAGAGTGCTTGTGCCAGTAACAGCAGCTGTGCTCGTGATACCGGCGATGGTAAGTGTCCCAGCGCTTGCAGTGATCGACCCGCCGCTTGTAAGGTGAGCCGCCTCCGCAGCGTTAGCAACAGTCAATGCAGCAGTACTTTGGATGCCGACAGCGAAGAGGGTGTTCGTGCCAGTGATTGCTGCAGTACTTGTAATGCCAGCGACAGCGAGCGTACTCGTACCTGTCACGGCAGCCGTGCTTGTGATGCCTGCAACTGTGAGTGTCCCAGCGCTCGCCGTGATAGATCCACCACTTGTCAGATGTGCTGCTTCTGCAGCGGTGGCGACAGTCAATGCAGCGGTACTTTGGATGCCGGCTGCAAATATCGTGCTCGTGCCAGTGACTGCGGCGGTGCTTGTTATTCCAGCCACTGCGAGAGTGCTTGTTCCGGTCACGGCAGCGGTGCTCGAAATGCCAGCGACTGTAAGAGTCCCTGCGCTTGCCGTAATCGAGCCGCCACTCGTAACATGCGCTGCTTCGGCAGCATTTGCGACAGTCAATGCAGCGGTGCTTTGAATACCCGCCGCGTAGAGCGTGCTTGTGCCGGTAATGGCGGCGGTGCTGGTTATTCCGGCGACAGCGAGCGTACTCGTTCCTGTCACAGCGGCTGTACTCGTAATGCCAGCGACTGTGAGCGTCCCAGCACTCGCTGTGATAGATCCTCCACTCGTGAGATGCGCCGCTTCCGCTGCATTCGCCACGGTCAAGGCAGCCGTACTTTGAATCCCGGCCGCATACAAAGTGCTCGTGCCTGTAACAGCGGCAGTGCTCGTGATCCCGGCAACAGCGAGAGTGCTTGTGCCAGTAACAGCAGCTGTGCTCGTGATACCGGCGATGGTAAGTGTCCCAGCGCTTGCAGTGATCGACCCTCCGCTAGTGAGATGTGCTGCTTCGGCAGTGTTGGTGACAGTCAACGCAGCGGTGCTCTGAATTCCGGCAGCATAAAGTGTGCTCGTTCCAGTTACGGCAGCAGTGCTCGTAATACCGGCAACAGCAAGTGTGCTCGTTCCAGTCACCGCGGCCGTACTCGTAATGCCGGCAATTGTAAGCGTCCCAGCACTCGCAGTGATAGATCCCCCGCTCGTGAGATGAGCGGCTTCGGCTGCATTCGCCACAGTCAGTGCCGCAGTACTTTGAATCCCGGCGGCGTACAACGTGCTCGTGCCAGTAACTGCGGCCGTGCTCGTAATGCCAGCAACAGCGAGAGTGCTTGTTCCCGTCACCGCGGCAGTACTTGTGATTCCAGCCACTGTGAGTGTCCCTGCACTCGCTGTAATAGATCCTCCACTCGTGAGATGCGCCGCTTCCGCGGCGTTGGAGACAGTCAACGCAGCAGTACTTTGAATCCCGGCCGCATACAACGTGCTTGTGCCAGTAATAGCGGCGGTGCTCGTTATTCCGGCGACAGCGAGCGTACTCGTTCCAGTAATGGCAGCCGTACTCGCAATGCCTGCGACTGTTAACGTGCCAGCGCTCGCCGTTATCGACCCCCCACTTGTAAGATGCGCGGCTTCCGCTGCATTCGCCACGGTCAAGGCAGCCGTACTTTGAATCCCGGCGGCGTATAGCGTGCTCGTGCCAGTTATGGCGGCCGTGCTGGTAATTCCGGCGACAGCGAGAGTGCTGGTGCCCGTTACGGCGGCGGTGCTCGTGATACCAGCAATTGTGAGTGTTCCTGCACTAGCTGTAATTGATCCTCCACTTGTGAGATGCGCCGCTTCAGCAGCATTCGCCACGGTCAGCGCTGCTGTGCTTTGAATGCCGGCTGCATACAATGTGCTCGTGCCAGTAACAGCAGCAGTGCTCGTAATACCAGCGACGGCGAGCGTACTTGTCCCAGTGACTGCAGCCGTGCTGGATATACCAGCGACGGTGAGGGTTCCGGCGCTCGCCGTGATCGATCCTCCGCTCGTCACATGAGCTGCTTCCGCAGCGTTAGCGACAGTCAACGCGGCTGTACTTTGAATACCGGCAGCATACAGCGTGCTCGTGCCGGTCACCGCGGCGGTGCTCGTAATACCGGCAACCGCGAGAGTACTTGTACCTGTTACGGCAGCAGTGCTCGTAATACCAGCGACCGTGAGCGTGCCAGCGCTCGCTGTGATAGATCCTCCGCTCGTGAGATGCGCAGCTTCTGCTGCATTTACCACAGTCAAGGCAGCCGTACTCTGAATCCCAGACGCGAACAGCGTGCTGGTGCCAGTCACGGCGGCGGTGCTCGTAATCCCGGCGATGGCCAGCGTACTCGTTCCAGTAACGGCGGCCGTACTCGTGATACCGGCGACCGTCAATGTCCCAGCGCTTGCCGTTATCGACCCTCCGCTCGTGAGATGTGCGGCTTCGGCTGCGTTTGCCACGGTCAACGCAGCAGTACTCTGAATGCCGGCGGCATACAATGTGCTCGTGCCGGTTATTGCCGCGGTGCTCGTTATACCGGCGATGGCCAGCGTGCTCGTGCCAGTAACCGCGGCCGTACTGGTGATACCGGCGACCGTCAACGTTCCAGCGCTCGCCGTGATTGAACCCGTGCTCGTAATCTTCGCTGCCTCTGCGGTCGTGGCGACTGTCAAGGCGGCAGTACTTTGAATGCCCGCCGCATACAGAGTGCTCGTGGCGGTTATGGCGGCGGTGCTCGTGATGCCGGCGACAGTCAGCGTGCCGCTCGTCGCGGTGATGGAACCGACAGCGATGCCGACGTCGGAGTAAGTTCCGCTTGATTGGTACCAAGAGGTGAGGTCGGTGACCATCGTGATGGACTGGCCAGGCTCGAGCGTGAGCGAGGTTACGGCGGTTGCGTCGTTGTTGTACATGTTTTCCGACGACGCGACGGTGCACTGGTTGCTCGTGCCGATGTTGATGATAGTGAAGTATCGGCTCATGTAATTGCTGTTCTCGGTCATGCCACTGACAGCTGGGAGTGTCATCGTGATTCCTCCGCCGCTGGTGTCGCAGAATACGACGGTGGCGGTGTAGGCATCGATCGTCGCGCTCGATGTGGCCGTGGTGATCGAGAATACGGCCGAGGATGCATTGACTCGCGCGACGAATAGCAGGGCGAGGACCCTGCGCAAGTGCATGATCATCTGCTCATTTTCAGGCGGATCCGCGACGCGACGACCGTATGTCTTTTCGTAACCAGGCGGCGGGCGCTTCTTGTAGGGAAACTGACACTTTGTTCCGGTCCAAGTGATTAGTGAGGAGAGGAGGCTTGCCTTAATTCCGGTCTCCGCGTGCCACGGGGGTGTGTTGTTTGTTTACAGGGGGTATTAATTATACTTTTTGTACAACAACTGTCCCCCCATCCCCCCCCAACCCATCCCACAACGGCGGAATAAAAAATGCGGTGGGGTGACGAAAAAAAGGAGAGGAGACAAAAAAGCGGGCGGGCGGGCGGGCGTAGGTAGGGGTAGATATGCGGGGTCATCGCCGAGCCGCGGGGCAGGCGAAGCGAGACGGGTCCCGCCCGTATGTCGTACGCATGCTAGACGCATGTCCCTCATACGAAACCGGCACGTCGGATGTATGTATCTATGGATGTAAATGCCCCTCCATATCACATCATAAAGGGCACCTCGAACGAACGAAACGAAACGAAACGAAACGAAGCGAGGATCATCATCTCCAGGTGGGTCTGGCGGGTTGGTCGAGGGAGCTGGAGTGGTCGGCCTGTTTGGCGAGGGCCATGCCGCGGGCGATGCGTTTGATGTAGGTCGGGCACTTGGTAGTACGCGGCTCGAAGGTGGCGTCGCGGAGTTCGCGGCGATCCTGCTCGCGTTGCTGCCTTCTTCTGTTCTCGAGGCGCTTCTCGTTCTCGCGGCGGAGGCGGTCGAGGTAGGTGTCGGGGGCCGAGGTGATGCGCCTGCGTTTATAATAAAAAAAGCTAAAAGCGGACTAATAATTTCGTACAGTTTGGACTCGGCGTGGGGCTTGGCCCTCGAGGAAGCGACGAGGTCGGGCTTGAAGGAATGTCGCGCGCGCTCGTCGTGGTCGGCCTTGAGCTTGAGGAGTCGTCGGCTGGTCTCGCGGCGGAGGGCGTCGCCGGCGGAGAGCTCGTCGACGGACCTCCGGGGCTTGCGCGAAGCAGCGTCGCTGATGGTGGGCGCGAAGGTGCACTCGTCGTCGTCGTCGTCGTCGCGAAAGGACTCGGAGAAGCGGCGGTCGCGGCGTCGGGCTGATACGGCGAGGCGCTCCATAAAGTCGGTCGAGGTGCGCGATCCGCTCGCGAGCTCGGGCTTGAAGGCGGGTTTCGACGAGTCGCGGAGACTGTCGACGCGGCGCGCGCGCTTCGCGTCGAAGGCTGCTTGGCGCGCGAGAAATTTGTCGACCGAGACGCGCGTCGCGGCGGTCTTGGCCGACGACGCGTCTTCGGACGCGTCGTCGCGCGGCGTGGACGACTTCCGCGGCCTCGTCAGACGATCAAAGACTCCGTCGGAGAGGTAGCTCTTGGCGAGGTCCATGTCGTCGCGCACGCCGTTGACGCGCGGAACGAAGGTGCAGTCCGCGCAGCGCGGCGGCGGCGGCGGCGACGAGTCGACCGAGCGTCGTCTGACGTGTTCGCGCGCGGCGGCAGAGTAGCGGGGCTTTATCTCGTCAAAGTCGTGGGAGAAGCGCGTCGGTCGAAAGGGGTGTTCGTCGGCGAAGCGGGATTCCTGGAGGCTCGAGTCCTGCGAGAGGCGCGCCTCGCGCGCGGCGCGACGATTTTGCTCGTCCTCGTAGAGTCGTTCGTCGGCCGAGCGCGCGTCGCGCGCGCGCGAAATTTCCGCCGCTCTCCGGGAATTCGCGGAGATGCGGGGCTGGAAGGTGCACTCGCCCATCGCCGACTCGACGTCGTCGGCGACGCGCTTTTCGAGGGCGCGCTCGCGCTCGAGACGCCACCGCTCGACCCGGTCCAGAAAAGCTGCCGGCTCGCGCCGCCGCTTCGACCCGCCGTACTCGCCCGGGAGCTCCTTGATCCGCGGCCGGAAAGTGCACTCGCTTTCCTCGGCCGTCGGGGCGCGCCGCGGTTTGCTTTTGATTGTACGCTGGGGGGTCGCCGCCCGCCGAGAGAGTCGCGGCGCCGACCGCGGCCGCGGCGCCGCTTCCTTCTCCCGGTTGTTGCTCCGGAGCTCGGCCCACATCTCCGCCTCGCGGAGCTCGCGCGTCACCGAGGACGACGAGTCGGGGGGCGATAGGTGCAGCCGCTCCTGCCTTTTCCCGACGTCGCGAAGCTTCGCGACGTCGGGGTGCTCGCGCGCGCGCAGAGACGACAGCGACGACATCAACTGCGAAATACGATTTACTTTCTTCGCACGAATAAAACAAACACACCTCTGACTTGGAGAGGCGGCCCTCGCGCATCGCGCCGACGAGGTCCGCGACGACGTGGGGGGCCTCGGACGACGACTCGCGCCGCTTGGGCGGCGATTTCTCCCGCTTGAGCTCCGAGAGCGACGAGAAGAGCTGGGGGAATGTGAACACTACTACTATGCGACGACGACTCGCCTCGGCCTTGGAGAGGGCGCCGCTCTGCATCGCCGCGACGAGCGCGCTCACTTGGGAGGACGAGGCGGCCCGCGCGGCCGTCATATGAGATGAGTCGTGCAACGACCCCGGGTTTGGTTTGGTTTTTGGGTTTTTGGTTTGGTTTTTGGTTTGGCTTGGTTGGCACAAAAATTGATTTCAGTCCGTCCGTTGAGTCGTGGCGTTCCCGCACCAAAAAGATGAGCGGCGGTCTGTTTGGGCCGGGGATCGCGGAGATTTGGGGCCCGAACGCGCGGCGGCGCATGAAGCGGCAGCGCGAGGCGGAGGCGTCGGACCCGCTGCTGGACATGGAGGCGCGAGGCACGACCACGCCGAAGCGAACCCCGAAAAAGTCGCGGCGCGAGGCGCGCAAGGTACCGGTGGAGGTGGAAAGGCTCATTGGCGAGGCGCACGTCGACCTGATCTCGGGCCACGAGGACCGGGCGATCCAGGTGCTGGGAGAAGTGGTGCGGCGCGCCCCCGATTTGCCCGAGGCGTACTCGACGCTGTCCGAGGTTTTTGAAGCGAGGGGCGGGCCCCCGGACCTCGAGCGGGCGCAGCAGCTGTCGCTCGTGGCGGCGCACCTCGCGCCCCAGGACGCGGCCGCCTGGCGGCGCGTGGCGATGCTGTCGCTCGAGCTCGTGTCGCGCGGGAAGGCCGTCGAGCGGACGGCCGCGGAGGCGCTGTCGCGCGTGCTCAAGCTCGAGCCGCGGGACGCGGCGGCCGCTGCCGACCGGGCGGCGCTCCGGGCGGCGAGCGGGGACGCGAACGCGGCGGTCGACGAGCTTTTGGAGTTCGTAAACCGCCGCCGCCGCCGGGGCGAGGCGACTGCCGACGACGTGGCCGTCGAGCTCGCGCTGGCCGAGAACGCGCTCGAGGCCGGGCGTCGCGACGTCGCGCGCGAGGCGCTGCGCCGCGCGATGTCCGAGGCCCTCGGGATCGAGGAAGCCGGAGCGATGCGGGATCGCGCAGCCCTCGAGCTCGCAACCCTCGACTACGGCGACGGGCGGTGGTGCGCGGCGCTCGAGACGATCGACCGAGCGGCCGAGGCGCGCGGCGCTCGAACCGAGCCGCTCGACCTCGCGGTGCTGCGCGGCGCGTGCGGGGCGCGGCTCGGACGCGGTGCGGAAGCCCTCGAGACCTGGCGGCCCCTGGTCGCGAGCGCGCGCGTCCTCGCGCGGCGCCCCAAAAACGACGACGACGACGACGAGGAGGAGGATTTGGCGTTGGCGCGGCGCGAGCACGCGGACATGCTGGAGACGTGCGTCGCCGCGTGCGCGGGAAGCGCGGACGTCAACGCCCTCCTCGACGCGATCGCCAGGCTCCACTCCGCGATGGGGAATCTTCGCGAAGAGGCCCGCGCGCACGCGCGAATCGCCGACCGCCTCCGGCAGCGCGGATCGGCCGTCGCGGCGCGCCGGCGCGTCTACCGCGCGCTCGCCGCGGCGCCGAACGAAGCTCTGGTTCTCGCGGTTCGCGCCGACCTCGCCGTCGCGGGGTGCGATTTGCTCGAGCTCGCGGCGGTCGAGGCCGCCTTCGAGCCCCTCGAGGCCCGCGCTGCCCGGGGGGAACCGCCCGAGGCCGACGAGCACGCGGCCTGGTGCGCCTACGGTCGCGTCCTGTCGGAGGGCCTCGACGCGCGTCGCGCGCCGCGGCTCCTCGCGATCGGCGTCGCGCTCGCGAAGCGCGCCTGCGAAGCCTCGGGGGGCCTCGGGGGCGCCGGAAGGGCCCTAGCTTTCGTGGACGTTGCCTATCTATCGAAGGCCGCCGCGGCCCTCGACGAGGTTGGATCGCCCTCGGACCTATTGCTGGAAAGGCGCGTACGCGAATACGGCGTCGCGCCGCCGCCGCCCGAGAGCCTCGCGTGGTGCGTGCAGGCGCTCGCGACCCTCGGACTCGTCGAGGCGGCCGCCAGCACCCTCGAGGACGCCGCCCGCCTCTGCGCGGCCGCGCCGCGCCTCGCTCCCCTCTCGAGAAAGGACGTCGACGAGCTCGCGGCCCGATACGGACTCTCGTTGCGAGACGTCGCGCTCGAGCCGCGCGTCCGGGGCCTCGCGATGGCGGTTTCCGCGGTTGCCCAGAATCCCCGCGACAAAGCGGCCGTCCGCGAATTCGGGCGCGCCCTCAAGGCGGCGCGCGCGCCGGAAGCCGGAACCGCCGCGCGTCGCGCTTCCGAAATCGTCGCGGCGGCCCTCGTCGAAGAAAACGATCAAGAAACCGAGGGCCCGGCCCTCCGGATGCTGGCGGCCGCGCTCGACGACGACCCCCGCCGCGCCCTTGCGCGCCTCGAGAAAAAAGAAAAGGACGACGCGACCCCCCCCGAAGACCGCGCCCTCGTGCGCGCGGCTCTCCTCGCCGACGTCGCCGCGACCAAGCCGTCCACCAAGGCCCCCGCCGGCGAGACGACCACACGACACGCCCTCGTGTTGGCCGCCGCCGTCCATCTGGACGAGTACGCCGAATCGAAAAAGTCGACCGAGCCCCTGGAGGTCCTCTACAACCGTGGTAGGTTCTACCACGCGCTTGGCCTCGGCGCCCTCGCCGAACCCCTGTACCGCCGGGTCCTCGCGGCCGAAACACCCACGACCCTCCACCGCCTCGCCGCCCACAACCTCATCGTCCTCCTCCACCGCGACGGCCACGTCGTCGACGACGCCCCCCGCCGAATTTTGCGGGCCCACCTTAGGGTTTTATGATATGATAAATAGACGAAGGTTCCTCTCCTCTGTGGTCGAGGGACGCCTCGCCGCAACCCTCGCGCAGCGCCGCGCCCGAGGCCGCCTCCGCGAGGTCGTAGAGCCGACCCCCCCCAACCTCGTGGACTTCGCTTCGAACGACTACCTCGGAATCGCGCGCGACCTCGAGGTCCAGCGCGCAGCTCTCTTCGCCGAACTCGAGGAGACTAGGACTGACCACCAGGCCAACGGGTCGACGGGCTCGAGGGTGCTGACCGGGAGTGCCGGGGCGCACGATGCGCTGGAGGCCTGGCTCGCCGATTTCCACGGCGCCGAGGCGGCGCTCCTATTCGCGTCGGGCTACGCGGCCAACGCGGGCGCGATGGCGTGCCTGCCCGGGCCCGAGGACGCCGTCCTCTTCGACGAGCTCTCCCACAGCTCGACGCGCTTCGGGATTTCGCGCGGCCGCCAGCGCGTGACGGCCACCTTCAAGCACAACGACCTCGACGACCTCGAGCGTCAGCTCGCGATTCTCGATGCTTCCGCGACGTTCGTGTGCGTCGAAAGCGTATACTCGATGGACGGCGACCGCGCGCCCCTCGAGGAACTCGCGGCCGTCTGCGCCCAGTCGAACGCGTGCCTCGTCGTCGACGAGGCCCACGCCACGGGCGTCGTGGGCCCGAGCGGTCGCGGCGCCGTCTCGGAGCTCGACCCTCGGCTTCGAAAGAACGTCCTCTGCTCGGTCCACACCTTTGGAAAGGCCGTCGGCTCCCACGGCGCGGCCGTCCTCGGCTCGCGCGACCTCCGCACCTACCTCGTCAACTACGCCCAGACATTCGTCTACGCGACGGCTCTTCCACCCGCCGCCTCGCGCCTCGCCCGCCGCTGCTACGAATCGCTCGCCGGCTCCGACGGCGACCTCCGCCGCGACCGCCTCGACGCCGTCGCGACCGCCCTCCGAGACCACCTCGCGCACCTCGTCAGAGGAGCACCAGGTGACATCACCCTCCTCGACTCCGCCTCGCCTATTCACGCCCTCGTCGTTCCCGGCGCGGACCGCGTCTCCGCCGTCGCCGCTTCCGCGAGGCGCCAAGGCTTTGACGTGCGACCCATCCGACCCCCGACCGTCCCCGAGGGCGCTGATCGCCTCCGCATTGTCGCGCACGCCCACAACACCGTCGACGAGGTCGAGGCCCTCGCCGCCGTCCTCTTCCGCGCCCTCCGCGATACGGACCTGACAACGACGTGACCATTCACATCCTACTCTAACGAATGGAGTAAATAAAATAAACTAAAATAAATCGGGGAACAAATCGAAACTCCCACAACAACAACACACACAAAATTTTATTGGTGGTGGTATTCATTGAGGCTGTCGTCGTCGTCGTCGTCGTCGTCGTCGGCTTTTCGAATTCTCGCGCAGAATACTGATTCACGTGCAGCCTCTCCCGTGCAGCCTCTAGGTGGATAGGGGGATCTCTTGATGGGTTCGGGATACCTCGGGGGCGGCGGCGGCATAGGGCACTACATCTTCGCGGAGACGTGGTGTTGTTGTTGTTGTTGTTGTTGTTGTTTGGGTTCCGCTTTCGCCTCGTCCTCTGCGCTCGTGGCTGGCGCGAGCGGCGTCGTCGCCGCCCCCTCGAAAGAGGAAGAAGAAGCGGTTGCGCAGGCGTCTCGCGCCTGGTTGGCATCTTGGTCGGCGGCGAGGAGATCGTAGAGCGCCGCGAGATCGGAGTCGTGCTCCTTCAAGACGACGTTGCGCCGCAGGCTGAGCTTTGGGGTGAGCATGCCGCGGGCGACGGTGAATCCCTCGGTCAATACGGTCCACTTGGCGGGAAACTCGTAGCTCTTGCAGACGCTGTGGGCCCGAAGCTCGGCCGCGATGATGTCGGTGATCTGGTCGTCGTGGGACTCGAGAAAGTCCTCGATCTTGTCGCGCGGACCAAAGTCAAAGGGGCGCAACGCGACGATCGGCGACGTCTTCTCGCAGATCTTCTCGTAGAGCGCAGTCCAGTCCGGTGCGACGAGGGCGACGTTGTGGGTCTTGTTGTCACCGTACACAAATACTTGCGAGATGAAGGGCGAGCGCGAGAAGGCCTCTTCGAGCGGGGTCGGGACGACGTATTTGCCGTTCGAAAGCTTGTACTTTTCTTTGATGCGTCCGACGATGCGGACGTGGCCGTCTTTGACGACGCCCTGGTCACCCGTCTTGAACCAGGTAGTCCCGTCCGCGTCGGTCGAGAGGACAGACTCGGTCGCGTCGGGACGGTGCCAATACCCCCGCATCACGCCCGGGCCCGAGGCGACGAGTTCGCCGGGACCGTTTGCGTCGTTTCCGCGCTCGTCGACCGTTCGGATTCTGACGCCCGGGAGCGGGACGCCGATCGACCCAGGGAGGCGGTTGTTGGGGTCGCCCATGATCTCGCACGTCAGCACGGGCGAGGTCTCGGTGAGACCGTACCCGTTGGAGACGGGGAGGCGGATCGCCTCGAGAAAATTACGGACCTCGGTCGAGATGGCCGCGCCGCCGCTGCAGAGAAAGCAGACGCGTCCGCCCAGCTTGGCCCGCACCTTGGAGAGTATCAGGCGGTCCAGCACGGCCCACTCGGCGTGCTCGATCCACCCCAGCTTCTCCTTCCGAGCCTTGCGGTCGCCCAGCGCGACCGCGCGGTCGGCGAGCCGCCGCCGCCACGGCTTCGCGGCCGCCTTCGTCTTGTCGAAGCCATCCTTGATTCGGTTGTAGAGGGCCGGAACGGCGATGATCGCGGTGGGTTTGGCGGTCGCCGCCTCTTCCAAAAACGTTATTGCCTCGGTCGCGACAGCCATTTCGGCACCCATCGCCGTCAACGCGTGAAGCTCGCACGATTGGCCAAAAATGTGCGCCCACGGCAGGATCGAGAGCGTGCGGATCTTTTCCGGTCGTGCGCGCGGCGGCAACCGTTCCACATTATCTAGAGCTAGTTCCTTCATCGTCAGGCTGTTCCAGAGGAGGTTGTGGTGCGTGAGCTCAACGCCTTTTGGCTTCCCGGTCGTCCCGCTCGTGTATATGAGCGTCGCGAGGTCGCGCGCCGTCGGCGCCTCGGACGACTCGCCATCGCCCGCCCCGTCGATTGCCGCCCGAAACGACCCGTCGTCGAAGCACAACACCTGGGCGCCGTTCGCGGCGCGCTTCGCCTTGTCCAACAAGTCTTCCCGCGACACGAACAACACCTTGGCTCCCGAATCTTTGATAATGTACTCCCAATCTTGCGGCGTCTGCTGCTCGTACATCGGCACGAACGCCGCCGAGGCCCCGTAGCTCCCGTACGCCGCGGTCACCCACTCCTCGCGGTTCTTCGAGATCACGGCGACGCGGTCGCCGCGCCGCACCCCAAGAGATCGCAGCAAATTCGCGCACTGCCGCGCTTTCATCGCTCGCTCCGCAAAACTCGTCCACGCCCATTTCCCCTTGACGCACGTCCCGATCGAATTCAGCTGCCCGAATGTCTCGCCGGCCTTCACCCCGAGCTCGTGGAGCGTTGCGCAATTCGCGAGCGTGATTCGTGTGCGCATGGCGGCCTGCGCCATTTTTTTGTTTCGAGACACACCAACAGACAGTTCCCGGCTGCTAGGGCCCAAACCTCAACCCAGAGGGACCTCGCCTATTGGCGACATGGGCAGTTTCATCCATCATGGAGAGTTCTGAACAATCAGAACAAATCGAAAGAATGTTCTATTTCCTACCTAACTCTTACCCCGCTGCAGCATTTTTTGACGCAAAATTTATTACTCTCTCTACTAGACTCTTTGGGGGGAGAGCCCACGGAGGCGAAGAACATCTTCTTTCGGCCTGATGGTAGGGCCTATCGTAGACCATACGCCTCAAGATCGCATTCATATTCCAAGAGACGCGACAGCGATGCGCCAGGTCCAACCCCGCCGCTAACGACGGCTGCGCCAGTGTTCGTTTTTGCGTACTACCGGGTGGCCGCGAGTATAGATCTGACACGCCAGCGCTGCTGATAGGGGCATGTTTGTGCGTGGCGACCGACCGGGGATGATGGAAAAAAAAAGGACGATAAAGGCCAAATTGCCGCGGAATGCGGCGGAAAAAAAAAATCGGCTGGATTGGATCCTCAACAGCGCGACGCTGGAAGGTGCATCCGTAGTCTAATAAATAAATAAGTATACCGCGTATGCGCATGGCAGGACTACGCTGCCGCATGGAGCGGAGGTTCTTCAGCAATAAGGTGCGTTGGGTGCGCTCAGCACAGACGCTCTCGTAAAATGGGGACGCAACAGCTGGAGGCTAGATTGGTAGCTAGGTAGATGTGCATGCACCACTTGTACCTACTCTGTTCGATCCTCCCCCCGTCGACCTCGGATTCAACTTGGAACTCACAAAGACTAATAATAATAACCTCGTAATCTTTCTTCACGATCGAATTAGCGTGTTATTAGGTGTAAGACGACGTGCAAAGATTCGACAAGTCATGTCGTGGGATCTCAACTACCAAGCCGACACGCGCGGGACCTCGGCTAGAATAAACCGAGGCGCGCGTGGTCCCGGCGCGAGTCACCTCACGATTCCTCCCAGGGTCTTCCGCGACCGGCCATACAAAGAGTGAGATGGTCCGAATTATTCCACATCTCAACCCACAAGGAAAAAATAATAAATAGCCTTCGAGCGCGCCACCCTGTCAGCATTTGTCACGTTAACGACCCCTTCTGCACAACGCGAGTCCCACCACACGAACCCGGGCGCGGGAAGTTCCGATGCGGACGGAACTCCCGAGGCGACGCGCCATATACCCGTGTGTCTGTTAATAATAATAACCACCATATCCTCACCATAGCCTGAATGGCGTGGTTGTTGGTGTTGGTGAGGACGGCGGCACTGAGCGACGAAGTCGTGCTCCGGAGCCGCATGGCGAGCGTGTCGCGAGGAGACGTGGCGGAAGGCGAGCTCTACGCCGCGGGTTCAGGAACTCTCCCGATCGTTTGCCTCGACGCGCTCGTGCCCAAGCAGCGGCTGGAATTCGTGACGCGAGACCCCGCCTTTTGCGCCTTTTTGACGGAGCTCGGCCTCGGCGGGCTCTTCGCGATGACGAGCCTCGATCGCCGCAGGAGACTTTTGAGGCGCTACGGCGTCGTCGCGCGTCTCGAACTTGTCGCCGAGGTGCCGTCGGGACTCTCGGTTAGCTTGGTCGGGCGTCGTCGCGTGCGTCTTCGTGGCCCGCCGCAGCGCATCGCGCGCTGGCGACGCGGCTATTCGGACGACGGGCAGCCCGCGATGGGCTGGGGTACGGAGCGGTTGGTCGATGATGACGACCTCAAAGATCCGCTCGTCGAGATATTGTGCGCGGAAGACGAATCGCGGTGGCTCGAGGGTCTGGAGATGGAGGAGGGCCCGCCCTCGGAGCCCGCTCGGCGTGTCGCCGACCTCCTCGACCGCTGGGTGTCCCTCGCATCCGACGCGGATACCTATAAAAACCCAGACGTAGTCGCCCGGAGACGCGGAAGCGACGCGACGCGCCTCGTCCGCGGCCTCCTCGCCGAGCTCGGTCCCAAGCCGCCGCCCTCGGCCCCCACGGCCCTCGCTTTCTACGCCACGGCCCTCGTCAACCCCCTCCCGCCTCTCGGCGCCGCCTTGGAGCTCCGAGGCCCGGTTCTCCAGACGACCGACGAAAACGCGCGCCTCGACCTCCTCGCGACGGGCATCCAGCGCTCCATCGACAATCTCCTCGGCAAGAGGCCTTTTTGAGGTGGTGTCGTCGTAAATTAGCTCGTGTCGAGGAACTCGACCTCGTAGTCCGAAGGGGGGCGCCGGCGCCTTTTGAGGGAGGGTCGGTCCATTTGAGCGCGGACGCGCGCGACGGCCGGCCGCAACTCGAGGAGGAGGTCGGTCGCGTGAGCGGCGTGCCTTGCGAGCGCGGATCGGGTCGTCGGATCGGCCCCGAGCCTCGCGAGGAGGAGGGCCGCTTGGTCGAGCGCGATGAGCCCGCAGTCGGCGGCCATCGCAACGAGTCGCGGCGACCGCGTTTTGGCGACGAGCGCCCGAACGTCTTCGGGCGCTTCCGCGGTCGCGACGCCGGGCGCGAGGCTCAGGGTCTGCGGATCGAGCGCATACGCCTTCTCCTCCCCTTTCCCGGTGGTCGTCGCAAGGTTCGTCGCCAGCGTCCGCCGAGGGACCGTCGTGACGACGCGAACCGACGACTCGTCGTAGATTAGCGCTCGCCCGTCGCCGTAAGCGACTCGGCCGGGGACCGGGAGGTCCCCCGCGTGCAATCCGGACCGCGCGTCCCACAACTGGGTCTCCGTGGCCACAACACCCGGAGCCACCGCAACCAGCGACGCCACGCCGTCGCGAACCTTTCGCAGGAATATGCCCGTCAACGAGTACTGTCGCCACTCGGAAAGCGTCGCGACGTGGGCGAGCTCGGCCGCTACGCAGAAGTGCGACACGAAACAATCGAACTTGGTGTCGTCGCGCGGCCACCGCCGCAGCCGCTGGCCCGCGAAAACGCGAATCTCGCCCTTCCCAACCCCGCAGTACAGCACGTCGCCCATCGCCTCGAGCCTGCGGAAGACGCGCCCGTCCCGCACCAACGACACCCCTCCGTCGCGCTGAAACGCGACCCAATACCCCTCATCCGAATGTGCCAGCTCGACGCATTCCGAGACGGGAACGGTCTCCTTTGGGATTTTTTGCTGCCGGTCCCATATCTTCACGCCTTCGCTCGTCGCGACGGCCAGCTCGCTGCCGCACGCGATTGCGGCACACGTCAGCACTTCCGGCGACCGCATGCTCCGGCCATCGACCAACACGCAGCGCTTGGTCGTGATGATGATGACTTGCCCGGCCCACGAGCATCCCACGACCTTCTCGTCGACGGGGATCCGTCGCACGGCATCCTCATCGCCCATTCTATCTTCTTCTAGTCGGGTTTAGGAGTAAACTCAAAGGTTATATCAAAGCAGCTTAGATTTTGGCGGGGTGAGAGCGTCGAGCTGAAAGGAGGAGAGTGGGGCGAGCGAGCGGGTGTAAGGGGGGCGGCAAGGCGCTAGCCTACTAACCGTAAGTCCGGGCGCCGTTAGCGACGCCGACATCCTACTACTAGGGTAATAATAATAATAATAACAACAACTTTATTTAATATTATTCTTGGGGGGGCTGTGATCTCGAGGTGGCGGGTCGAGCTGCGGACTTTTGTATCAAGTCGCGCATCTGGGACCCGACCTTGTTGATGGTGAGAGACGCGGTCTGGCTGACGGACTCGAGCTTGGATTCGATGTTAAAGCGGGTGTCGTCGTCGGGCGGGGTTGGCGAAGGAGAGCCGCCGTACAAGGTGTCGACGAGATGGGTTTGGTCGGCCTTTTTGAGGCCCTTCAACGTGCAGACGTTGAGGAGGTCGTCCCGCGTGCCGTCGGGCCACATGATCTTAAATCTCTCGACGAGCATTTCGGTCGGCGTCCCGACCAATTTCAAAACCATTTCGACCTTGGCGAGATGCTTGGTGACGAACTTCGTGTAGGTCGCGTTGTCGGTGAGTTCCAAAAAGAGCGGTTTGAGGGAGTGGATGTCCAACAAGAGTTGGTGCGTGCCGATCTCGTTGATGCGCTTCGTCGAGACCACCGTCTGGTAAAATTTTGGCAAAAACGAGGCGACAAATTTGTCGCAAAAGTTGCGATAATAGAGCGAGCTGAGGTCATTTGGGATTTGGGATTTGAGCACGGTGCCCATCTGGCGGACGTAGGCCGACTCTTCGTCGACGCTCTGGAGCGACGACCACTGAATGCTCGCCATCGCCTTCAACGAGGGTTCGAGGGACGCCTCGAGCGACGCGACTAACTTTTTCACGGCGGCAGCAATGACGTCGTGGAACGCTTCTTGTTGTTCTTCGAGGTCGATCTGGTCGACGTACTGACTCTGAATCTTCGACTTGATGATGTCGGCGAGCTGCTCGACCGTTTCGGCGCAGTACTCGGCCGTGTTCAGACAGTAGCACGTCGCTTCCATGGAGGTCATCAGGGTCATGAGGCGTTTGGCGTAGTCCATCAAGCACTCGCAAAATGTCTTGTGGAGTTTGAAAAACGTCTGGCCGCACGTGAGCGCCGTGCAGCGCTTGATCGACGTCTTTACGTACGCGAAGAGCTGGACCGACGAACTGAAGACGGGCAACGCGCCCTCTTGGTCGATTTCGTCGTCCGCTTTGCGCATCATGTCTTCCATGTTCTTCTTTTCTAGCGCGACGTACGGCTGCATGAAAGGATCGAAAACTTGAGCGAGCTCCAGCTCGTGGTCGAGCCTCGCCCGCACCTCCTTCTCGAAGACGAGCGACTTCTGGAGCGCCTTGAGCGTCACGGCGACGTTTTGTTCGTAGGGCAAAATCTCCAAGAACATGTCTTTCGTTTTCGCCACGAACACGTCGACCAACCGCGCTTCGACTTGCCAGTCTTCGGGAAACATGTTGCGCTCCTGGAACGTCCGCAGCAGTCGCCTGATCCAAGAAAACCTCCGTTCGACGTCGTCGAGCGACGAGTACTGGCCGCCTTTTGGAAAGAGCTGCGCGTACGGTTCGATCTGCCGCGCACAAAAGGCAGCCAACTGCCGTTCGCGAGCGCCGAGCGCATCCACAACGAGACACGCCTCTTTGATCGACGCGAACCCCTCGACCTCGGGATCGAGCTCCTTGTCCGCCAGCTTCCCGATCTGGTCGAACGCCTCGAACACCTCGTCTTCTAATTTTTTCCGAATCTCGGACACCTCCGCCGTGATTTCGGCGATTCGGGGCACGTCGCCGTAAGGCTCGAAATACGACAGAATCCCCGCGATGGCGTCCAGCAGGTTGGCCGCCTCGGAGTACTGTTTCGACCCCACCGCCCGCAGTTGAGCGACCGCTGTCGTCAGCATGTTGGTGCGCTTCAGCGCCGTGATCGTCGTCACGAGATTTCGCTTCGCGCAATCGAGGGATTTTATGTCGGAGCAAATCTCGCGAACGATCCCCTCGCTCTCGTCGGCTTTTTGTTTGATTTCCCCTATTTTCTGGTGCAGCTCCGTCATCGCTTGCCGCGCGTCCCCGATGTCCCGAGACGCGCGCGCCCCGGCCTCGGCCTGGGCGTGGACGGCCTTGCTTATCTCATCATCCAATTTCGTGATCTGCGACGTGACGTCCCCGATGAACACGTCGAGTTGCGACAACGATCGCTCGGTCGCGAACTTTGAGTTGAGGTATTCGATGGCGTCAAAGTCGGTAGCATCGAGCGGGTCAGCGGAAGGGAGCACGTCGGCCATCGCCGACTGGACGTCCAGTCCGAGTTCCACCACCTCGGCGCCCACGTGCTTCTCGTCCGCATTCTGCATCATCGCCCCACAAGGGTAAGTAAGTAAGGCTCAACAACAAAACGAAACCACAAGCTTAAAAATAAGCCGTCACAAGGTGCACAGCACCCACCGCGAGCAATTGTCGTGGAACGCGACGCCGGCGTTAATTCGTCTCAATAAGGATTATCACGTCGTCGTGTTGGACGTCCGGCCACAAAACGCCCCTGTTTGGGCTGACATGTATTGAGTTGGCTCTCTTTTGGCGACGACGACCTTAGGTAGACAATAATTGCAAATACCCACGGCTCGGGCTCTATGAGCTCGGCGACTCTGCTGCTGATTTGCGCGACAACGATTTTCGACGGATATCGCTGCATGCGCCAGCGCAGAGGCGATGAGATGGCGCGCGCGACAACGATACCATGTCTCGGGAAGGTGCTGCTGCTGCTGCTGCTGCTGACGAGGGACGCGCGCAACGCGGGCACACTTGGCAAGCAACAAACGTGGACATCGTGACGACGCTGAACGATGCCCAACTTGTTCCCTGGTATGATGAAAGCGAGGGCAGCAAACGTCCCCGCGGTCTCCAGAGTTGGCGTCGGCCGGGGTCTTTATTATTATTAATAAGGCACTCCGCAAATTATTCCATATACTTACGGAGACCTGGTGCTCCCCCCTTCGCTCAGAATCGTGGCATCTGGCGACAGACCTTCAACTCGGCCTCAATCCCCATTTCGCCCCCCCCCCGTCTGAACGCCCACTAATTCTGATCCAGCCACGGCGCTGGTATAGCTCACGTTCCATGCATTGGTGGGCTGGCCTCTAGTAGTTCGTTGCTTAAAATTAGGTAGTGAGCATGCAAGCCCAGAACGACGACAGTGTCAGGCGGTGCTAAGGTCGAAGGCACCGACCGACGGAGGCGGGCATTGTGTCACGACACTGCATTGCGGAGACTCACCGTCCGTGCCCTCATCACGACGACGTGCAGGAGTCAAGTTGAACCGCCTACCCTCCGAGTTATTTTCACTACAAGAAGGTTGCTCGCTTGGCCAATAATGGGTGAACAGACGCCGATGGAGTTGGACGTTGTCCTTGTCCGGGGGCACGCGTCTGAACCGTGGGGGCTCCAGCTCGAGTACCAGTTGTACAGGGGAAACCGCGAGTCGCGGAGCGACCAATGGGGATGCTTCGCCGTTGTTGATACCCGACCCGACTCGCCCGCGGCGCGGGACCCAGCGTTGCGGATTGGCGATACGATTGTCGGGGTTGACGGAAAGCGGGTGTCGGCGGCGAAGCGCGACGACTTTGCGGAGTTGCTGTCGATTCTCCACAGCAAGGGCCGCGCGGTCCAGCTAACGATTGCGAGGCATAGTTCGACGCGCTCGGCTCCGATGGCTCACTTCGAGGGGGACGACGAGGGCGTCTGGCTCAAGGTGGGCACCTTCGATCAACACGAGACGCGAATCCATTTTGCGGCCTCCAAGCCCGACCCTCCCGAGGAGATGCCCGAGGAGGACGAGGAAAAGCCCGAGCAGGGGGACGCGCCTCCGGAAGAAGACGAGGACGAGGGGGCGCCACCTAAGGAAAAGGAAAATGAAAAAGGCGAGGCGGACGAAACACCCCCCAACGAGAACGAGAACGAGAACGAGAACGAGAACGAGGAGGAGGCAGCGCCCCCGAAGAAGGAGGAGCTTCCGAAAGAAGAGGAGGAACCGCCGGCGGAGAAGGTCGAGGAGGCTAGCGCGGTGGCGCCCAAAATAGACGAGCCCCAGTCGTGGGCGGCGTCGCGGCTCAAGTTCGTACCGCTCGACGACGAGACTTGCCGCGGCGCGCGGTTCGCAGGAGTCATCCCGCGCGGCGACGGCTTGCCTCGGGCTGGGTACGAGCCCCTGGTTGAGGGCGACGTCCTCGTATCGATCGACGGCGAGTGCGCGGTCGACCTCGACTACGCCAGCGTTCTCTCCCTTCTCCGACGACCGCCCCCTCTCGCGCTCCGGTTTGCGCGCGCCGCGGGCCTCGGAGACACCCAAGGCCCCGCCGAGCCCGACAAGACAAAGGCCGAGGCCGAGGCCCGCCCTTCCAGCCGCATCACGCTGCCCAAGTTCGTGTCCCGCATGCTCAACTCGTGATATGGTGTGTGATGTGATGATCACCCCCCCGGGTAGTCTTTTTTCTCGTCGGACGGAAAAAAGAAAAAAAAGCAACCTCTCTCTTGTGTTGGTTCGCGTCAGCACGAACAAGATGTGAGTGGACAACAAAAAAGTCAGTTCGTATGAAGCAGCCGAGTGCGGCGCTCGAGGCATACCTGCGCATGGTCAAGGAGGACGAAGCGCCGTGGTGGTGGCGGCTCGTCGTCGCGAGCGCGGACCGCGCGCGTGAATTGTGGGTCGCGACGAAGCGGCGGCTCTGGGGGTGGGGCTGGTCGATCCTCGGTGCGGCCCGCGCGCGGTCGGCCCTCGCGGCGGCGGCGGGCGAGCTCGGGCTGCCGCCGCTGCCACCGTGGGGCGGCGACGAGGTCCCGCGGCCGGCGCGGTCGTGGCGGACGTGCGAGGACCGGGCGCGCGATCTCGTCGCCTCCGGCGCAAAGTTTTGCGTGGCCGCGGCGGCGGCCAACCGCGCGCGCCGCGCAGCGGTGGCGCTGGACCTCTGCGCGGCGTCACCGCGGCCGCCCAACCTCGATGCCCTCCCGCTCGACCGCGCGGCCGACGCCAAATGGGGCCCGACCGGAGGTCCGCGCCGAGACGTCGTGCGCCGGGCGACCGCCGCGGCCGCGACGGCCCTCGACGACCTCGCCCCCGCTGCCGCGCGCCTCGACGCTCGAGTCGTCGCCGCGGCGGCACAGGGCCTCGACCGCTTCGCACGCGGCGACGACGACGCTCCCGTCCGCCTCGCGTCCGCCGCCCGCGCCGTCGACGAGGCGCGCGCTTGGTTGACGGCGGCCTGCCGCGACACTCCCCCCGAGTCCCGGGAAGCCAAGCGTCTCCGCGCCAAGCGCGAGCGCCTCGAGCTCGCCGCCGCCGCGGCCTACGCGGCCGAGCTCGCGCTCGCGCGAGGCGACCGAGCCGCGAGAGACCTTGCGTCTCGCGACGCCGCTGACCACGCGCGCGCGGCGCTCCATGAGGAGGAGAATGAGGAGGAACGTCCTTCGCGGACCGTCCACCGCGCGCATCCCCCCGTCGTCGTCGTCGACGCCGGGCCCGAGGACCTGTCCTTTTCCCCCGCCTCCCTCCCGCCCGACGACGCGCCGCCGCCGCCCCCCGAAAGGACCCTTTTTGCGGCGGAGGCTACCGGCCAACCGAGCGCGGCGCCCCCGCTCACCTTCACCGACGACGACGCCGCCGCCTCCGACGCGCGAGACGCCCGTGCCGTCGTCGACGAACTTCAGCGCGCCCTCCGCGCGCGCCACCCGGGGAGTGATGACGAAGAGGAAGATGTCGTCGTCGTCGATCCCCCCGCAACCTTCGAGCTCGCCGCGGATCCTAGGTTTAAGGGCGTCGCCTCCCTCCTCTCCGCGCGCCTCAAGCGAGGGTCCCTCAAGAAGACCGCCTCCGAGCCCCTCCTGGCCCACCGCCCTTGCTAATACCTCCTAGCGCTCGCTCCCTCCTTGCCACTTGCCCTGCGTGTTTTATCACCTCACCTCCTGGCGGAGTTCCGTCTATACATACGAACCGAAAGACATACATACATACATACATACATACATCTGCACTCTATATATATTTTTCTTCGTGCGCCGTGGGAGCTATAGAAGATCCCACGAGGAGATTTCGACGTGTCTCGCAGCAGCTCCTCGCTTTCCTTCTCCGCCCTCCCTCTTCGTGTCCATCCTCTACGCTCTTTTTCGCCGTTGCCTTCTCTTCGCAGGCTAGGCACATTCCTAGAATCGTTACCCGCCGCGATAATATAATAATAACCGTCGAAGAAGAAAGTTCTTCTTTACACAAGGCGGAAGGAACGTCGCGACCCCTCATCAGAAGACCGAAAGAGATACACGTTGATGAGCGGCGGCGTCGAGGTTATCGCCAGCACGCTCGCGGAGCTGGGCCTCGAGCCCCCGGAGGATGAGGTGATGAAGTACGTCGCGCCGTTGCTCGTCGCTGGCGACGTCGAGGCCGCGGCGCCGTTTCTTGGCGACGAGGAGGCCGGCGTCGAGGCCGCGAAGGCCGTCGCGCTCGCGCTGCGGCGGGCCGGGCTCGCGGCGACCGAGGAGGCGGCGGCGACCGAGGTGGTCGAAAAGCCTCCTCGAAGCCACCCCGCCGAACGATCGAGTTCTCCCGGGCCAATAATGGAAGAGATTCGGCAAACCCCTCGCGAGGAGGAGGAGGAGGAGGAGGAGGAGAAGAAGAAGAAGGTTCAGAGGAAGAAAACAAAGAAGACGACGATAAAGGCGACGACGAAAAGGAATGTTGACGAGGATCAGGCGGGCCTCGACGAGACGGACGACTTTGCGAGCGCGTGGCGGTTGTGCCAAGCCGAGGGCCGGTCGTGGGGCGGGCGCGGCTTTGGCGGGCGAGGCGTCGCTCGAAGATATCAGTGCATCTCGAGCGCGTCGCGCGACGTGATCGTCGACGGCGTCACGCTCGCCTTCGCCGGCAAGGAGTTGCTGCAGCGCGCAGAGCTTCGGTTGGTTGGCGGGCGGCGGTACGCGTTGCTGGGAAGGAACGGAGTCGGCAAGTCGAGCCTCTTGCGTCGCATCGCGACGGCCTCGCTGCCCGGATTTCCACCTCACCTCAGGGTCGGCTACCTCGCGCAGGAGCAGGGAGACGTGGGCGACGGCTCGGTGTCGGCGCTCGAGGCGTTGGTGGGCGGGGCGTGCCGGAGGCGCGAGCTCGCGCTCGAGGCCGAACGCGACGATTTGCTCGACGAGGCGGACCTCGACGACGAGGTCGTCGCGGCGCGGCTCGGCGAGGTCGAGGCCGAGCTCGCCGAGCTCTCGGACGGCCAGGCGATCGCCAAGGCCCGGAAAGCGCTCGCGGGCGTGGGCTTTGACGAGGCACGCATGGTGGCACCGGCCGAACAGCTCTCCGGCGGTTGGCGAATGCGCGTCGAGCTCGCGGCCGCTCTCCTCGAAGAGCCCGACGTGCTGCTGCTCGACGAGCCCACGAATCATCTCGATTTGCCGGGTGTATTGTGGTTGGAACGCTTTCTTGCGAACGAGACCAGGGCGACGGTGCTTGTTGTTTCGCACGACCGCGCGTTTGTCGAGGCCGTCGCGACCGACGTAATAGTTTTCGAGGATTTGCGGTTGCACTACTTCCACGGCACTCTCGCCGCCTACGAACAACGCCAAGAGGAAAAGACGGCGGCTCATCAGCACCGCCTCGACGCGCGCGTGCGCCAGGAAACGGCAGCACGCGACGCTGCCGACAAGATGCGCCAGCGCGCGTCGCAAAAGAAGGGCGCGAACGACAACGCGCTCCGCGCGGCCAAGCAGCGCCTCGCCAAGATCGAGCGCGTCGGGCTCTACCGCGACGACGGCCACCGCTACAAGACCCACTCCCTTCAAAAATTAGACGAGGCCGCGATCAGGTTGCCCGAACGCGTCGAGGCCAAGCGCGCGCTCAAGGAGGAACAGTTCTGTTTTCCCGAGCCGTCGCCACTCGGCGAGTCGAACTACGTCTCGCTCGACGGCGTCGACGTCGGCTACGCGACGCCTCTGATCAAAAAAGCGGTCGCCACGATCGGGCCCGGCTCGCGCGTCGCAATCGTGGGCGACAACGGGGCCGGAAAAACCACCTTGCTCTCGGTGCTCGCCGGCGCGCTCGCGCCGCTCGGCGAGGGCTCGCGCTACGACCCCCGGCTCAAGGTCGCCTTCGTCCGCCAACACCACGCAGAGGCGCTCAAGGACGGCGACGACGCTGTCAGCGCGGCCCATTACCTCATGACGCGCTTTCGCGTCTCGGAGCTCGAGGCGCGATCAAAGCTGGGCAAGTTCGGCCTCGTCGGGCAGGTCGCCAAGCTCCCGCTCCGCAAACTCTCCGGTGGCCAGAAGGCCCGGCTCAGTCTAGCCGCTCTGACCTGGGAGTCCCCGCACCTTCTGCTTATGGATGAGCCGACGAACCATCTTGACGTCTACGCTCTCGACGCCCTCGCTGCCGCACTCGAAACTTTTCCCGGCGCCGTCGTCGTCGTCAGCCACAACCGGTCCTTCCTCGCCGCGTGCTGCAACGAGCTCTGGGAGGTCAGCCGGAAGAAACTCCATGTCCATCGAGACGCCGACTTCAGCGAACTTTTCGCCGCCTATGCCGACCGCATCCTTTCCGCCGGCGGAACCGGCGGCCTCACCGCGTCCTCCGCCTCGGACCTCCGCACCGCGCGCAAAGTCCACGCCCTCGACGAAACGCGCGGCAAGAAGGGCTCCAAAGCGCCCGCCGCGGGTGGAGCTTCAAGACGCGCAGCGCTCATCTAGCCTTGCCTATCGACGTGCATCTTCGACATCAATAATAAATAAAAAACACCGCCGCGCGATAGATCATCGTCGCCCGTGCTCTCGCGGCCCCGCAACGAGGACCGTGAGACGAGGTGCCTTTAGGGTGCACGTCTTGCAAATGACACGCGACAGGGATAGCCTGGTCACCATATTCAACTGCTACAACCTCGGGGACCACGGGATTCTCCCACGTGCGAAACCAGCCATCGGATCGGTTCATTCATTTTCCCAGTTTTCAACCACAATCTCGGCCGTCCTGGTCGACCAACGCGTCGAGATACTTGAACAAAGTTCCGGGTGGACTACGGTGACATGCTTGGTGGCGACCTCGACTATATCGTTATACTTGAACTACATGTCCTCATCTGTCCGCTCAACATCGTCGAATCAGACGCTATCGGATCCTGCGAACTTCCCGAGTCTGCGAAGGCCACGATGGTCGTTAAAAGTCGACGGCGCTCTCACTTGCGCATCACAACGTGAGCTGCAGATAGATGATACTAGACAAAGTGGCTTCTTTTTGTCTACGGTGTGCTGCCAGCACCATATTTTGGTTCACATACAAGATCGAGGATGACGACGAGCTCCCCGACGCAATAGCTCTCTTACCTCGTTGCGACCGCGCTGCGCCAGATCTGCCGCATATCATCATCTGCGCAATGTTCGACGAAGGGACTTTGAGCAGAATGCTCCTTCTAGCCGTCGTCTATATCCAAACCGCGACTGAGCACTCCAAACGAGAGTAGCCTCATCTTGGTCTCATGCCGACCTCTCATGCGCCGTTCACCTCGACGACAACAACAAAGCAATATGCGCTAAGTATTGGCGCATGTCGGAGGCATGCCATATTCCTGAAGACGCGCCAGAAGAAATAGTTTTCAAACGCTCGAGGCTTGGAGAGCAAAGGCCTCCTCCAACCAGTCCGCGAAAGAAAGGGAAAGCCAGCCGAGTCATGGGCGTTCGCACTCGTCGAGATCTTTAAGAAGAAGCGGCGGTCTTGACCGCAAAGTACATCGTTTGGTCGACAAGCGTGTTGTCGGGCAGGATGCAGAGTCGCGCCACAGCTCGCTGTCCTCTCGGAGAGGCTGATATCATCATCATTACCACCATCGGGAAGTTCGTCGGGTTCAACACCCTGACGGAGAACTGGCTTTGGGCACTTGACCCACCACTGCGAGGACGTCTCGGTAACGGCGGCGAGCACAGACACTCAACGGGGTCCCACTCGAAGTTGGTGATTGATTCACTACTGCCCCCCTCAAACTCTCGGACGTAACGTCTTGCAAATAACGTCACTGGACCGTTATTTGTGGAATTCCAGGGCTCAGATGGCAGCAGCGAGGGAGGTGATCTGCATCGTCGACTCGGAGGAGGAGGAGGAGGAGGAGAATTCGGTCGTCCGGCGGAAGCGCAAGGATTCCGAGTCATCGGTGGAGCTGATCGACGTCGTGCCAGCGGAGAAGACGACGCCGCCTTCTTCTCGTAGCAGCGAGAAAAAGAAGCGGCGGCGCAAGGAGGAGCGGCCGGCGATGCAGCGTGGTGCCCGCGCGGCGACGTGCCTGAACGACGTGGACCAGAGCTTTGATAACCTGCGAGCCGATGATCGGACTGCGGTGCTCGCGAGTCTGTTCGAGGCGTCGGTCGGGGCGCTCAAGTCGTGGCGAGTTGGGCGCGAGAAGAGGAAGGGTTCGTCGACTCTCTGGGCCCTCGTCGCGGCGTGCGACGCGGAGAACGGCTACGCGCTGTCGCGCGAGGCGAAGAGCCTTCCGCCGGCGTTGGAGCACTCCAAGGCCGGCGACGTCACGACCGCATCGGCGCTCGCGTACATGCGAAGACGCCTCGAAGCGACGCGAAACTCGGCGGAATTCGAGGCGCGCCTCTCCGTCGACGCCGTCGACGACGGCGATTTCGCCTGTACCATCTGCATGTGCGAGTTTCGCGCCGCCGACCTCGTGTTTTGCTCGGGCGCGGCACTCCACGCCGTCTGCAAGCCCTGCTTGAACGGCCTCTGCGTGCGCTTTTCCGCCGACAAGGGCCTCGGCTCGGCCCACGTCGAGTGCCCCGAACCATCGTGTCGGGCGCTCTTCTCGCGCCGTGACGTCGTCGCCTGCGTCTCGCCGCTCGACCTGATGACCATGGACGAGCGCGAGCGCGACGCGTCGATGCGCGCCGGACTCTCGGGAGACGCGACGCTCCGCTGCGTCTGCGGCGCCGTCGGCGCCGTCCCCAAGACCGGGATCGTCGCCTGCCCAGACTGCGACCGCCGCTACTGCGGTTCCTGCGGTAACCTCGACCACTCGCCCAATACCTGCCCGCCCCCCAGCGACGGCACCGACAGGTGGATCGCCAAAAAAACCAAGCCTTGCCCAAAGTGCAAGGAGGCGATCGAGAAAAACCTCGGCTGCGCTCACATGACCTGCCGCTGCGGCCACCAGTTCTGCTGGCTCTGCCTTGGTCCCTACCCGAACTGCCACTGCAACCACTTCAACCACCAGAGCGAGGCCTTGGCCGCGCGGCTCCAGCGCGACGAGATTTTGGACTTTGGCGACGACGACGACGACGACGACGACGGCGACGACGACGTCTATGGGGGGTTCAGCCCCCGCCACCGTCGACCTCCCCGTACCCGCCACCGCCGACCTTCTTTCAGAATCCGCCGCGGCGCTTTCGTTCCGATGCCGCCGCCCGCGGTATGGCCTCCACTGTGGCTCGGATCGTCGAGTGGACATCACTTTGTCGCCCGCCCCCCTTCATCGTGGTGAGCCCACAATCGCCGGCCTGGCACCCTCCTCTCCTGCGCGAGCCTCCTCCCGTCTCTGCGCCTGGTTGCGGGTCATCTTCTCGTCTCACTGATGACTCGCAGTCGCGCGCCTCTTCAAAAATTCGTAGCCACAGTCCTAACTACTATGTGTGATGGACTGTGGTACGCTGCGGGGGTTTTTCGTCTAGGGGTGCTCTTGAGTTCGGACCTCGGTTGTCCGGTGCTGGCGGTCTCAACAAGCTTCGTGCGGATGGACGCTGCGGGGACGAGGTCCCTTCGCGCGCACCACTAGGGATACTCATTACTGCCGTCGGGGGTCCTGCAGGGGACGCATCATCATCAGACGCCTGTTGCTCAGTGTCGCCGTGGCATGCTGCTTGGCTTGGGGGAGAAGCCCATGTTTACGCCATTGTAATGCAAAATTGCAGTCATCATCATCATCGGATGAGTGGTGCTCAAGGCGCGCCACGTCTCGAGGATAAGGAGGCAAACCAAAATTATCGTCGTCATCGGCGGGGAACAGAAGGGCGCTCGGTTGCTCAACGGTTTTAAAATAGGATGGGGCATTCGTTGCACCTTTTCGTGCAGGCAAGGTGACACCACTACCCGTCGTTCTGTGGAGGATTGCCTGAATGGGTTAGTGGTTGAGGCGGTGGCGCGCTGCCGTCATCGTGGCGAGCATTTTTGCGCTGTGTGTTAGTTACAGCGCACTTCATATAGGCGACGCGGTTTCGGTGGGTTACACGGTGATTCTGAATCGGCCGGAACTGGATCGGCTGGCGTTGGTAGAGAAGTGGACCTCGAAAAAGAAGAGTACCACGATTTCTTAGACTCAGACGACTGTGCGCTCGAGGTTACCGAAAACTGGTCACGGGTCCGGGCGCGTTGGGGAGCTGTCGAAGACTTGGTGTGGCGTGCTGGGTCCTTAGCGTGAGGAACGAGTGCAGCGCAGTGGCCTCGTCACCGTCGGTCGACAAGCCCGCGACGTCGAGATGTCCGAAAGTGATGCCGGCACGGGTTTAGAAATCCTCTACATTTTTGCAGTCCACGTCAACATCCGCCACAACCTTAATTTTTGTGTAAGAGAGAGATTAAAACTTCATCTAAAAAGAGCGAATACATAATGAAATAAAGTGAAAAAGTCCCGTTCAACACCAAAACGACGGGCTTTCGAAACCATTGATGATTGGTCAGTTCGTCGAGCTGTGGGGACGGACGGTGTCGGCGATGGGTCCTAGCGTCCGTGTTTTGAGTGGGTTTGAGGCGATGGACCCGTTTCTGATGGTAGGGTACCACGACGACTGGCTGCCTCCGGCTCGCGAGCTGAAAGAAGCTCCGGGGTTTCCCCAGCACCCCCACGCCGGTTTCGAGACGATCACCATCACGATCGACGCGATGGTGGATCACGCCGACTCTCTCGGGGGGAGCGGGCGATACGGGAACGGGGATACGCAGTTTATGTGCGCGGGGCGCGGTATCTCGCACTCGGAGATGGCTGGTTTGCAGTCGTGGGAATCGGGGAACGGAGGCGCGTTGTTCCAGTTGTGGTTGTCGCTGCCGTCCAAGGCGAAGCGGTGTGCGCCGGCGACTCGGATGCTGTGGCACGAGGATGTGCCGATCAAGGTGTCGGACGGGGTCGAGATCAAAACGATTGTCGGGCCCGGCCAAGCCGCGTCTCTGCCCCCCGACTCGTGGGCCGCGGATCCGGCAAACAACGTGCAGATTCTCATCGTGACGCTCGCCCCCGGCGCGCGGTGCGTCTTGGACCGGCTCTCCACGGACGCGTCGACGCTCGCCGCGTACCCCTTCGAGGGCGCCCTCGCGTGCGGGGGCGTCCTCGTACCGGAACGCCACGCGGCCGTCGTAACGGGCGCGCCGGACCTCGAAAACCGCGGTGACGCTCCCGCGAGGGTTCTCATATTGGAGGCTAACCCCATCAACGAGCCCGTCGTCGCGCGCGGGCCCTTTGTCGCCAACTCCCGGAGCGAGCTGATGAAAATGAGCGACGATTACCGCGCGGGGAGGTTCGCGGCGTGGCCGTGGCCGAGCGAGGGGCCCTCGCACGGTACCAAGCCCCGGTTCTACGACGATCCCACCACCCAGACCCACGAAGAAAGGGGTGATCCCATAACCCTCTACGCCCCGGGCCCTCCCTCATACCTCCCGAGCTTGCTCGGTCGCCTCGCGCGACGCCGCCGAGATGAATATTAAAGTGATACGACGACGTTCCGAGATGAATATTAAGGTGATACGACGACGACGACGACGACGACGACGTTCTTCCTCGTACTTATTATGTGCCGCCGGCGGCGGCGGCGGCAGCGTCGTGATGCTTGACGTAGGGGTGGTCGCAGAGGTCTCTGACGGTGGGTCGGTCGGCCGGGCTCGGGCGGAGGCAGAGGCGGATGAAGTCCTTGGCTTGGTCGGAGACGGCGGGTGTCGGCGGAAAGTTGACGTTGGTGGCGCGGAGCATGGTGCGGTCGGAGAGGAGGCGCTGCTGGGTCTGTCCCTCCCCAAAGGGACGCGCGCCGTAGAGCATCTGGAACGTGATGACGCCGACCGACCAGACGTCGACGTTGGCGTTGATCCTCGGGGCGGCGCCGCCTTCGGCGTGGGAAAAGCATTCGGGCGGAAGGTACCAGTAGGTGCCCGCGCCCTGGGATGTGAGTTCGAGGCTCGTGGCGAGGGCGTCGTTCTGGTGGGGTATGATCTTGGAGAGGCCAAAGTCGGTGATCTTGGCGTCGCCCGTCTCGTCGAAGAGAATGTTGCCGGGCTTGAGGTCGTAGTGAATGATGGCCGCGCGGCGGTCTTTTCCCGTGCCGGCGGGGGAGTGGAGATGATGGAGGCCCGCGAGGACCTGGAGCATGATGGCACGCGCGTCGCGTTCGGGGAGCGTCTTGCGCGCTCGGAGGAGAGCGTCGAGATCTTCGCCCGCGCAGTACTCCAGCACCGTCGCAAAGGTGTCGTCGTCGACCTCGAAGACGTCGAACAACCGCACCACGCGCGGGTGGTCGAGGTCGCGCTGGATCGAGTACTCGCGGGCCGCGTGGCGCACGTAGGCGCGCTTCTTGTCGTCCGACCACGACCTGTCCAGCTGGTGCATCTTAACCGCGACCTTTCGCGTCTCGTCGAGGTCGTACGCGAGCCATACCTCAGAGAACCCGCCCTTTCCGAGGAGCGACAAGAGGACGTACCGGTCGTTCATCAGGGGACGCACTCTGAACCGCGACGCGTCCTCGTGCCGCGCGCGCGTCCACTCGCGCGCGTGTCGGAGCTTGCGCCGCTCGACGGCCGCGCGCTCGGACGCGAGCTCCACCTCGTCGCGCTTCAGCGCCGCGAGGTGGGCCTTGCGCGCCTCGTCGTCGCTGATCGCCTCGATCATCGCGGCGCCTCCCCACGCCGGCGACCGCCGTTCGAGCGCCTCGCGCCGCGCGAGGAGCTCCCCGGCCCGTCGCCGAAGATCGATCTCCGCGTCGCCGTCCTCCCACGCGTCCCGCGCCCCAAACGACGACCGGTACACCGCGCGACCGAGCTCAAACGCGGCCGTCCCGAGGGCACGCCGCTGCTCGCGCGCCTCGGTCTCGGCGACGCGCCGCAGCGTCCCCTCGAGGGCCGACCGCAGCCTGTTCTTCGTCGTCGCGAGCGCGATCCGCTCGCGCGCCGCTTCCGAACGCTCGCGATCGAGCTCCGCCCGCGCCTCCTTCGCCGCGCGCTCCGCCTCTACCCGCAGGTTCCGCTCGCTCGCGATCTCCGATTCCAGCGCCGCCCGCTTCTCCTCGCACGACGCGACCTCCTTCTCCAGCCGACATACCGTCTCCTCCTCGGGCGCCCTCTTCCGCTTCCCGCCGCTCCCCGCGTGCCGCTGCGGCGCGACGCTCTTCCGCTTCAACGCCCCCACGCGCTGGCTCTTCTCCGCCGATCGCACTTCCTCGCGCGGCGCGAACGCCCCGGGGGCCAGCCGACCACCCTTCTGCAGCTCTCGCGCGAGCCCGCCCATCGTCGTCCCCCCGCGCGACGACTCCGACGCCTGCGAGTTGCTCCCGAGCTCGCTTATCGGCGCCATCAGCGAATGATCCCTCGACCCAGGCGACATTATGCCCGCAAACTGCGACGCCGCCGCTGCCTGGGGAGAGCTCGTCATTTTTATGCTTTGGTTTCGGTGCTGGTGTTATTATTACTAGGGGTGGTCCACCACCAACGGACCGGACCTCCTCAGAGGCTGTTCAAACTGCGAGCTCGCACGCGACGGCCTTTCTTTTTATTTTATTTTATTTTCCCCAACGCAGCGCGGCGGCGCGGTTCGGTTCGGTTCGGTTCGGTTCGGTTGGTTCTCGCACGTGTGTGTGCAAACAAACTGATGATCCCAGGTAAACAACAACAATAACAACATCATCAAGTGTAATAATTACGGCGCGCGTGGCTGGCGACTGACATATCAATCAAATTCAATGGGGGGGAGAGCGTGCTGCTGTGCTACCAACCTTGATACAGAGAGGTGGTGGACTACTAGCTCGCTAGATCCGGCGTGGAGAGCATCATTTTTTTTGTTTCGAGTGAAGCGGGGAGACACATTTTTTTTGAGCGGCACCCTTGGTGGCGACGCGGTCCTCTTATTTGGTACGTCGCTCTCGGAAACGACGTTGGAACCCCCCTTTTGTTGTTTGTTTTTAAGAGCCGTCGTAGATGGCCTTGAGTGCGAGGGCGAGTTCGTCGAGCGCGTCGCGGAGCTTGGGGCGGACGTCGTCCGTGGCGATGGCGCGTTTGACGATGGCGGCGACGTCGTCGAGATCCTCGGCATCGACGCGACCGATCGAGAGACCGTGGAGGCCGAGCTTGGCAAATTGCTTAAGGCCAGACGAGTCCCACGTACCCGCGTCGACATCGGCCATGAGGGCGTCGATGCTGTCGAACGCGTAGTCGTAGTCGGGACCCCCGTAGTTCTTGCAACAGAAAAGCATGAGGTCGTGAAGGTAGACGATGACGCGGTGGCGACCCGTCCTCTTCTGCACGATGAAGACGTTGTTCCACGGGGAGCCCTTGCGGTTGATACGGGCACATAGGAGGTTGTTCCTGCGAAGGCCCGGGCCGGCGAGAAGGTCTTTCGATTTTTTTGCCAGATCGAGATCGGCGCTCCACTCGGCTTCGCGCTTCCCGACGAGCTTGAACGCGGCGAAGAAGAATAACGGCGCGAACGCGAGCGGTACGAAGCAGAGTTGCGACAGAACTAGCGGGTTGATAGTGCGGGTATGGCCTTGGCGCGTGAAGCTCGAGACGCTCGCGACGAGAATCATGATGAGGTCTTCGCCGGCGTGGAGCATGATGGTGAAGATGGCCAGGTCGGAGACGAGGCGGTTGCGGAACGTGTCGACGGCCGAGCCGCCAAAGGCGAACAGTCGCTTGAGACCCTCGTAGCGATGTGCGACACCGGCGTGATGGAGCGCGGGGTCGATGCGTGCTCCAAAGGGGAAGACAGTCAACAGCACCACGAAGGGACTCAGGCAGATCGCGTCGTGGAGCCACGAGTGGAGCCGCGACGTGACTGCCGTCGCGGCGCCAAACATATTCGTCCACAGCTCGTCCTCGACAGTCGTAATGACGTGCTCGATGTCATTTTTGGCGAAAAGGACGACTGGAATCTTGCCCAAGGCGACCACTTTGAAGTGCACGAGCGCGAAGACGCGGGTGACGAGGTGTGCGACCGGAAAAGCGATCGCGAAGTACGAGAACTCGACGAAGACCGTGACGTACGCGCCGCAGCGTGCCAAAACCATTGCGAACAAAAATAAAAACGTCCAGATTTTGACCGAGGGTCGCTCCCAACGAAAATAGATCCCGGTGAATCCCGCGGCCATCGTCGTCATCCCTACGAGGAGCGAGGTGGTGGTGAGGACCATCGTTCGCGACGACCGTTGGCCGAGCGTCCAATACTTTTCGCGAATAAGCATGTAAGATTGGAGCGCGACCTGCGGCACAGTCTCGCAGACAATTTGACCAAGTACGGCCAACGTCAGTTGCACGTCGCGCGACGTCGTCGTCGTCGTCGACGCGTTGCGTCCGCGCGCGAGGGCGCGCACCGCGTGCATCAAGCTCAGCGGGAAGAACCCGGCGATCGACAACAGCTTGACCCCCAAGCTGCCGGCTGCCGACCCTATCACGTTCGTCATCAGGACGCAGCTCGCAAAAATGCCGATCGAGAGCCAGAAGTACGCAGTCTTGCCCGTGAAGTACCAGTTGGCCGCGACGAGCAAGTCGAGCGCCGCGTCGAAGACGGGCAACGACGCGAAGATAACCATTCCCAGGACGCGCACACAGGGATTTGCCGCGACAGCTGCTCCGCAGCAGCTCGACATCCTCGCGCAGGAGCCGCACCAGCAGGACGACCGCGGCGAGGGCTCGTCGGCGCGGTGATTGAACGAGTGCCACGACTCTGGCGCGATCGCGATGACTTCCTCCTCCTCCTCCTCCTCCTCCGGGTGAGAAAGCTCTACGGGAGGATGCCCGGCCTTGGTTTCCTCGACACCATCGCAGAAGGGGAGTTCGTCGTACATACCGTCGAACGGATCCCGCGCCTCGTCCTCGGGCAGCTCGAGGACAAGGTATTGCTCGTCATCGCGAACGATGTAATTGTTGTTGTCGTTGGAATGCACGTTGAAACTCGTGGGACGCTGCGTCGACTCGCCTCGCATCCTTGTCCTTGTCACCACCCAACGAATCACGAAAACACGCAGATGACGTCCAGGATCTGTTTGTTTGCACTACTTATTAGCTTCGTTTCGTACTACGCGTTACTATCCAGTTATATATTTATCAGAAAAATTTTGAAAAAATACGAAAAATAACTCTCCACACGACTCTCAACGCTCTCGAAACGCTCTTTGAAGAAGGTGCCGCGTCTGACGTCATATCGCCAAATCTCCAGAATCAGCCGTCAACGGAATTATTATTGGTATAATAAACCACCGGACGGTTGATTTGATTTATCAGTGAAAGACATTCTCACACGCCCCCTAGCCGCGTGCTGTTCGGGCGTGCTCGAGCGCGACCCGATGACGGTGCTTGAGTTCCTCGAGGTCGCGCGTGAGCGCGTCGATTTGGCGCTTGAGCTCAGCGGGGGATTCGTGGGGTACGGCGGATGGGGTAGCAGCAGCGGCGGTCGCCGGGCGAGCCGTGGAGGAGAACCGGCGGCGGCCCGAGACGTGAACTCGAGGAGGATCGATCGTAGTCGGCGTCTGGGGCCTTGCCGGACTCTGGGAGCGCGCGCGTCTCGGGGCCGGGGGGGTCGAAGCGGGCGCGGGGGACCTGGCGCGCGCCGCCGCGGGACTCTGGGAGCGCGCGATTGGCCTTGATTCCTGGCGGGCGACTTGCGGGCTCGGCGATCGGGCCCTCGGAACCGGAACCGCCGCCGGAGACGACTCGCGCCTGCGACTCAATTGATCGGGGGCCTTTGGGATCGCCGCGGGCGAAGACTCGCGACGTCGGCGTCTCGCCTGCTCGGAGACGCAGGGCGACGGTGATCGCGACCTATTTCTTCTCGCGGACTCGGCTTCCTTGCTCGCGGAGAAGAAATACGTCTGACCGCGCATTTGATGTTCAGTCTTGACGTCTCGCGCGACCGCCACCGCCGTCGCCACAGCACTCTGTGCCGCGGCCACGCTCTTCGAGCATAGCCCGCCCAACCGCCGCCGCCGCGCCTGCCGGAGTAGCCGGAGGTCGTCGGCGCTGCAGTGCAACAGCCGTGCGGCGCTCTCGGCGAGCTCGGCCGCCGCGGCTTCGCGTCCTCCAGGCGGAAAGATCCACACCTTGCTCCAGTCGTACCGCTTCCGCGAGGAGAAGGCCCCCTCGGGCGAGAACCCGTGGTCCGGGGACCTGGGACGCGGTGGGGAGTAGTCCTCCATCGTTCGCTGTATACTTCCTAACCCCCTATGACGAAGAAGATTCCTTAACGGATCTGTAATAATAACGCCGTAACTGCTCCTGAATTCATGGCCTACGTCCTTGAGAACGACGACGACGCCTTCTGGACGGAAGGCCCGAGGCCGCACTTGAAGGGTTTTGGATGCGGCCCGTGCTGCTGCATCGGGCCCTCGCTCGTGCAATGCGAAATCAAGTGCTGCCCACTTGAAGAGGCCTGTCCACCCTCCTGCCGAGACTGCATCCGTGACACGTGCGACGACGAATGAATGCGCCTCGACGACACAACCCAACTCGCAGGCACAGCTGTCCGAGTCAGTGCGAAGCCTACGTTCGATTTGTTGGCTGCGAGTGCTGCGGCTGCCACGTCACGTGTCTCTGCTGCCCATCGTTCTGCGTCCAGAGCGCCTGCTGCGACGAGGAGTTGATTACCAACGACGGGTAAACAGAAGAACCTGCAAGATGTATATTGCTGTGCGGCGCAGGCATCTCCGAAAGACTACCAGTGCGGTGCAACAGCCCTTGTTGGTTCCTCCCGGATACGCGGCCGCCGTCGGTACCCGCCGTATTAAATCACGCAAGGACGCGGTGGTCTCGAGCATCGTCAAGGGAGCCGTCGTCGATCCAGCCTACGAATTTTGATGATACGCGGAGAGATGACGCCACATGGCTACACCTCTTCGGCCTACAAACATCGTATTGCGCCGCATCGGGACCATCCGCCGTGAGCTCACGGTCGATCTAAAAAAAAAAAAAACCTTCTCCTATTTTACGTGGTACAAGTCTGGCACGTTTAGAGTCAACACTCTCGTCGGGAGCTTGGGTGATATTCTACATTGGCGGCTTTTGCGTGGTTGTTGTGAGATGTAACTATGATTTTCCTCGACCCACCGGCACGCTCGTCGACGAGAGCCACGCCCGTCGACGAAAAGGCGCTTACAACTGCCAGACACCCGCCCCACAGATAGCATGCCTGCCCGGATCTTCGGCTCTTGGCCCTTCATGTGGCTCCACTATTTAGGTTGCGCGTGTCACTTCGGGTATTCGCCCTTTTCCCCCAACTGGCTACATAATGTGCTCATCCACCCCCTACTTGTAATTATTCGAGTCGGGGAATTGCATAAAACTTCGCAAGACTGTAAAATGAGTCAGCATTGCACCTTTACTCTACAGGAGGAAAGGAAAAAAAAAAAAAAATACTCTACAAGAAAAAAGGGTTTAAAATTACAGTTTTGCTTTACTTTACCTTTTACTTCACGCCTCTTGCTCGAGAGTCAAGGGGTTCACTTACCCTTGGGGAGAGGTCGTGAAGTGGGAAGCTCTACGAGAAGATCGAGAAAGACATCAAGTGCGGCTTCCTCCCAAGCTCGCCAGATCTTCACGCGGCTCTATCGACACGCTTCCTGCCTAGAGCTTCTGCGAACGAACATCTCGGCCGGCAACATCGTTCTGACCGAGGGTAACTTGCTGCTTGGCGACGAAGAATGCGACATGCTCGTCCTCTTGCGCATGAACCGCGAGTCCACGGTGTGGGCTCGAGACATAATAACGCTGCCTCACAAAGAAGAGTGGACAACGGGGTAAGCTTTCACAAGCACATGTGAGCAGTAGAAACAAGGGACTCCACCAGCAGTCTTGAAGAAGACCGAGGTGAGAGCGAGGCCAAGACGCAAGCGAGCATGGAATCGCGCCCGGCGGCAAAGCGGGCTAGGACAAGGAAGGACACAAAACGGAATGTGCTGTTGATGCTGATCAGGATGAACGCCGCCGCGCTCCACAACGGAGTGGACGACGAGTGTAGCGTCGAGGAGAAGCGCAGGATGCTGCGCGCCATGGTCGACAGCAACGCCGAGTGGCTCTACGAGTGGCTCGACAGCGTTTCGGAGTCCGCTCTTGAAGCGTTCGCTCGTTCGCGCATCGTAGAGCAGGCGCACGTAGTTGAAATCTCAAAGCTGTTCGACAAGGCTGGCGTCGAGAACCACAAGGGTGAGCTGCTGAGGATGATGGTTCCTGGCCGCGGCTATGATCCCGACATCGACGACAACGTGCAGTTGCCGCGAGGTGTGAGGTCGTGTGCTTCGGCGAGCGCGCGCGATCTCGCGGAGTTCGTGGAGCTGGGCGTGATCAACTGGATCAGGTGGTTCATCCGTCAACACAGCGCCCTTCGGCAGCACGTGTGCCGCATCGCTGCTCGGGCCGGGAATCTCGATGTCATCAGCTGGGCGCGAGCGAACGACTGCCCCTGGGACGAGTGGACTTGCCTTCGCGCGGCGGCGGGCGGCCATCTCCACGTCCTCATGTGGGCGCACGCCAACGAATGCCCTTGGAACTCTCTCACGTGCTTGACCGCAGCTCGGGGCGGTCACCTCGAGGTCCTCAAGTGGGCCCGCGCGAACCAGTGTCCTTGGGACGAAGCTACTTGTTGGCACGCGGCAATCCAGGGCCACCTCGAGGTGCTCCAGTGGGCGCGTGCCAACGGATGCCCGTGGAACCAACGAAAGTGCGCCGCTTCGGCCCACGCGGCGGTCCGCGCCTGGGTCCTCGGCCAAACGAGTTAGGAATACAAGCTTTGGGTTGTTATTGTTATCATGGACGACGATTCCGGCGCTTGCGGAAGGGGCCTTTCCGGGGCTTTGGCTCCTGGTAGGGCGGGGGGTTGATGCCTTTGTGGTACTTGTCGAGGTTGTCTTCCTCCGAGTAGGGTCGCCTCGCCACGGGGACCACCGTGCGGGGGGGCAGGGGGTCGAGACTTGCGGCGGCGGTGTCCGCGGCGGCGGCGGCGGCGATGTTGCGCGTTGTCGCTATGACGGCGATGTTGCGCGGCATGAGGTAGTTGCGGAGGTATCCCGCGGCGACGTCGACCACAGCGCCCTTGGGCTCTTGGCGGCCCTTGATCTCGAACTCGCGCAGAAGGAGGGCGCGCCTCGTTGCCAAGCCGCGGCGGAGCATGGTGGCAGTAGGGTTTAGGGTGGTAATAAATCCTGTCGGAAGGAAAAAAAAAAGAAGAGCTTTCTCTCCTCCGCCCTCCCGAGAGGAAGGAGATGCTATCGTTGCCTGTGAAGAAGAGTCTGACGAGCGACGAGGCCTTTGGGCTCGGGGCGGCGCTGTTGGCGTGGATCGAGCGGGACTTTGGCGAGGCCGAGGCGTCGCGGTTCCGCGCGCGGGCCGAGGGCCTCGACCAGAGCCGGCGCCTGGCTTTAAGCGTGATCGAGGAACAGGGCAAACTCGAGACGAGCGGGGAGGCGGTCGGTCGGCTGACGTCCCCCTCGGACAGCGAGGTGTCGGCGGAGGGTGATGCGAACGAGCGCGCGTTGCGCGCGGTGCGGCGGTATTGCGCAGAGGTGTTGAGCGCGCAGCGGCGCGTGCCGGACGCCGACACCTCGCTGCCGTTCGAATGCAGTTGGTCGGACGCGTGGCCGAAGAGAGCGGGATCGTCGAAGCGGCGCGCGACGGTGGTGGGGGCGCTACTCCGGCGCGCCAAGTCGCCCGAGAGCAGCGACGAGGCGGCGGCGGGGCGGTTGGGGTTCGAGCGCTCGGCGGCCCTATACGACTTGGCGTGCGTCGAGAGCGCCGCGGGCGCAGGTCTCGACCGGAGCTCGGAGCGGTGCATAAAGGCGGCGTGCCGGCACTTTTCGCGTGCCGCCGGACTTGTCGCGTATCTGCGGCGGTGCGCGCGCGACGCCGACGCCCGGAGCGCGTTTGGGATGTCGACGGAGGCGCCGCGCGACTTGGCGCCGGCCGCGCTCGAGCTGTGCGAGCAGCTGATGCTCGCGCAGGCCCAGGCGTGTTACTACGAGAAGGCGGTGGCCGACCGCGAGGCGGCCGACGGGTCGTCGTCGTCGTCGTCGCCGCCGCGCATGAACGCCGGGGTTTGCGCGAAGCTCGCGGCGCACGCCGCCGCGTGCTTCTGGCGCGCGAGGGCCGCGTTGCCGGCGCCGCCGTCGACGACGGTCGCGGTCGCGCGGTCGGGCGGCGACGACGACGACGCCGCGACGCCCGCGGCGGCGAAGGATTTCGTGACGGGCTCCGTGGTCCCCGCGGCGCCCGAGTTCGTGGACGCGCCCGCCACCAAAAAGGCCGAGGGAATCGATCCGTCGTGGGCGGTCCATTGCGAGTTCGAGGCGCGTCGCTTCGAGGCGGCGACGCGTCTGTGGTGCGCGCGGCACAAGGCCGACGAGGCCGCGCAGTCGGGCGAGGGGTACGGCCTCGAGCTCGCGTATCTCGCGACGTGCGTAGGCCATAGCGGCGCGGCGCTCAAGCTCGGGGCGTCGCCGGAGTCGCGCGTCTCGAAGGAGGCGCTCCGGAGCGCGAATTCGACGCGCGACGCGGCGATCGCGAAGTACGAGGCGCTCGAGCGCGACAACGACACAATATACCGCGAGCGCGTGCCCGACGAGAGCGAGCTCCCCAAGCTCAAGGGCGTCGCGCTCGCCAAGGCCGCGCCGCCCGAGCCCTGGCTCGTCGGGGCCTCGGGCCGCTCGGCGCGACGCGTCGTCGAGGCGGCCGCGCGCGCGCTCGACGCCGACAAGCCGCGAGCGAGCTGCGCGCGCGGCCTCGTGCCGCGGGCCGTCAAGTCGGCCGTCGTCGCGCACGCCGAGGCCGCGACGCGCGCCGCGCGCGCCGCCAACGACGCGGCCCGCGACGGCGACGACCTCGAGCGCGCCGCGCTCGCCTCGCTCGGCTTGCCTCGGGCGCTCGACGAGCTCGACGACTGCTCGGCCTTTCTCACGCACGGCGCGCTCCCCGAAGCGCTCGCCTCGCGCGCGCGCGAGCTCCCGGCGCTCCGCGCGGGCGACGCCTCCTCCGCCGCCGCCGCCGCCGCCCTCGACGGCGCGCACGCGCGGTTGAAGGCGGCGCGGCACGCGGCGTCCGAGGCGATCGAGGCGGCCAAGGCTCGGCTGGCCCGGAAAGGGACCACCACCGAGGGGACTGCCGAGGTCGAAGCGGAGCTCGAGGCTGGCGCGAAAACCGACGCGGCGCTCGAGGCGCGGCTCGAAGACGGAGAGGTCGCGGCCTCCTTGACCGCCCTCGACGACGCGCTAGACCGCGATTTCCGCAAGGCAAAAGAGCTCTCGGTCGAATCGTCAGAGTTTGGCGCCGACGTCGCCGCGGCCGCCGCCGCGTGTCGCGACGCCCTCGCCGCGCTCCGCCAGAACGGCGACCAGCGCCAGCGCGCCGCGAGGGCCCTCGCCGCGGCGGCCGACAAGGAGCGCGCGGCGGCGCTCGAGCGCCTCGACGCGCTCGCCGACGCGGGCCTCCCGCTTCTCGCGCCCGACGAGCCCTACGACGACCTCGCGGACGACGACGACGACGACGACGACCCGAAAACGCCCTCCGACAACGCGCCGCCCATCCTCTCGCGCAAGCTCGACGCGGCCGCTCGTACGAGCTTTTGCGCGGACGCCTCGGGTGCGGTTCGCTTAGTTTTGGAAGACCGTTTCGCGACGCTGGTCGAGCCCGCCTCGCGAGCGGCGATCGCGGCCGCCGACGATCAACACGCGCTCGTCGAGCGCCTCGCCAACGCCCGCGCGGAATTTTCGGCCGCGGCGCGCCGCGATCCGGCGGCCCGGGCCGCGCGAGACGCGCTTTCCCGCGTGGCCGACGGCGCGCGCAACTTCGAAGACCTTTCCTTCAGCCTCGCCGAGGGCGCCTCCTTTTACGCCGAGCTCAAGCGCCGAGCCGACGCCCTCGACGACGCCCCCGCCGTCCGCGTCGCCAGGTCCTCCTCGAGCTACCTCGAGACCCCCTCGAGACAGTCCTCGAGTCTGCCGCCGCCAACGCAGGAAGCCTTCCGCGACGTCCCGCCGGACTACGCCGTCCAGGTCCCCCCGAAGCGCCGCGACCTCGACGCCCGGAGGCGCCAGGAACTCGAGGACGAAGCCTTGGCGCGACACCTCGCCGAGGCCGAGGGCTCTTTTGTGCCGACGACCATACCTCAGGCCGTCTACGCCGCCGAGGGTTCGTTTCCGACGGGCGTCTCGACGGCGCCCGTCTACGCCGAGCCCGTCGCCGGGACGGCCGTTTACCCGCTCGCCTCCGTCCCGCCGACCTACGGTCTCTCGCCGGCCTACGACGCCCCGCCACCCGCGCCTCCATACGTCCCCGCGCCCCCGTACGTCGCTCCGGCTTACCCGGACGTCGCTCCGGCTTACCCGGACGTCGCTCCGGCTTACCCGGACGCGCCCGCCGCGCCGGCTTACCCCGACGCGCGACCCTACGCGTTGGCCGACGCTCTCTCGCCGCGGCGCGAGCCACCAGTGCGCGAGAAGCCGACGCCACCACCCCTCGCGGGCGAGGACCTCGTCGCCAAGATCCTCGGCGAGACCTCCTTCGGCCCGCCTCCCTCGCGGGACGACGCGAAAAAACGCCAGACAGACGACGACCTCGCGCTCGCGCTCGAACTCGATCGCCAGGAGCGCGAAGCCGCCCGCCAGGGCCAGGCGGCGCCCCCGCCCAACTATGCCCCGAAACCGCCGGCCTACGACGAGCCCCCGAGCTACTCGGGCCTCGAGAAGAAAAAGGAGATTCACAATCCCCCCTCCTACTCGGCCCCACCCAAGAAGACCTACCCGCCGACTTACGGCGGCGGCGGCGGCGGCCTCGATGGCTACAATTCGACCGCCACGACATCCTATACGCCACCAACCTACGGAGGCCGGCCGTCGGCCGCGTCTTCGTCAAGCGTCCGCGCGGACGATTCCCCGCCCCTTCCCTTCGCCCCGTTGTACGGCTCCGACGGTGCCGCGCGAGGTGGCCCGCCGAGCGCGTTCGCCGCCGCCCCTCCGCTGCGCGCCTCGTCCTCCGGGTACGTTGTTGTTTGCGATGATTGATGACGAAAAAGCCCCGCAGGCCGCCACCCGCCTTCGCTCCGCTCTCCTCTTCCTCCTCATCATCCCAGCGGAGACACGCGCCGTCCGATGGGCCTCCTCCCGCCTTTTTCTAGGGCCTTTGGAGTCGAGTCGAGTCTTGTCGAGTCTTGTCTTGTCTTGTCTTTCTTTTCTTGCCCCCGACTACAACAGGAGAGAGGAGATGAAGGAATGCTTCGAGAAGAGTAGCTAGAATCTGATCCCGGTACTTGTTGTTGTAATCCTGTGTTTGAGGTTCGGAAGGAAGGAAAAGAGGGATGGTGTTGAATGGAGACGCGCAGGAAGGACCACCACCAAGTATGAAGAAATCGTCGGTGCGCCGACAGCGGAGCGCCGTGCTGGTGGTACCAGCTTCGCCGACGAGCACGGTGGGGGACGAGGAGGTGGGCCAAAGGGGTCTGTTGAAGACGACGACGCGCTTGAGGTTGTTGGTCGTTCTCGTCGGCGTCGTCGCAGCCGGGGTGGTCGTGATCCCCATCCTCATCAGATGGGCTCGGGTGGGCTTGTGGATCGCCTCGCTGGCAGGGTGTCACTTGATTTTCCGTTTCGTCGCGCCCGAAGTGTTGGGCATCGCGCTGAGCTTTGTCGTGACAAAGATCGCGCTGTTCGACGAAGTGGACATGGTCTTCACAGGAGTTCGGATCGTGCCGTGGATCGAGCTACACCACGCCCGGGAGAGCGAGGACGACGAGCCCTTTCTCGCCAGGCCACGCGCGCGGTTCATCGACGCCGACGGGAACGAGGTCGAGGCGTCGTTCCGGTCGCTCAACTCGTTCTTCGGGTCTGGCCTCTGGCCCGTACCGGCGACGCTCCGCGAGCGTGTCCAGCACCTCGCGCGCGGTTTGCGGCACCAGCCGTCGCAGCACCCGCGCCATTACCCGCGGCAGTCGTCGCCGACCAGGGATTCGTCCTCCTCGTCGTTCAGCTCGGAGGCGACGCCCGATCCCTCGGTGAGAGATTCGGGGTGTCTCTTCCACGTCATGAGCCGGGCCGTGCCCCGGTGGCGCCAGATGGCTGAGCTGTCCCGGTTGTGCGTCGAGGTCCGCGTCAAGAAGTTTGTGATGGGGAACCCGCGCAATTCGTCCGACTGGTGCCGGGACCGCTTCTGCGTCGCGACCGATGTCGAGGTCGTCCTCTCGATGACCCTCGGCGACGTCGCGCAGCTCCCGTGCCTCACCAGGTACTGGTCCTGGCGCCCGCGCGACCAGCCCATCCGACCCGCGGACGACGGGGGCGGCCTGTCGTTCGGCGCGGTCCGCGACCCCCAGACCCATACGATGCGAAACCGCGTGATGCTCGGGGTCATCGATGTCGACAAGTTTTCGCTCTGCGACGCCGAGGTCGCGTGAGTCTTTCTTTTTTATTCGGCTCCACGTCGTGACGCGCGCAGGTTCGAGCAGTGCGAGGGCCGGCTCAACTGCGTCGCGCTGGGAACGGCACTCGCGCGCGGGGAAATCAAGGCGGCGGCGTGGAAGGGCCACAGGGCGGCGCGCGCGTGCTACTCGGGCAAGCTCAACCGCCTGCGCGTCGACGTGCTCGCGGCGCGCGACCTCGACAAGACGAGACAGCAACGGGGGTCGACCACCAACGGTGCTGCTGCGAACACGTTCGTCCCCTCGACCTTCGCGCACGTTCGTGCCCGCATGCAGCAACGACGCTCGCGCACCGTCATCCGGAACGCCGATCCCGTCTTCGGGTACGAACCCGAGCCGATGGTGGCGACAGACCCGTCGACGGTCGTCCACATCGTCATCTTCGAGGAGGCGCGCTTTGGAGATACCGTGGTTGGCCAGTGGGCAACCACGCTCAAGCAACTCGTGCTCGAGCCGCACCTTGCCGACGGCGGGAAGGGCCTCGACGCGGCGGACGTCCTCGGAAACGAACGGGAGAACGACGAATACGGCAGCGGTCCGTACGTCGAGCGCAAGGGCTGGGTTCCGCTCAGGGACGTCAAGTGGCGCCCGTTCGACGTACCGCGGTTTCGCGCACCCAACCGCGACTGCACGACGATCATGAACCGGTTGGAGCTCGACGGCGTCGACGCCGAGGTGTTCGACTCGTCGCTCGCCGACGCGCCCCCCCTCGGGTATCCCGCGGCGCTCATCCGGATCCGATGGGAGCGGTCCGAGGACATCGCCGACGTCGACGAGTCCAAGACGCTCACCGCCCTCGAGCACATGAAACTCAACACGGCAGAAACAGCGTGCCGCATCGGGTGCGTCGACAACGTGCGCGCCATGCTCTCGACGTTTCCGTTCTTCTTTGACTGTCGCGGAGGCTTCAAGATCACGGGCCGCGCGGTCGCGCACATTCGCGACTTATTTTTGGGCAACGAGGGCAGCCTCGAAAGGATGCGCCGCAAAAGACCGGACCTCAAGCTCACGAACGCCGACTGGCGGCTCGCGCGGCGCCAGGCGATCGTACTCTCGCGAATCGAGGTCGCGTTCCCGTCGTCTCCCGACGAGCACCGCCATCGCTACGGTTACGTTGCGACACCGCAGGACGGCAGCCTCGAGGTGCCCGTGGTCGAGGAGCGACGGGGCTTCCTCACGCTCGAGACGGCCACGACACGACTCGTACGAGGCCTCATCGAGCGCGTCCTGGCCTCTGGCCGCGTCGGCGCGTCGCTCGGTCACATCGTCTCCGCCGTCTCGTACGGCGCCGTCATGGGCCTGACGACCAACGGCGGAACGCGGAGCTCCTCGACCGTCGACGCCGACGACGACAAAAAAATATCGACCTTCGAGCTGGCCAAGCGCACGTCTCGCGCCTCGAGGGTCCCCTTTGGCGCGTTGCGCGGGTACCGGAGCGACCGCCAGTTCGCCCTCCTCTTGGGGTTGTACCGCCACTCGTACAAGCGGATGGACGCGCGGAGCTACGAAGACCTCTCGAAACCCGTGCGCGCCGCCGGCATCCTCATGAAATCCTCCAAACAGCGGCACGGCCATCGCAATCGCAAGTGGAAACCGTATAGGTGCGTTCTCAGGGGCGCGACGCTCTTTTATTTCGAAATTGCCGGCGCGAAAGGACCCAAGAGCAACGTCCGCCGCGGCGAGGACAGGGCGATAGATCTTCATCGCGTCGTCGCCGACCTCACGGCGGACGAGCCGATCCCCAACGCCGACGGCGAAATCGTGGCGGTGCCCGCAGAACCCGTGATGGTGCGCCTCGAGCACAACCCGTCCGAGGACCGAGACGAGATCGAGCTCGGCATCCGCCTCGACAACGGCGGCGTGCACAGTACCTTCCTCGCCGTCCCGCCGGAGGTCGCGTCGCTCGCTTCCGTTGGCGCGCTCCATCGCCAGACGCGCGCCGTTTTGACCCAAGAAGAAAACGACGACGACGACGGCGGCGGCGGCCCTTTGGTCGTCCCCGAGGCGGAGGCCGCCGTCGATTTCGAGCAAATCGAGGCCGTTGGCTGGGACAAGGACGCCTACGCCGCCGTCAGCCTCTGTCTCACGCGCTCGATCCGCGACTGGCGCGACGCGATCGTCGCGGCCGTCTGGGACGAAAGGCTCAAAGCGAGGGAGGAGATTGGCCGCATCATTATCGAATACCACCGGAGCCAGCAGCGCTTCTTGGCGCACGACGCGACCCCCGCGCCAATTAATAATGGCGACGAGAAGACCCCACACGGCGATGACGACGACGACGACGACGACGGTAAATGCCTCCGACGCGAGGCCAAGAAAGCAAAAAACGAGGAGGGCAAGGTGGAGGACGTGAAAGCGCCGGCGCACCCCGCCGCGCGCGACGTCGAAGCGCCCCCCCTTGAGAGCGTCGTCGTCGCCTCGACGGCGTGCTGCGCCCCCGCCCCAGTGCTCGCACAGCGCGACGACTTCCCCGTCAACGGAGCGTGGCACCTCGTCAAGCGTGGCCACCAGCTGGATACGCTCCTCGAAGTCGAGGGCGTCAGCTTCGGCGCGCGCATGCTCCTCTCGGCCGCCACGGCGACCGTCTGGATCCACGTCGATTCCAATCGCCGCGCCCACATCCACATGCAGGACGGTTTTATGGCCCACCGCTTCATGGGACCCCTCGACCACGCCCTCGAAACCAGAAAGATATCCACCAATAAAAAATCACCCATCGTCATCGACAAAGTGACCATGTCCCCCGACGGCAGGAGACTCAGACTCGAGCAGATTTCTCCGGTCACGCACACCATCTTCTACACTACCGAGTGGACCTGCACGGCCAGAGACGTCCTCGAGCGCCGAACCAGATGGAGCCACGCGGACATCGAACGCCACGGCACCCTTTTCACGCGGGGCGGCGACTTCGACTGTTATGAACGCGCCCGCGGCGATCACGCCGTTCGCATCGAGCTTGCTGCTGCGTTATAGCGATTGGACCCGTTCCCCCGAGGGTTAAGGGAGAGAGAGCCCTGTACACCCGCTTGCGAACACACACTGGCCGTGGAGTCGAGTGGGCTGTCTTGTACATTATTATTATTATTATGGTTTGCAACTCCCGGGCTCAAATTTGAGCCAGAATGGATGAGCGCAAGGAAACAATTCAAAAAAACAAGCAAGCACCAAGAATACAAAGGATATGCGCGCAGAAGCGAAGACGGATATTTTGGAACAAAATGACCATCGTGCCCTTCACTACGAGGGCCATAAGAAGAGGTGTCCCCTTGTCAGTCACTACTCACCGGAGGAGGGGCAACTACCGGTACACCTAGAGGGCCTTGTCGTTAGCAATGCGCAGGCTAGAATGCCCGCCGAACTGGGGGTTGCGAGCGTGCCGTCAAGTCGCGCAAAGCGTATTCTACGCTCAAGTCGCCTTGACTTTTTACAACACGGTACCCTCATGTCTTTTCAGCACCTCGCCAGCGCTAGCTCTCCTCCTCCTCCTCCTCCTCCTCGTTAGATATTACCCGCCCTCGGGAGCAAAACAATCAGCAGCAGGATTTCGGTGATCGTATCGAGACGGGATTTCGCGAATGAATGGTGGCGACAATGAAGTCGATGCGCAGCCGCGGCCAAAAAATAATGGACCTAATAATTAAAGGAAGCTCTCGTAGGGTGCACCTGAGGCGATCAAGAAAAGAGCACATCGACGACGAGGCTTCGTAAGAAGCTTCCGTCAAACGACGAGGTCGTCGTCTTGAGTGCCACTTGGTGACGGATCTCTGGAAGTAGTTGTTTGCAACTAACTTTGGTGAATGTAGCAACGTCCTCCTTTACCTCATCTTTTCGATGATAGCGCATGACTGATCACGATTGGCCACGCGCAATGCTGCCCATGTTCAATCTGCAACTGTGACGCGCCTTTTGCGCACCCTTGGGCTGTCCGTGAAGGTACAAGTGACTCCGGGCGAGCCCGTATGACTTATGTACACTATGCCTGAAGTTAGCGTCCGCATTGCGAGTCCAATTTCGGCGCTCTACGTGCCGCTAGCGGTCCGAAGCGACTCAAGTCGGACCGCGGAGCGGCCCCGATACGCGATGGGACTGTTCCTAGTCCCCTCGCCACGCTTTTCGTGTGCCGAGTTCATCACCAGAGTCATGCATATAGCTAGTCAGCGACGATATCCTCCTCCAGAGTCAACGCGGATAGAATTGACGCGTCGATCGCGCGATGGGAAGAGTGTCTGCGCTTGAGACGCGCAGCCTCTCTTTGTCGTTCGATTTTGGCGTGTTCGAACTCGGCGGTGCCCACGTCCTCGGAGCGATAGTCGAGTTTGTACTCGCGGGCGACGCGAGAGAACCGCATGAGCCGGAGAGGCGGAAGGTTTTTGGGGCCAATGCTGTCCAAGACGCGCTCACGTTGTCGGCGCGCCATCTCACTTTCTGACATCCTCGACCCGATGAAGAAAATTGTCCGAGTCCCAGAAGCCTTGGTGCTGCTGGCCAATCTTGAGCGTCTGGAGAGCCAGAGACAGGAACGACTTGACGCCGCCGCGCTCAAATAGGAAGACCTTATCAAAGGGCGCTTGATTGTCGGACGTCGTAAACGTCGTGATCTGGCACGTTGGTCGCTACTTGGCGAAGCTTGTCATGCTTGTCACCTGAGTTGCAAAACCCGTGGAGCCACGCGTTTCTTCCGTGGAGGCCATCAACAGTTGCAGGAGTGTCCAGAACCGCTTCCAGTACATGCGCAGCCGACCTGTTATCGCCCTCTTCGGTTTCTGAGCAACACAACGCGAAAAAAAAAAACGCAGACCCTTACCCCTATGTTTTAATCCCTTACCCTTATAATTTCTCCCTTACCACTGAAGTTTTCTCCCTTACCACCATTTATGTCTCCCTTACCCTTTAATTTTACTCCTAACCACTGAACTCTATGTTGTTGCGGCTTATGGTTTATGGTCGGATACTTACTTAATACTCTTGTACAACAAAGATCCGTTGATTAAGAAAACTCGTGGCCGCCGGGACGAGCCCACGACGTTTGCAAGGAGTTGATCAGGTCGCCATGCCGAAAAAGGGAGCCCTCGACTTTTCGCCCCCGCCGTGTTGCGAGAAATCGCCGTGCGCCATGATCGGGAGGAATTGCTGCAATTGCTTCACGTTCGTCAGAAAATATCGGAAACAGTTGATGTGGTCCCTGTTTGTGGTGCAGGTCATCGCGATCGTGCCAGCGTCGATCGCGATCGTGGGCCAAGCACGTGATCGGCAACTGATGATCGGTGGGTGGGCGGCCTTGAACGTCGACGGGAAGAATGGCGGCGACAGCTTCGACGTTTACGTTGGATTTAACGGGTTTTACGTCAAGGGCGGGGAGGAGGGAAACGATTTCTTGACGTGGAACGACATCAAGGACAGGGTCGATCCCTCGGAGAAGGACGATGTCAATTCGTGCAAGCACGCGGCTCGCGACGAGTTGTCTACTGCCGTCCTTGGCCTGGTAACGATCTTGCCGTCGCTCGGGACGATCGTCACGCGCGCTTTTGCCGAATACGATACGGGCTGCAACAAGTTCGCCGGAATGATGTCCGGCTTTATGGGGGGCCTCTCGACGCTGAGCTCCATGTCGACATTCATCGACCAGTGTTACGACGAGCTCCCAACCACCTTTGTCAACGGCAACGGGACCACCATCGGCAAGGGAAACAAGCGCCACGGCCCGGGCCTCATCAGCGAGGGTTTTGTCGTCGCGATCTGCTTTATTTGCGGTTTCGCCCACGTCCTGTTGCCCATACCCAAGGATGTTCATGCATCAGACGACGACGACGAGAAACACCGCGTCGACAACAAGCTCGCGCCAGCCCCACAAGTCGCCGATCAGGACCAGGAAGGATTTCTCGGTGATGACGACAATCTCTGATAGGGTCGGATATGAAACACGTGGATTTAAAGGACCCTGAAATGCACCCCGATCCATCTGGGAGTCGAACGAAATCGGTAAGGGATAATTCGTCGTGGGCTTGCGTATTATGGCTCGCGTGTAGGTCGGGGTAGTCATGTGCAGCTATGAGAGTGAGCTAAGAGGTGTGGTATGACATCCACCGTTCATGGGATTGATTCCATGCGACGTCGTTTGCGTCGAACTTGGACCAATTGGACACGCGAAACAGGTCCGTTGGACATTCGCTGCCCACCGGCGGCACCGCGTCGTCAATTATTAGCATCGAGATTCTCACATCCGGCCATTTATGAACCCGCGGGTCCTTGTTTCCATCCTCTCTAGCGATCCTACGTCGTCCTATTCATCGTATTCGTTGTCCTCCGACTCAAAGCGCCAGGAGGCGTACTTGGTACCATTGAAGAAAGCTGGTCGATCCACCTCGAGCCATCCATCCAGCGAAGCCGTCATCGTTCTTTACAAATACCGAGCCCGGCCCCATCTTTCGGCGTTCTTCGCTAGAGAATTCTCCATCCAGATCGTCTCAATGACGCCAAGGCGCCTGGGTGGCAGCCAACGCTCTGAGCACCTCAACCCATGTACCAACCAACGCAACATTGATCGTCCGAAGTTGTGTCACAACTTGTGAGCGACGAGTCCGTTGCTGCTTCCGCTTCCTCGACGCGCGTCGCTCCTCGGCGCGGCGCTCGCGCCCCTCGTGCTCCTCGTGCTCACGAGCCGTCCAGACTCGAGGTCGGGGGGCTGCGCCGTCAGGGCGGGCAGTTGCCGTCTGCGCGTCTACGGCACAACCGCCTCAGTCAAAAGCTCGCGGCGCTCCGACTCAATGACGTCGTAAGTGTGCTTCAGAAGCTCGCTTCAAAGGCCACGTTCTTGACGGGCCCGGACTTGCCGATGCTGGCGTCGTGCGCGAAGGTGTATGACTTGGGCTTGAGGTCCACCATGCCCGTGCCAATGCTGTACTATTCGATGTTCGCATTGAAGGCTCCTTCATCCGCACGACGTCACTGGACAGCTGCTTGAGGGCATATGCCGAGGTGCGCGTTGACGGTCGAGGTCTTCGACTTGTTGCTCGGCGCGAGTGCAGCCTAGTCTACGAGGGGCCTGACGGAAATGGCGTCGCGAGCCATGGCGGAATCGGCGATCTACCGCTCGAGCACCTTTCGACGGTCTTGGTGTCTCTGGCGTGGTTGTGGTCGATGGCGTCTTTCCGGCGCGCATCGACCTGGGCCATGTTTCTTTCCATGCGGGCGGGACGTGCTGCCTCGATGACGGCCAGCCCGACGTTCGCGCCGAGATCGTCGAGACGCCCCTCTTTGATCTTCGCCGTCTTGTCACAGGCTTCGGTGTCGGAGACACTATTCTTCTGGCGCTTCACAGCATAGAGATCGGCGCCGCGACCGAAGACGTTGCCGAGCTGACACGAAACGACGCGAGACGACGACGGACACGACTTCGACACGCGTGTTGAAGAACATCCCGGCGTAGTACTTGCGGAAGCCTAACTCGCGTTCAACCCGATCAGTGATACGGCGCGAGCCCGCGTAAGGCCTACTGCAACTCCGAGGTCACGTTGACCGCGGCAAAGTCGCGGTCGTCGACGTAGCGCATGACCTGGCCGTTCTCGAAGGTGTGGATGCAGCCCCCGGGCTTCGATAACCTGGAGCGTGGTCTTGGTTTCCGGATTGTCGTCCACGTCAAGTCGAACATCATAGAGCCGCGCACGCACGGCCGCGACATCGGAGACTGTCGGTCTATCGTGACAGTCTCATCGAGGCGACCGCCGCGCGAGAAACTTGGGTAGGCCCGCGCGAGAAACTTGGCGTAGGCCTCCACAGACACGTTGAACGCCTCGTACTCTACTGTAGCCACAATCTGCGGTTAGTCCCAACATGTCTCGAAGAACGTGCGCACCTGCTCGTTCATTCGCGCCATTTCGAGGACGAACTCGGTCGCCGAGGTCGTGGGAGGCGGCGAAGAAGCCGAAGAGTATGGTAAACTTGTCGCGGATGACGTCCGATGACCTCATTCGCGAATGAGTGTGGTGAAGAGGTTAAGCCGTCGCTCGTTCCTCATCGAGCTCCTCAGCGCGCGCTGGAAGCCGCTCGATTTCCTTGTCTTTGGCCTCGAGGCGGGCTCTGGCAGCGGCGAGTTCGAGTGCCATTCGCTTCGCGTTGCGATTAACAGCAGCGTGGAGGTCCTCGACTCGGCAGATATATTTGAGGGTCACACCGCTTTGCGAAACGCTGCGTCGTTCGTTCCGTCGCGTCGGCAGCCGCCGCCGCCCCCTCCTTGGTATCTTCCTTCGACGCCTCTAGGTGGTCTATCGCGCTTTGCAGTTTTACAATGTCGCGCTCGCGCTGTTTCTCACTCGCGGCATCGTGTCGCTCGATCAGGACCCGGAGTCGCTCCACCCGACGTGCGGCACCGCGGACTTCGTCCTCGCGCTTCCTCTCGATGGCCATCCGCGCCTCTATTTTCGTAGCCAAGGTCTCCTCGGCCGCGAAGACGTCGGCGTGGGCCGTCTCCGTTTCGTGCTCAGCAACGACAGCGTGCCCCTGCTGGGTCTCCTTGGCCACCTCGAGACTGTTGATGATCTTGTCCTTCTGTGCTTACTGCGTCCGAAGCAATGGCGAGGACACGCTGGGCACATCGATTGGACGAGGTTGAAGCCGGCGTCGCGCGCGGCTCAGCGTCCCTATGCGCGCGCGTAGAGGGACCATTGTTCTCCTTCTCTGCGCTCTCGCGAACCCCGGCATAGGCAACATTTACCACCATCTTTTACGACAACATACTCGACTGCGAGCGTCGCGATTACAGTCCCGGGGTCGTCACGCATCTTCTGAACTACCCCTAATCCCCCGTCCACTCTTTGACCGCTCGAATCGTCGTGAATGACGCACACCTTATCGCCCGGCCGAGTCCGCGTCGTGAGGTGCTTGGTCAGCGCGTCGAGATGAGTGCGAGGATAGCTCGAACCGGACCGTCTTTATGCATCGCGGGCGCGAAGTCTCGCCTACAAGAGAGAGAGCAGACATGAAAGTCGATGCTGCCGTCGAATCTCGTGATGTTCATGATGCGCCCCAGGTCGAGCGGCTCTCCCGAACTTCGCTCAAGCTTGGCAACGCAACACACTCCATAAACCAGATCTGTACGTCTCTCACGACTGGCAGCTTTCACGCCTTTCCCCGGGTGATCCGCCGCGTCGGGAGCGTCGGTAGGCAGATCCCCGACGTCCATGGAAATTCCCGTCGGATCACCCGCCGCCATGGCCGCGCCAGGCGCCCAAAAGATACGAAAAAGAAGAATGAACTGCGGACTTGCTAACCATTACCCGTCATTGGAGCTAACTAACTTCAGACCTCTCCCGAGCATGGGAGCCAGGATATCAGAGGTTTGGACATAGCTTGTAAGGTATCGATTATCCAGTATCGTCGATTATGGAAATCTGCAATATCCTTACCCCTACACAACTACTTGTACTGTATTATCCGGGTTTTACAGGATTGTACATGATTGTAGAGAAGCTCTTGCACCGTATCCACATATTCCTGTAGTAGGGCAAGCTATCGATGTCCTGATTGACACCCCTTTTGTTCGCGAAGGGAAAGAAGATGTCTCCCCGCAGCCAGAAGCTCGCCGATCTCAAGACGTCGGAGGTAACGCTGAGCGCGACGGACGAGGAGACGGGCGAGACACTGAGGGTCACGGTTCCCGTGGTGCGGGGGACGTGCGGGGCAGCGTGCATAGACATCTCGAAGCTTGCTGCCGTGACCGGGTTGTACACGCTCGACCCGGGGTTTACCGCGACCTCGAGCTGCCGGTCGGCCATCACCTACATCGACGGGCCAGCCGGCGTGCTGTTGCACCGGGGGTATGCGATCAACGACCTCGCTGCCAAGTCTTCGTTCCTCGAGGTGTGCTACCTCCTCCTGAACGGCACGCTGCCCTCGTCCAAGCGTCAGCTCGCCATGTTCAAACTCGAAGTGACGAGGCGCATGACGGTGCACGAACGGCTTCGGACGTTCGTGAGCGGATTCCCCGACGGGGCACACCCGATGGCCGTCATGGTCGGGACGGTCGGCGCGTTGTCGGCCTTCTATTGCCGGAGCTCGGTCGGAAAGATGGACGAGGCGGCACGGGCCCTCGCTGCCATCCGCGTCGTCGCGAAACTCGCGACAATCGCGGCGATGGCCTACAAGCACTCGATCGGTCAGCCGTTCGCGTACCCGCGCCGCGATCTCTCTTTCGCTGGAAATTTTTTGCACCTCTGCTTCAGCTCCCCGCTCGACCAGGGCGAGTTCAAGCCCCCCCCAAAGGCCTTCGAGGAGGCGATCGACGTCTTCTTGCTGCTACACGCCGACCACGAGCAGAACGCGTCGACCTCGACGGTCCGGCTCGCCGGTAGCTCGGAGGCGAACCCGTTCGCTTGCGTCGCCGCCGGAATCGCCAGCTTGTGGGGGCCCATGCACGGCGGTGCCAACGAGGCCGTAGTGACGATGCTCCGGGAGATCGGCGACGAGGCCCGCATTCCCGAATTCCTTCGCCGCGCCAAGGACAAGAACGATCCGTTCAAGCTGATGGGCTTCGGTCACCGCGTCTACAAGAACGTCGATCCCCGCGCCAAAGAGATGCGTCGCCTCGCGTTAGCCTGCATCGCCGAGCGCGAACGCCAGGACGCGATCGACAACGACCCCGACGCCTACCTGACGAGCTCGGCGCCCGTCGGACTTTCGCCGACAGACGCGATCCCCGCCGCAGAGATCAGACGCCTCTTCAAGCTCGCCACTAAATTGGAGGAGGCCGCGCTCGAGGACGACTATTTCGTCCAACGCAAATTGTTCCCCAACGTCGATTTCTACAGCGGCCTCGCCTTGACGGCCATTGGAATCCCCACTTCCATGTTCACGTGTCTCTTTGCCGTCGGACGCGCCGTCGGCTGGATCTCCCACTGGAAAGAGTTCGTCGAGGACGAGCCGCGCAAGATCGGTCGCCCCCGCCAGCTTTATGTGGGGGAAAAACTCCGCCGCTTCCCGACGATCGAAGAAAGGGACGCCCAACACTCTTCATCCAACACCTCGGATTCCTCCTCCTCCTCCTCCAACTCGACCCCCTTCACGGAACGCGTCAACTTTCTCTCGCCCGACGACGCCGCCCCGCACTTCGGCTTTTTTATCTGACTTTTGGTTCTCCTTCCTTTGATTATGATAATATGAGGCTCTAGATATTCGTTGACACACTGTGGTGGTGGTGGTGGGAGAAAGTCTGTCCCTACGAGCTCCACGCCCCGTACGACTCAAAGCATGCGACTAACCTTCTTTGGCGGCCGCCGCAAAAGTTATGATCCCGACCAGAAGAAGAGAGACGAGCAAGGCGCTTCGCTCGATTGGCACCGCGTCGGAGGGCCGCAAGGCGAGGCGCAAGCTGGCCAGCGTCGACGATGACGCCGAGGACAGTGTGCACAACTACTAGCGACCACGGCTCTACTAGGCGGCTGCTGGCCAACTCGACGAAATGGACAACAGCAGCGGCGCCGGTCGTGGCTGCCACGACGGTGACGGAAGTCCCCGCGGCAATTGGGGTTGACATCACCCTGGAGAAAGAACTGCGGGATCAGGATCTCCCCGATCCAATCATCCAATAAGGCCGGTCGTTCGGCTACGACCGACGAGCTCGCGCCGAGCGGGCTGACTTCTTCAACGTCGTCGGGCATCATGGAAAAGAGCTACCCCAAAAGAAAACCCGAACATCGCATACAACCCACAGAGCACACCGGGATTTTTTTTTATGCGAGCTTTCGTCGGACGCGCTCGCAAGAGCTAATGGCACGCTCAACACTAGATTCTAGAGCGCGCCGTTCCAGTCGACGTCCTTCCGTCGCGAGCATCCGACTAATCCGCCCGAGAAGCCGAACGCTTCTGTCAGCAATGCTCTCGCGACACCCTGCGACTGGTCTACAACCCAAGGGTCCAGAGAGCTACACTATTATGTGGAACATTTCACACCTATCTTTACACGAGGGTTTTCTCTCCGTAACACGGCTTTCCCTCGTTCCTTCCTTCCTTCCTTACCCTTCCGCAATTATATATTTTCATGACTATGAAGAACCCAGTCTGAAGCTTTTTTCCAACATGGAGTAGGCCTAAAGGTGCGTACCGTCAGGTACGGGGTGTTCTGTTTAATTAACAGAGGCTTCGTTCCTCGTTGTCAGTGTAAACGCTTCTATGGGACCTAATGTCCTTAAGGAGTTAGGGCTTAAATCCCTACCTTTTGTTGTAGCATATGGCAAGCGGAATGGTCTGTACACGCCTAAGACTGCACGCAGTCTCTACCATGTACCCGGAGAGGGTCAAATATCTCCAGCTTATGGGCCCAGATGCATAGGTGTGTCAGCCCAACTGTGTTGTACGTATAAATGGAATGATCAATTTACGCCTGATCACGAGTACAATGCGACAATGTGTTTGGCGGTGGTCTACTGTACATATTTGCTATGTGACGGTATATGCCCACCAGTTAATTTGGTTTGTGACCGAGTTGGGTCGGTCACTGGTCATATGCACTCGCATAGCTAATAAAATTAAAATTTTTCCTATACAAGCCGCGGAAACTTGTACGGGTTTTTCCTTCTATTCCCAACAAAAGACTGACTGCTCGAGAATTAATCCATTCTTCGGTCTCAAGTCATCCTGTTTTTAAATAGCATGTTGATTTGTTTGGTCTTGTAAATAAGCCCACGCTTAAAATAGCGTACTGTACATAGAACCCGCACTCGAGAAACCCTTCATTCTTATGTGTCGAATATGTCTATCAATCCTGTAACCTATTCCTTAATAGGTCACAATCATGTCAAAACAAAAACCAATATCCACTACGGATATCTACAAACAAGTACAAATCCTCGTTGATAAAATTATCGCAGGATTGCGTTTCCAAGACAACTCAACCAAGGTAAGCTTGCAAATTGAGGTGCTTCGCAGGCATATGACAAGTCCATATATGGACGCGTTATTCTGCTTCGATTCATATGAAGCTTACACCCGGAATGCTCCGGAGTATAATCAACTTCTTGAACAAGAAGCTGATATCATCTTCGCTCAATGGGAAGCTGAACAAGTAAACGATTTAAACTTACCTGATGAAGATGCCCTGCCTGATCATTTTAAAACTTGGCACATCAATTCATCACATCAACTAACAGTTGATGTCCGCAATAATCTCGAACGACTTTATTACCAAGAGTCATACAATCTCGTTCGTCCCGAATTAAATGAGGATGTTAAACGTGTCCTCGGTCTATTAGATACCCGATTCCCTAAATCAATTGTGTATGATTCTTCTCTAACTAACATATCCTTTACAGGTCTCTCTAATACCGACTGGATCAAACACTGCGAAACTTATCCTGGTTTCTTGTACACATTTTTTAATCTGGAATCACAAGACAAACCAGCACTCGCTATGTGGCCTCAATTAAAGAAGATATATGCACTTACTGCACATCCTAATAAACTACGTGCAGTAATGCTTTTAGCTCACCATTACTATGAGACAGTGTCTTGTACAGATGTTACTGAGCTTAAATCTCAGTTTAATCGAATGTCTTTAAATGTTAATTAGTATGCCCATGTATTTGTCGAACAACTCCTTGCTTTCCAATCTCGGGCAAAGCAATTAAATAATGATGAAGCATCAATCCAATTTAATAACTCCATAATCATTTTTAAAGCTCACGAGGAGATCTACCGTCTATATGCTAATCCCTCGGATCACGAGCGCTATTCTCAATCTTTATTGGTATGGTGTAAACTCTACGAGACACGCTCTGGTAACAACTCGAGTCACGATCCCAAATTGTTAAAGATAGTTGATCCTAACGACGTTCGTCCACTATTGGAATTCTTGTTAAAGATATACAATGAAACAAAGTTTTCTTCTAATCCACGCTTGGATAAACCCGCTTCCTGGATCCCTTACATCCCTGGTACTACCGCTACCAAGCCACCTAAGGTATTCTTGATGGATACTATTCATCAATCCCACGACTCTCTAAACAACGCTTACTCGTTGTTAGCTACTGTAGCTGGACAGTCTGGCTTCAACGCTCGTAAGCTTCGTAATGCAAAAGATAAAGCATCGACAATTTCACCTCGTGATACGTCGTACTATCGTCCACCTTCAAATTATAACGTCAAAGGTACCAGCTTCGATCGTCCCGTCTACTCACCTTCCTCTAACCGTAATGCACGCTCTAATATGTCTCTGATGGACCGGGCTACTTATCAAGTTGATCGTCTTCGCCACCTGTTTGGTAAATTACAGGAAGCGAATCCCAACCCCTCTACCGACTCTAAAATTGTACAGGAGGAAATGAAAAGCTTACTGAGTACCCTCTGGACAACCGTCTCTCGAGCTTCGGCACAGTCCTTGACGAAGCCACCCAAGTTCATCTCTACTTATCTCGAGTTGATACTATATCCAATACCATTGTGAACCTCTTAGAAGCCGATAAGGAATCTCATGTTTCAGAAGAAAATTATCAAACTGAAACATCTGCTCCTGAAGCGTCCCCCAGTGATGCGGAGCAGAGGGGGAATGCTAATACAGAGAAGATGTTCCACACTTTTCTGTCCATTAAAGATGATGAAATCGATAACATCCCTCAGCCGCTATTGCAGCACATAAATGCTAAAGCTCAGAATGATATCGTTCGTCGTCAAGCTCGGGAAACTTCCTCGCACTCTGAGCTCCCCAATAATCTACTCAACGAAGATAATAAAGATGGCACAGATCCCCCTGTGTTGCTGCCAAAATTAAACACTGGTTTTACACTCGTCGTTGTGCCTTCCGAACAAACGCAAAGTTTCATGACACAGTACGTGTTTGGTCAAAGCTCAACACATGCCTGTTATGCAACAATGCTTAAACTGTACAACGAGTACAATTTGCCGCTAATGACTACGCCAGGATATGCTGACACGTGTGCTTCTCAACATGTAATTAACTTTAAACGTTACGCTGATCCTATACACATCGTTAAGCTACCCGAGTCATTAACTTAACTTAACTTAACTTAACTTCAGACCTCTCCCGAGCATGGGAGTCAGGCCGGACCGACAGGTGCCAGTCCGGAATCACGGGCCTGTAGACGAGGAGCGCCGAAAGGTCGGTCGGCGGAGAGTGACCATCAAGCTTGTCGCCATGCGACGAGGAGACCGCGATGTGACTGACAACCAACTCGTCGATAACCTTCCGTCTTCGCCCCCCGGCCATACCCCGTCCTACTGCGAACGTCGGATGCCAACCGGCCCGCCCGGGAGGCGAATAGGTGCCAACCTACGCCGAGTCCTTATCACCTGCTATCCAGACTGCTACGGATACGCAGAGAATCACACATGCTATGATTATAAGGACCGTCATTCCCGCTCTCCCAAAGCAACCAAATGTGGGATACGTAAAGCTAGACGTTGCGCTTTTTCTACCCAAGCAAAACGACCATAACGATCCCGATCTGCACATCATCAGTATGACTCAATGGGGAGAAGATGAACTTGGTATACATCTTTGTGGAGTTGGATTTAAAGGACAATCATCTATCCAGAGTAAAATTGATGATAATGTCAAGATTACTTTGTTTAGACTCAGTAACCTGTTACCTACTCTACCAATTTATTCGCTACAACAAGCAAATGCGCGTAAAATGGAACTTCGCTCACTACAGTTCAGACTATGTGCTTTTAACGAACAACGCGAAATGCTCAAACTATATTCCACCCTCGTGGAACGCGTAATTTACGTCCCATGGCTTAAAACCATCCTGGAGTCAATGCATTCGCAGCTGCCTTACATACGCAAGCATTTCCCACCTCTCGTATGACGCAAGGTTACCACACGTTTGCTTCATACAGTAACTTCATCTCCTAGCCCACGAACACCTACTGTAACTCTACTTTGCTCTGGGATGTCCACTCCTGCATTCTTGGCTTGCGCTTCTAATGACATGCAAATCAACATCAACGTTAAAGTTCTTGTTGAGAGCGACGACAATATCACGCACATGCTACGAAGACGTTTTGGTAATTCCATCGAAGTTTTCCCATCCCCACCTAAGTTTCTGACATATCTCCATCGAGCATCGGACGTTGAACGTGCACGATATTACACCGATTTAGTGGAATTGACATCACCATGCACAAATCGCAACATAATCAATGGGAGATCCATTTTCCCACCTTCGAGCGTGATATGGATGATTCCTTGTTTCCAAGTGCTCTAAGTGTACTTGAGCTTTTAAAGCCGCTCGTTCTTTTCATGGAAATGACATCACCACACTCCGCATCGTATGAAGACCATATACGAGTTGCTAATCTCATCTTCTCAACGATGCACTATACGGTGGATATATGTGACCGATTTCCATGCTATCTATGTGGAGATTATGAAGCCAGAGAAAGATGGATCCTCGTTGCACGTAAATATAACACCGGCCCTCTTGATCTGCTTTCATGGCCTAATAAACGAGTCACTTCCTTTCTGGACATTGCAGACCACGCTAATTCCATCAGTCGCAAGTTAATAGTCGACGAACCTTGGACGCAGGTCTTTCCTGACATACCATTCGCGTCCACACCTAAAACCTACAACATTTTCAGTCGTACAGGGTCCGTGCGCTTAACTGTGACTGAGCTTGAAACCTTAACTATGCTGTTCCTTCGTCTGCACTCTAATAAAACAGTCGAACATCCCAGTCAAGATGAAATGGAGGGCATTTCCAACTTTCGCCTGGGATTCTTGACTAATTCAACAAAACCACTTGCTTGCATGAGACCCCCTATTGAACTCAAAGCTTTCGTGCTCCTCTATAATATTATGGGACGCTTATTCCCTAAATCTATCACATTACCTGTGTCCTTTCGTATTACAACTATCGAATCTCACCAACCATCTCACAGGTTATTTTTAAATAAATCCTCAACTTCATCCATCATTTACATCACTGGTGGAAGACGTACAGGCGGAGACATAACAGTTTCTAACTCCTCTTCTAAATACCAGACACATATAAATGCTTTTGGCGAAACCTATATCTTCCTAACACATGACGCCGGAATTGATAAGACTGCTTCTCTCGAACCTGCTACTGGTTTTCTTTGGCTTTGCCAAGCATACCATCACAATAATGAAAATCAAGACACGCGTCGTTTAGTACAAGCACTGGTCACCTATACCTCTCTTGTATTTCACGATCTTTTGTCTTCTACCCTCAGGAAAATCGTCTCGAATTTATCGATAAAATGTTTGCTTTAAGTGACATGCATTTGTCCCAAAGCAGATATCTGGGCTTTATTACATCAAGCGATAGGAAGATGGGTGCCAAAGTTCATTCCATATACACTCCTACTCCTACCATTCGTGGATTTGCTAATACGTTCATGTACGATCCACGACTCGATCGCATCCGACACTACTCAACTCGCGAATTGGCACGCGCCAATAACTTCACAGCGTACCAAATCAATTTTCTTCTGTCTTTGTCCCCGGACCTATGCTGTGATATAATCGCGAATGCTATTCCAGCTGGAACATATCATATAATTTAGGGAAAAGTCAAGTTTCCAACCACCATATATGTTTGTTCACCGTAAACCCTCAACAAGTTTGGTCACTTAAGTTTAGTCAATCCGTATCTTGGCTGACTAAACTTGTACTCTTAGAGAGCAAACATACTGTTCGTTGACAAAACAAGGCCCGCCGTGATCAAGCTTTCAGCGGTTCTGCACGTCGCACTGAGACTCCGGAGCGTCCTTCGACTTCGAAACACGGTATCGATGCGGGTTTCGTCGCTCAGGTCGAGCGGGAGCGTGGTGGTAACACGCCGACGTCGGTTGACCACGACGCCGAGAAAGAAAACAAGAAGTCGCGTGCCCAGACGAAGGTAAACGACTACGAGAGATCGCCGAGTACGCTGTCGCAGCTCAGAGCGCGCAAATGCGAGGCTCCACTTTACTCGATCTAACCAAGATGCCAAGTTCAGCATGTGTGTTCTCGAGGCCGACTTGCAGCAGCATCTGATGTTCGACACGGGCGGCAAGTTGACGGCGCGTACAACATCATGGTCTACAGCGCGACAGCGCTGTCGTTCAAGTGCTATATGTAAGATGCAGCTTTTATGTGCGTGCTGGTCGTTGTGATGTGCAAGTAGACAATACCGTCACATGTGCTAAAAGGCACACCTGCTCCGAACCTTCTTGCCGACAAAGATCCAGCTATCGCGCGAAGTACACTTCTGCGAGGCCGTGTCGGTCCTCATCAAGGCCTTTATGGAGGGCAAGTCAGGCGGCTCGCTGGCCGGTTAGCACCCGGAAAGTCCGCGCTGGGATGGGGTTCGAGTTCGCTCGGTTGGGCAGAGCGCGACGGACAGGTCGATTGTTCGTGGACCAACACGTCCGCGGCCTGCGACGCTTTTGCACGACCTCGCACAAGACCGCGCGCAGTGGCGGTCCACCATCAACAAGTCCGTCCTCTCGTCCCTCGCCTCTGCCCCAACTGCGTGATTTTCCTCTGTGATTCCGTACCGGCTCCTGCCGGTCCGGCTGCTCCATGCTCGGGAGACGTCGAAGTAGTTAGTTAGTTAGTCAGTCAGGGCGGCTCTTCTCAGCATATGCGCTTGATAGACATCTGCAACAATGTCATCCGCTAAAGGCACGATGACGAACCGGGTCGTTCGCTGTAGTCTGTCATAAACATCGAACTAATAGGGCGCATCCGAATCTTGGGCGACGAAACAGCGTGGTATCAGCGTGTATTCTTACGCGGGCCTTATTTGTGGATGTTGTTCTGTGAGTATTCGCATGTTGATGCGTGTGTATGGGCAATCTTGGTGGCATTCAATTTGGTGTGATCAAATTTCGAACAATCACATCAAACTTGTCATATTTTAGACTCGTACTGGATGACAGGGTTAGAATTACAGGGGTGGTGTCGGCGATCTTCCGGAACGAGGCTGTCGACGTCTTGACATCCCTTCGCGCCGCAGCTTGTATTTGCCGACTTTCTCGTACAGTGCTCGACGGTGCAGCAGCAGCTCCCGGGGAGATCTTGCGGCAGGGCGGGGTTGTCGAGATGCGCGAGGAGGAGGAGGATAAGGAGGTGTTCTCTTACGGTCGTGCGAGTTGTTTATGCTGGCGTAACGGCACGTGCTCGCGTTGCCGTCCCATGATCAAGTTGTACAGCTAACTCCGGATCGGGTACGCGACGGTGAGGAACTCCTGAACGTGGTCCTGTACGGTCCCGCACAAGTGTGGGACTACAATCTTTGGTGCTCGAGGGGCGTTGCTCGCGCAGTTTCTCGAGGTCGTCGAGTTTCGCGTTCTCAACCCCGAGTCGATTATCAAAGACGCGCTCCCTCTCGAGTTTTGGGATGCAGAATGGGGTGATCCGTCTCACCGCAGACGTCGTGTAAGTCTGGTGTCCTATGTGCCTTCGTTGTTTGAAGGAGATAACTCCAAAGCGCACGAGCAATCGGGCAACACCACCGTGGTGATAGGTAGGGGTGGGGGGTTCGGGCGGTTTTGGGTGGCCTTCTCTTCGAACGATGGAAGGTAGCTAGAATGGGCCGTAGCTTAAGTTACGCCTAAGCCGTGGGAATGCTGCTCTCGGGGCCGCGTGTCGCTGTCCCGCTCGCGCTTGGCTTATTCGCGCGTGCTGGGTCTTGTCTTTAGGCGGAAGCCTCCTTCAAGGCGTTTGATGGGATTGGGGTGTGTCCATTGCGCGCGGCGTGTAAGTCGCCACGGTAGATTCTGCGTAGCTGCATGTGCGACTAGCTCTCGTTTTGAAGAGCATTTTCGCAACAATAAGCGCTCAGCGTCGCGCCCCTTGAAAAAGCCTCCTTAAGTTTGATTTTAAAAAGGCCTAAGTTTGGTTCGGAATACTGTGGATAGTTTGAGGAGTAGTGATCAAACTTGTTGACAAGGGCAAACCTTAGGCAGGAATTAATCAAATTGAAGGATTGTATTGATGCAAACTTAATGCACTTTCGAGTGACCAAACTTAAACTGACCAAACTTCTATGGAAAGTGAGTCCACACATGTAGTTTTCCATAATCATACATCAACGATCGAGGCAAACAGGAAAGAAATTCAGCTCAACTTTTGTGACTCAAACTTGACGGATCCCTATAATTTAATAACCATTTGTTTCATCTTGGTCTATGACTTGCGAAATTAACCCTATCACCATCGTTTGACTACCGTGCTGATCATAGCTCTCTTACGGGAT